>JARQOC010000005.1:164843667-165273925 GCA_033576535.1 Allobates femoralis | reverse complement strand
AAGAGTGGCATATACTAAGGACTGTCACTTAACATCTGTTCAACATCATACCTTAATTATTATTCCACAACACAAAAGATAAAAGATGAGTAATATAATTAACCGAGATAAAGAATAAGGCTATTGAGGCCTGGCTCTATAGATTAAACGTGATCAAGCTCTTTATTCACAATAGTTGGGATATGAATCAGGTAAAGGGAAGAGAAAAGAATCACTGTATAGAGGTGTCACACTTGGGAGGTAAGGGAATCAGGTAATAGGTAGGTGTAATTGGGCAAAAGGGGGTCAGGAGAGCCTAATCTGACCCTGATTCTGGGGTGCCTGGCTTGCCCTGATCTCAGAGGTACCTCTGATGGTAAGGAGTTCCGAGCCGCCACCCTGTACCCTAACACTCCTGATTAGCCCTAGGCTGAGGGCCCCTACGTCACCCACGGGTCAGGAATCACAGCTTTTCACAAGGAAAGACTTTAGCATCAGCTCAGCACAGCACAAAGACCTAGAGCACATAGCTATTAGCAGCACTTGACAGAGGAGAGGGAAGGCTATTTAAAGCCAGGGGAGGGGATTCCAGGTGAGCCACACTTTAACTCCTGAACCAGCAATTGAACATAATAGTGACTGGAGTTCTGGAGCACACTCACAGGAGGCAAGGACCTTCACAACCATCAACCATGCAGCTCTTAAAGACAAACCACATACACAGCAGCATCCAACAATGTCAGCGCCATCTAAGTGGTGACAAGAGGATCACACCGTATGCAGTGAAAAAACAAAAAGCGGCAAGCTAGAACAGAAACAACATAAAAAACAATTAAAAACATGGTTACAGGGTAACACAGAGCATTGAACCCACACACTCTTGCAACTAATGGGGTGCAAGAAGGACAGAATATGATAATTTTGCATACAGATACATAAATCAAAGTGGCAGTAATGGGATCTACTTACAATTAAGAGTACTAAGAAAAGTAACAGGTGTACCAATGGGCATATGTTCTAAGGATAGCCCGGCTAACCTTCTATGAAGAAAGAATAGAGTCTTACAGCTCAGTTGTAGGGTTACATGAGTAGTAATGTTGAATCAGGCATAAACTGCAAATCAACTAGAGCATGAGACCCAAGCATTAGTCAGGAAAGATATGAAGCCTGACTAAATATACATAGCCCTGTAAGGATTCAACAAACGCCACAGATATTTACCAACTAGAGGTTCTGCCAGGGTGTGGTGTAAACCCTTGGCGTGTGGGGCACAGGGGGCTCACTTCGTGAGCAGGCATATATTCAGTTTTTTTCTTACATTCACATTTAACGGTTCTAAAAAAATGTGTTGCTTTTGTGGTCCAACCAGTTAGGGGTTTAGGGGGCAATAACTTTTTCATACAGCAGCACCAGACCTTTATTTATAAACTACATTTTGTGTGTTTTTTTGTGTTTACTTGTCTTATCTTTTGTGTAATATATACATTTGTTTGGTGATCTAAATGTCAGGCTTGGACTAAGGGTATGTCCAACTACCGTGCCTGACAGTGACACACGGACGTACAATGTTCGGCGCACAACAGAAAATAACAGACAGGGAGACATCATAAGGATAAATACAGTGGAGGGCCCTGCTCATAGGGAATGGGGGAGAGGTGAGCTCCTGCACCCACCTGTGGCTGTGCCCTGATCTCCCTTCTGCCCCTATATGAGTTCTTTCAACTCATTGTCGAGCAGGATACCTAGGACCTCGCTGGCCCTGATGCTTACCCTCAATAGGGAATGGCCGGGGTGATAATTAGTCCTCAGCCACTGCAATAAAGGAGACAAGAAAGAAGGGAAAGACAGACAAGGAACAACATTGCAGCAACTTCACGCCTGCTGCCACTTCTCCTAGACAGAAGGCGGCTTAGCAACATACAGGTTCTCCAGAAAGCTTCCTTTACCTCAGGAAACTTTGGCCAGAATGAGTAAAATCACCAGCAAAGGATGCTGGAACCATGTGATATATAAAGGGGAAGGAGTATTCACAGAATGGCCACACCTGGACAAGACTTAGCTACCTTGCTGGCAGCAGAGACTGACATTAAATCCTCAACTGCCAAAGGAAAAAAAAGCATGATTAATATAAAGTCTTAGTAAAGACATGAGATAGATGTCCAAAACCAGTGACAAGTCTCCCAGATAAGCGAGACCATTGTGACCCTAAACCACTTAAGTCTGACAAACATGCAACATATAAGAAACCAGTATGGGGGCAAACACTTTTTCACCCCACTGTAGTTGGTTCAATTTTTTTTTTTAGAAATTATTGATCATATTTTTTAATGTGTGGCTGTGCTAACCCCCTCACCCCTTTTTAAGTTTAATTTCATTTATGCTTTATTTCTATTTTACTTTCTGCTCCTTTCTTATTTTTATTTGTTTTTTTACACACTGTGCGCTTCCAAGATCTTAAAAGATATTTGGGGGGATTTTATCATATAAGGACAGTCTTTTTATTGTCGATTTCTCCGGCATCTGGGGATGGTACATTAGCTCCAGCTACAGGAGACGTCCAGACTTCTGTCTGCATGGCAGAGCTGACGTGGTCTCTGAGAATTCAGCAGCTCCTGCTCGCTTCCTATAATCAATGATCTACTGCTTAATAATCTATCTACACATACCCTGATCCAGCTCTGTGAATGCAATGATCGAGAAGGTACATATGCTACTAATCATTTTTATATTCTTTATGAGGAGTCTGGCTGTGTATGACAGCCGGCTCCCCACCCTAGAGCTGCACAACCTAATGTTACCTGCTTACAGTGTATTGAGGTTTTAGAATGTCAGTGCAGGGTAAAGTGTAGACTGCCTAGAAACATATAGACTATGGGAAGTCCAGAATAGTCAAAGAAATTGTCCCAACATAACAACCTGCTTCCATATTGCAGTCAGATCTATGGTCATCTCTTTGATTTGCTCACATTTTTCCTGCAAGATCTGTTGCTGAAAGACTGTACATGTAATACAAGGATAGCTCAAATCAGTCATCTTCTCTCATAAAGAGAGGCATATTTGGTAGCATGGGATTTATAAACAAAGTTTACTAATCAGACAATACTAATTACATTATTAATTGAAGATACAAATGACCTCTTCATGGAGGAAGAGGACTTGAACTCTAGTGCCAGCTATTTGAATTACCAATGTTAAAAGTCAATATCGAGCCTGACCATATAACTTAGGATAAAAGCCAAACCAGTATTTCAGTATTTGCAGACATGGGTTTTCGGGATGTTGCCTCTCATCAGTACAAGCATGAGATCTGATTTGGATGTATTAGAGGCTTTTGACTAGGGTCTAATATTATTAATTACAGAAGAGTTTTAAATAAATTGCTATATATCCTTCATGCACGGTTAAAGCTGTAGTTGAAGTACTGTATTTGATTGTATTGCACTGTGACTACTTGGCTAACAAGTTTGATTGATATTTATGGAGTTAACTTTTTGTATACACTGTATTGCACTACCCTAGCCAGTACACCTCAACTCACCATGTTCTTTGCACACATCTATTTATCCTAATAAGTCACATCCATCTGCATGTATGAATGAACTACACATTTTAAAACTGGGGTTACTTAGTTATTTAACACCTTAATATAATACATGGGGATGGAATGGAAATACTTGTTACAAATACTAAGTACATTGAAGTTTCAATAAAGCATCATATTGGACAACTAAAACTTGGCAAAAAATGACAGAGACCTGATTACAGGTCACTAAGCATTAATGTGCTTCTATATCCGTTTAGGAATCATTAAATAGCTCATTAACCACTTTACTCATATGAGTGTTACTTATGTGATTTATCGAAAGCATAGGTCATTGTAGGAGAGATGGGGTTAACTATCAGACACATAAGGAATAAGATACTTCTGTCTGTTGCTCACTCTCCATAGTACATGCTGTGTGGCAACCCACTGACTTGCGTGACTCCTGCAGAAGACTTCATTAGTCAATGCCATCTTCAATCTGCTTCAGTTATGTTACTCCTGGATCCCAGAGGATGCGAGCTCTCCTCAGTGAATGCAACCTACACTAAAGATAAACTGGCTCATTTTACAACACATCAGGCCGGCACGTCCCTACTCTCAACAGCATCTCAAAATACAGGAAAATCTATAAATGCTATTAACCTTGCCAAGGTATTAAATGAAAGAGATGCATGTATAGGCAGGAGCTCCTAAAGCCCTGGCAGCCTAACTGCTAGCACAACAGTGGTCTCTCTTCTGGATGACATCATTTACATAGGACAAAGAACACTTAGAGCTATTTGCATCTACATGATACTTCCTAATATGTTCATTTTTACAATTTAGCCAATACCACAATACATAATTGTTGTACCAATATTACTTTACTGGGTCCTCACAAATAGATCGGGGGTCTGTAATACTAGAACTTTAGGCTCTACTAGGGCAACACGTGGTACAAATGCCCAAAATTGTTGAATCTATTTTTATTAAAGAGAAAAAAAGAGAAAAAAAGAGTACAAACGACGACCAACAAACATTGTGGTTATACATATACATATATGTACAGTTAGGGTAGGAGAGTCAGGCACTAGTATTATTAGCTATTTATAGTTCATATATGACCATATTGAAGCAGGTGCCCAATATGATGTCCACCTATGGGGCAAGTGTGCCCAATAAGCCCCTTCATACGTAGAAGTACTGAGAAAGCCATTAATTGTTTAGACTCTGCCTCCTCTCTGTAATGAATTAGATTACATATGTACCTACACATGGTAAGGCCTTGTTGCCATATATATGCAACATTCAATGAATCATAGTTCAAAAATTGTACTTAAAAAAAAGAGGTAACAAAAAGACATAAAATGAGAGAAAGAAGGTAAAAGGAGAAAAGTGGGTAACAAAGGGAGAAAAAAAGAAGGGAGGGTAAGGGTAAGGGATGAATATCATCTATCCTATCGTGGGCGCAGAGTCAGGGAAGGAGAGAGAAGAGGAGGGGCAATTAGGTAATCCTCGAGGCCCAGCACCGCCTTCTATATACCTCTTACAATCAATCCCGAGAGTACTGCAGTTTCTTTAAACATTATCCAAGGTTGCCACGTGCGAATGAACTTAGTATTGTCTCTACCTGCCTCGGCAATCAACTCTCCATGCGGTGGATATCTGAGAATTCAGCCACCCACTCGCCATGGTGCAAGACCCTGGATCGCCAATGATGGGGAATAACGATTCGTGCGGCGGTGATACAGAACGGCGGAGACTTCATTTCTGGGTGGAAATAGGGCCTTGAAGTATTGAAAAATTTGAGGGGAGGGGGAAACAAACTCTCCCAGATTTTGTGATATGCTGCAAACACCCCCCTCCAGAACGCTGTATGTCTGGACATTGCCACCATATATGAAATAACATGCCTCTTACAGTTCCACAGTGCCAACATTTGTCATTACTGTTGGAAAGATGGCCCTCAATCTTACCGGGTACAAGTACCATCTAGACAAAATCTTAAAATTTTTTTCTTGAGCATCCCAGCCGGGGAGAGCTTGTATGTAAAAAGATATGCTTTTGTAAGATCGTCTTCAGAGAACTTATAACCCATCTCATCTTCCCAGGCTTTAATATAACCTGGTATCACGGCTCGAGTGCCCGTAGTGAGTTCCTTATAAATAAGGGAGATCAAATGCATGCGCTGCAACGGCTGTAGGAGTAACTTTTCTAAACGAGTCATGGTGGTTTGAGAGGCCCCGTCTTGTGTTCCTCTTCTCATAAATGACTTCAACTGCTTGTACTCCAGCCAAGGTATCATCCTAGCCGGGGATTTCCTTGTAATGATCCTATGGACGTGATGACTCCTGCCACTCAATTTGTCCTATGCGTATGTCTGCTCTGATGTGCCATCCCATGAACCTTTCCTTGTCTCTGCCTGGGGGAAAATCTGGGTTCTGGAAGATCGAGTGCCAGTGGATTATGGGTGCTTATCAAACCCTTCTTATATTTAATATCTTCCCAGAGTCGCAAGGCCTCCCAAGCCAGAAAGCCCGTGGAGCCACCGTACCCCTGGTAATGTTAGTCATTTCTTAATCCACGGAATGTACCATAGGGGAACATTAAAAGTGGCTTGCTCCAATTGACCCACTGTTTAGACTGATAATGAAATTGTCAGTCAAATAGTCTGACCAGCAAGGAAGCCTGATGATAAATTTGTAAATCCCCCTCTGACTTTCGGTGTGGTCAAAAGTGTGTACTTAGGTGGGGTCTGGATTTTCTCCACATGAATCGGATCAGGGCTGATCTGATGGTTTGGAAGAACGCCTTCGGGGGTATTATTGGGACAGCTTGAAACAAGTATAGAAACCTAGGTAGGATGTCCATTTTAAAGGCGTTCATTCGGCCAAACCATGAGACGTTCCTCTGTCCATATTCCTGTAAGGTTTTCAGGGTTTTTTCCAAGAGGGGTTGGTAATTAAATTTGTTTAAGTTCGACGTGTCCATAAATATTGGATAGCTTGGGATTGCCATCAGAAAGGGAAGTTTTCTTTAGCTCTGGTTAAGTCGCTCTCTCCTAAGGATATATTGAGGGCTTCCGATTTATAATTGATTTTGAAATCACTGACTTCTGCGAATTGTCTAAACTCAGACATCAGTGACGGGAAAGTGATATTCAGTTGCGAAACATACAGGAGGAGATCATCGGCGTATAGAGATAGAGAGGCCTTATAGCTGCAATGGCCCACCGTCAGACCGTGCACACTGGGGTTCTTTCGAATTGCAATGGCCAAGTGCTCCATAACTACCGTATAGAGAAGGGGTGACAAAGGGCACCCCTGTCTTGTGCCATTGCCTATATGAATGGGATCTGAAACAGCTCCGTTAATTCTGACTCATGAAGAAGGGCTGGAGTATAAAGCCGCTATTTTATGAAGAAATCGATCTCCCAGACCTATCTGCCTGAGTGCTGAGAACATAAAGCCCCAATGCACACGGTCGAAGGCCTTTTCAGCATCTATGGACACCAGTCCCAGAGGCCTATGGTGTTTCTTAGCATGTGCCACAAGCATGAGGGTTTTAACAATGCCATCTCTTGCCTCCCTACCCTGCACAAATCCCACCTGATCTGTATGAATGACCGAAGGCTGAAGAGGTGCCATTCTGTTTGCTAGTATTTTCACGTACAGCTTAACATCGATATTGATGAGAGATATTGGGCGGTAATTAGTTACTACTGTAGGGTCTTTGCCAGGCTTTGGTAGGACTGTGATAAAAGCCTCCAGAGATTTCGTCATGAGTGGGTCATCTCCTGAAATCGAGTTGAAAACTTTTAGTAGGAAAGGTCCTAGTTGAGCTCGAAATTGCTTATAGAAGAATGGAAAGAAGCCGTCTGGACCAGGACTCTTCCCTGTGAGGTATTTTGAATAACTTCATCTATTTCCGTGGCTGTAAAATCCTCCTCAAGATGAGACGTGGTGTCTGCTTCTAAAGTCGGAAGGGCTGTGTCCGAGACATATTTTTCTACATGGGGCTGAGGATCGAGTGGCGAGTGCATTGACTGATGCCCGTTAATATTGTATAAGGACTGGTAATATCGTCTCATCAGCTCAAGAACTTCAGTTGGGTTTGATGTTTTATGGCCAGATCGACTCTGAAGGGAGGGAATATAGGTATTCTGACTCTGAGGGTGCAAGAGATGGGCTGACAGGCGACCACACTTATTTGCCTGACCGTATAGGACGCTTTTAAAGCAATTTCGAAGATGAAGAGATTTTTCGTTCAGGAGGGACTTCAAATCGTTTCTACATTTAATCAATTCTGCTTGCACCTCCGGGGACAGACCCACCTTATGTGTTGTCTCTAGGGATTGAATCCTATCCAGGAGCTCCGTAGTTTCTCTGTGTTTCATACGTTTAAGACGGGAGCCATGGCTGATGAGAACTCCACGAAGGACACACTTAAGGGCTTCCCATTTAGTAGGCATAGAGGTGCCGTCATGTGCGTGGTCTTTCTGAAACTGATCTATAGTCGCTTTAATGTCCGCTGCGCATATCAGGTCTTTCAAGAGATTATCGTTCAGTCTCCACGACCACGGACGTGCAACTGAGTCAGGAGGGCAGATGTCCAAAAAGACAGGGGCATGATCCGACCACAGGAAACTGCCTATGGACGGCTTCAGATCCCATGCTAGGGCTCTGTGGCTAAGGAGGAAGAAATCAATCCTGCCATATGAATTGTGTAGGGTGTAGAAGAACGCATAATCTCTCCATTCGGATTTGCAAGTCTCCAAATATCTGTCAACCACATATCATAAAGGTCCGTTTTCAAAGAGGACAACTGGCGTAGGGAAAAATAAGGGCTATCAGCAGTAGAATCCATTGTTGGATTGAGAGTCAGATTAAAGTCGCCTCCCAAGACAGTCACCCCTTCCGCAACGTCGTCCACAATCTTAAGAAAGGATCTCGCTGCCTTCACTTGATCCCGGCTGGGAGCGTACCATCCTGCGATGGTGTATGTTAGTGAAAAAATTCTAATTTTCAAAATTACGTATCTCCCCTCTGCATCTACCACCGAGTCTAAGACAGTGTGCTGGAGAGATTTATGAATAGAGATGGACACTCCGCGAGAGCGTGATTCTGCGTTAGCGCTGTGGAACCAAGTTGTGTAATGCCTATCATGAATGTTGGGAATGTGTCCCTCTTTAAATTGTGTCTCCTGTAGGATCAGGACGTTCACCCGTTTTTTGTGCATTCCATAAAGGATCTTCAACCTTTTTTGGGGTACATTAAAGCCCTTGACATTCAGAAAACCTAGTTTGATTTTTTGCGTGTCAGTCCTGTCTGGCATCGTGTGTCTATTCCAATCTCAATGTAGGCAGATGTATCCCGGGTGGCAGACCGGTGCTGGGACCCCGAAATCCCTGTGGAAAAGCAGATATAAGAGGTCTACCAGGCAGGTAACGGGTGGGGATTAAACTGAGAGGAAAATTAGAAGAGTAGGGATACAGATGAGGTAGGGAGGGGTGCAGGAGACAAAGTAAATTAGGGAAGAGAAAAAAAAAAGGGGGGGTAAACAAAAAGAGATAGAGAAGAAAGAAAAAGGATGAAACTTAACAATCAAACAATAACCAGGTATGGATAGTCGTACATCCACAAAAACTTAGTGGGTTCAAGAGGTTCCTTGGATGAGAGGATAATACTCCGTAGGTCGCAGCCGTGGGAGATATAGAGTTATACAGCTATATATTTCTACTTTTTTAAATTTTTCATGATTTCTATACTCCTATTTTTCTATAAAAAGCAATATAGATTCTGTATCGTTAAAGTATCTATGCAAAAGAACGAGAAACCACAGTTTGTAGAATTAAAATATGTTTCTTTTGATAAATAACATATAAGGATGACATGGATGCTAATATAGATATGTAACATGTATGAAAAGATAATATTCTGTACCATGTCTTGTTACTTATGAAAAATTTAAATAAAGAATGGAAAAAAAAAAAAAACTTAGTGGGTTCTGTCGGAGGTGTATGTAATCTGCTGTGTACCGCTAGTGTAACAGAGCGCCTCTGGTGGGGTTGTGTATACGACACGAAGGAGGAGGTGCCAACCCCCCCCCCCGATCCCCATCATCAAGAAACAATAATGGCCATTAGCATACCACGCTATAAACAAAACTATGTGATACACATTTTGCATATTAACTTGCAACCATGTTGGTGAGGGGAAACATGGGAGAAGAGGTAAAAAAAAAAAAGGGGGGAGGCACATCAATCACCACTATGACATTCTTGTGGTGAAACTATGAGTATAAGGTTGGGATCGCACATAAGAATACCCCTAAACATTGATCTTATCTTAGCTCCGACGTCTGCAGTCCAGTGTAGTAGCTCCGAATCATGAAGTCAGTCAGATTCCATCCGGCGCTGGCATTCTGTTCTCGAGATCTGTAAAGTTATAGTCGCTCTTGATGACGTGTCAGTCTGCAAGACAAGTGAAAAACAGGCACCATGCGGGGAAGGTTATCCCATCGCTCAAACATGGTGAACAGAGGGTCAGTCAACTCGTGCTTGTGATGGGAAAATCCTCTTAATGTGGTGATCAACTCAATGCGTCCCAAATCCCGTCCCCCTCCCAAACAACATTAGGGCCCACCCTCTTGAAGACAAAGCTCTCCGATCGGCCTCCAGATCTTCCCGTTGCTCCTGCCGAACTCCTCCAGGCAGTCCTCTGAGTCTCCGCTGTCTCCTGGGAAGGTTATCCCCTCGTGGGATATCTGCTCTGTAGAAGGTAGGCATAGGCAGCCAATCCGGGATCTCCACTTCCGGGATGCTGAGTGCAGCTGAGAACTCTGGAACTCCATTAAGATGGCTCAAGCGGTGTACTCTGCCCCCTTTTTGAGCACGTAGGCTAAATGGAAAACCCCACATATAGGGGAGGTCATGTTGTCGTAGAACCTCTAATAAGGGCCTGAAAGCCCTACGCCTCTGTAAGGTCTACCTTGAAAGATCCGGCAGGAGTTGTAATCTTGTATCCATGTGGTTAATGGATCTCGGTCGTCTCGCTGCTCCCATGACTGCGTCCTTCTATTGATACTTATGGACGCAACATATCACGTCTCTCGGGGGGTCTTGTTCTCGGGGATGCGGGCGCCAACGCTCTGCGAGCATGATCTAATTCCAGTGGGGCGTCGTGAGGCCTGTCCAGCACAGAATTAAAGATGGTGCGTAAGGTTGCGTCTAATTCTTGGGGAGGCACATTTTCCGGTAGATCCCTGACCCAAATGTTGTTTCTGCGTCCAATATTTTTGAAATCGTCCAGAATTTCTGCTAGGGTTTGCATCTGACGTGTCTGAGCTTCCATAGCTGCTTCCTGTGCCTCTAGTCTGGCGGTCAGGGAAGCCAGGATTTGGTCATGGGATTCAACTTTCTCTCCACATTGTTGTACATCGTCTTTCAATACGGAGAGTTCAGCTTTATATGAGGATTCTAAGCGTACAATATATAGTTCCGTATCTTGTTTAGTCGGAATATCTTTTATTTTATTGTATATTAAGGGACAGATCGAAGCCTACTGGAGGTTGGGGAAACCCCTGAAGATAGGGAGCCAGTTGAGTGAGCTGGGGCCATGAGAGTAAGGGGTGCTGCTGATTAGATGGTAGGTTTATGCAGCCATAAGGTTCATTATGGCCCTGTTGTCCCTGCAGCTGAATCCCTCCTCCCCCTGTGATGTGGCTGCATTAGTGGATGCCTCAGTATGCCCGCAGGGGGGATTAACAGCCCTCATGGTGTCATTTGTTATCAGGTTGTTGTTTTCTTCATCCCCCTGATCCTCTCTGTGGTCCTCCGGCATAAGATCACGCCTGGCAGCTGGGTCACAGTGCAGAGCGGTGTTCCCGCGGGTCGCAGGGGCGCCTTCTTGGGAAATGTTAAAGACGTCCCGGGTCTCCTGCTGGGGGGTCTGGCAGCCTTCCTGGGGACCCTTCCCGCTCCCTTCACCTCCTACTTTGTTTGCCCTCTGATCAGATACCTGTAGAGCTGCTCTGGGTGTCGGTGGGGCTGCAGAATCTCCCTGTGACTTATCCATCATGGCGCCTGTTGCTTCTCTGCCTCCCGCTCCTGTGAAGAAGCGGGAGATGCTCTGCAGGGCGGTTTTGGGCGCTGCAGGACCAGCTACGGTGTTCCCCTCCTAGTGTTCATGGGTGTGGAGGCCATCTGTCTGGGCTCTGTTGTGAAGGTAAGTCGGGGTAAGAGCGGGAGCTCCCGAATGTGCGTCCTCACTCTCTGCCCTGCATACCACGCCCCGTCACAAATGCCCAAAATTACTTTAAAAAGTGGTTTTCCAGAGGGTTGTTCTTCTCCAAAAGATAACTAGTATGTAAATATATGGTGGGAGCTGAAAATATAAATTCATTTGAAAACAATAGCAACGAGCACATCAAGTCTAATTCAGGGTGTCAGAGTGGTTTTACACTCTCTAAAATGCTATATAAATTGAAACTCCTGACAAACATATTCTTCAAAAAAAGTATTTTTCATCTAATAAAATGCAAAAAATTAGTCCAGCAAGACTATATACAAAAAAAGGCAGTTGACTTTCAGTGCATGTGACTTTTAATGGACATTAACGTAGATTCACATGAGAAACTCCTACACAAGGCTGCCATCAGGGGGCGACAGCCTGCCTGGTGTCAGGAGCCCTGAGCCCAGGGGGGCCCGGCCGTGACCCCAGGTGGCGTGGCCATTTGGAGCAGGCTCCTCCGGGCCTCCTCCTTCATGTCTTGCAGGGCCCCCCCCTTCTATCACCGCCACGGCCCTGGAGTTGCAGGGAGAAGCTGCGGCACTAGCGGTGGGCGCCGCCATGTTCTTTGTGGCGGCGCCCACTAACTGTACAGCCAGTCAGTAGAGGTTGAGACTTCTACACAATGGCCGCGATCTCCATTTGGCCGCGGCCATTTTGTTGAAGTCTCAACTTTCTACCAACCGGCTGTAGAGTTAGTGAATGCAGCCGGCCACAAAGAACATGGCGGCGCCCACCGCTAGCTGCGCTTGCCGCAGGCCTGCAGCTACTCCCCTGCAGGCAGCTCCCTCCAGTCCTGCAGACAGATGTGCCTCCGGGCTCCGGGCCACCCCGCTCCGCATCCACAGCTCCCCAATGGTAAGATATGGGGGGTGTCCGGGGGAGGGATGGGCCAATATATACAGAATAGGGGGGTATATATAGGGAGGGAGGCTGTCGGGATATAGGGAGGGAGGCTGTTGGGATATAGGGAGGGAGGCTGTCGGGATATAGTGAGGCTGTGGGGCCATATATAGGGAGGGAGGCTGTCGGGATATAGGGAGGCTGCTTGGAGGGATATAGGGAGGCTATCGGGATATAGGGAGCCTGCGGGGCCATATATAGGGAGGGAGGCTGTTGGGATATAGGGAGGCTGCCTGTCGGGATATAGGGAGGCTGCCTGGCGGGATATAGGGAGGCTGCTGGCGGATATAGGAGGCTCAGGATGGAGGGATGCAGTCAGGATGGAGGGATGCTGTTGGGATGGAGGGAGGCTTGTTGGGATGGAGGAAGGATGAAGTGAGGCTGTTGGGATGGAGGAGGATGGAAGGAGGCTGTCAGGATGGAGGAAGGATGGAAGGAGGCTGTCAGGATGGAAGGATGCTTTCGGAATGGAGGGAAGCTGTTGGGATGTTGTCTATGTGGCTCGCAGCCATCTCTATTGCTTACGGCCAGCAGTAGTCTCTATTGTGTATTCTCTATTGTGTATGGCCAGCAGAAGTTTCTATTGTGTATTCTCTATTGTATGTATAAGCCAGCTGCAGTCTCCATTGTATACGTCGAAGCCATCTCTATTGTGTATACAGGTAGCAGCTGTCTCTATTCTGTATTCTCTATTGTATATACAGCTATTATGTTTAGCGTTATAGAAAAGAAGTTGCAATACAGGATCAGCGGTATTTATTCACTCTTCGTGGGGTGGCGCTTCAACAGGCATATAGTCAACAGGCATATGGTGGACTATATGCCTGTTGAAGCGCCACTTGCGGTGTGAAACGGCCATCGCCTTTGAGAACCCCCGTCCTCCCACCCGCACCATGTAAGACCACACGAAGAGTGAATAAACACCGCTGATGCTACGATGTTGCAACTTCATTTCTATAACGCTAACTGGAAGTGATGAACCGCTAACTGGAAGTGTGCACCGGGTTGTTTGAGCGCTCAGTAGGCTGAATGCAAGCTACAGCTCTCCAGAAACACCGTGGACAGATTGGTGCTGGCACCAAGAATCGTCAGAACCGTGACTGATACAGCATTGTGTATTCAGCCCACAGCAGTCTCAAGTGTAGTGTGTGTGTAATATATTATAGAGAGAGTGTAAAAAAAGGAAAAACAGCACAAAAAATAGAAAAAGTGGACTTTATTGCCCAATGTCATGGCCACGCATTGGGCAATAAAGTCCACTTTTTTGTTTTTTTTTTTGTGCTGTTTTTCTTTTTTTTTTTTTAATCTATTGTAAGGAACCATCTGGATTGCTGGTTGGGAAAGCTTTACACATAAATTGAGGTAATTTTTGGTGCTGTTCCAATTTTTCACTATATATGTAATGTATGTTTGGGTGGAGGCGGATCTAGGGTGGAGGCGGAGCCTGGGTGGAGGCTGAGTGGAGTCTCAGGAGTGGAGGCTGGGCGGAGTCTCAGGGGGGCCCCAAAATTTTCGCAGTCAGGGGCCCCAAATTCCTAGTGGCAGCCCTGCTCCTACATGCTGAGACACTGGAAGGAGACAAAAAAACACCCACACCTGTGTGACATTTTGGGGGTAAACTCTTCGAGCATATACAATGTAAATGAGCTCTTCCAGGTTATGGGCTAGACACTGATCAATATGAGAGCCTGCTCCATATACTATTTTAAATAGATGCAGGCGTTACCAATGTGATGAGTGATAGCTGCTCTCTGCCCTCCTGATCTCACTATAGATTTCTGTGATTATACCTGATACATCTGCAGGTTCCTCTCAGTTTCAGCTTGTATCTCACAGTCAGACAGGGAGCAACATTGTTATAATACAGCAGAGCTGTGTGTGATCATAACTCACAGATATCTCTGGAATAAGACTTAGGATAGCAGATATTAAGATATAATTTTATTTAGCTTCCTATAACCTATGTAGGGAGGAGCTAGAGGTGGGGGGAGGAGCTAGAGGCAGAGGGGGGAGCTAGAGCTAAAGGGATACAGAGGGAGAGGTTAGTTGCAGATGGAGGAGCTACATACAGATCTCCACCCCTCCCTCTTTATATACAAGAATTCCATCAGTAACAACTGCCATCTCCTATCTCTTTAATGGTAAAGTCTTCATTGAATACAGATTTAACCTCAGAATTTAGAATTTTGATAATGACTGATTAATTTGGTGGACTGTATTTTGCACTTTACTAGATAAAAATATTTATCTTTGAAAACTACGTTTGTCAGATTTTTCAATTTATATGGAAACTAAAAATGTGTCATAGGAAATTTGGTCTGGATCAGAGTAAAGGTACCGTCACACGCTTCAACGTTGAAACGATGTCGGCAACGATCTCGGGTGCGTGCGGTCGTTGCCGACATCATTGATGAGATATCACACGTAGGCGGCCGTCACAGTCATCAATATCGTGAGCGATATTGTTAGCGATCACGTGCACGCGCGATCACTAACGATATCGCTCACATCGCTGGTGAGCTGTTACATAGACAGACTCACCAGCGATGTGGAGCAGCGAGATCGCTGGTAACCATGGTACACATCGGGTTACTAGGCGCCGCGCGGCGCTTAGTAACCCGACGTTTACCATAGATACATCTCCCAGCATAGGCTCCGCCGCTGGGAGATGGATCATCGTGGTGTCATACACCACGATGAAGCAGATTGAACAAGCGTTTATCGCTTGATATGAGCTCCGGCTCTCATATCTGCGATGTCACGATCAAGCGATTTTACATTGTAAAATCGCTTGATTGCACGCAGCGATGCACAAACGATATCGCTTAAGCGATCAAAACGCAGATCGCTTAAGCGATATCGTGCATTAAATTGAAGCGTGTGACGGCCGCCGTATAGATATCGTGGACAACTCAGCAATGATGTTGTGAGCAGGGATCATTCGCAAACCTTGCTAACGATCCCGGCTCACTGCTGTAAATGGGCGAAGTCAGCCATGGCATCGCTATTGCCGCAGGTTGCTTAAGTTACGTGCAGGAAAACCTGTCAACTCCGACTTGAACAACTATCATTGTTGAACCGTGCATTTACACGCAATGACTCACTAACAATGTTGTTTCAACATCGTTCAAAACGTCACTTTTGAACGATGTTGAGAACGATGTTGAACCGTGTAACGGTACCTTCAGTCAACGTGAAAGAATTGTTCAAGACTTACTGTTGACCTATCCTTAAAAATTGGGCATCAAACAGTTTTAAGCCAAGGTTCTGTTGCTAATCTTTATAGAAGTTAATGGTAGCTGAACAACAGTAAGATTCTGTGCTATTCCTTGTACATTGTGTACATCCAGTTATCACAGGAATTGCAAACAGGTGATAGGTTGGGAGTGCTGGGTGTTGGATCCCTCTGATCTGATATTATATAAATATAGGTAATTAGTATATAAGTCCTTGACATCCATTTCAAATAATAATCATTTTTCTTTGTCCAGGATCACCACGATAAAGAGATAGCCTTTTTAGAGAGGTTTCACAGTGAGACCTGTACAAAAATCTTATAAAATAACACATTGGTAAATTGAGTAAAAATGATATGTACCTTTAGGAGTTAGTTGCAAACCATACTGACTAGATACTTTTGTTAGAAAAATTGCCCTCTGCAGCAACTATGGTCTTGCAGAGTAGTTGGTTTCTGCATTGGCTGATTGAGAGGCATCTTGCCTGGTGGACACTTTGCTCTTATCTCAAACTGCTCCATTACATCTAGAAGCCACACAATCACCACAAAAGTCATACCAAACGGAATTTACATAATCAGAGTTTGGATCTGACCTAAGACCCATCAATTGTATGATGGGGATACACATAGAAAGTTTGTTAACGTGCAGCCAATACATTTGGTTTAGATTACTGTTGTGAATAATATGATAAATTACTATTGAACAATTGCTGTATGGCGTACTATTCTGCTCACATGTCAAATTTGCATATTTTTTTAAGTAAATGTGATATATTATGATTGTATGGTCCGCTACAGAAATCTAAGTCAGACATTCAGATCTGGCCATGGATTTGGAGGCTGTCCGATCAGTACAAGGATTGGACCCACTCTTCTTAATGTGGCTAATCCTGAGATTTTCTGTGCAGAAATGTTATAAATAAGTTACTGATATCCTCAACAGATTTTTTTCTACAGTAATGCCAAAAATACCTGCCGAAATTGTGCAAGCATGTAAACATGGTAGTGGAAAACCAATTTACATGCAGTGAATGTTGACTGTCGTTGGGTTTGACAGTGATCTGTGTGATATATATGCTGGAATCCATGTATAATGGGAGCTTTAATGCATTTTCTGTTGGCATGCATTGATACAATACATTGTATTGTACAGGATTTTAAAACATCCAGTTTATATAATGTGTAACATAGCATCAAACTATAGCCTTCTCTATCCAAGGCATTCTACAATGTTTTTCCTAATGGTAAACATACAGAACTCTTGTTTTTCATATATAGTGATGTAAATGGAGCTTAAGTATTCAACCTGTGGTCTATGCTCCCCGCATGGTGCTCTCCATGTCTCAAGAGTCTACTCGTGCTGCTCTCCTGATTTGCTTTTAATAAGTATAGCTCAATGTATGATGCTAGCCTTGGGGTACTGTGACGTCATTTATATAAGTGGGGAGTAACATAAAGTCAAGTGTAGAATCATTTCCCGGAATGGATTCCTTAGAGAAATATTGTATATGTAAACCATTTTTCTTAGACATCACTACTATTACTGAATTCTGAATAATATTCTCTGTTATCATTACAACTTCTTGAATCATTTATGATGAAACGTAATTTCAGGGGAATTTCAGTGGCTCTTGTTTACATGGTAACTTTTTCTCCCTCTATCAGCTGAAACATCGCCTAGTTAAATCATTCCAGCTTATTTAATTTGCTTGTCAATTAGATAATCATACTAGCTTTAGGGATAAAATATGTTTCTTGCAAAGGGATTGCTAGGAATGTATTGAGACAATCAAGAAAGGAGATGTCTCATAAATTAATGAGCTTTCGCGAAGGGAAGAGAGGGTTAGGCTTCAGGGCCATTGAGGTAGCTGTAAATTTGTCACTGACATAAAATCTGCCACACTTTGAATTGTTGGGAAATGAAATCTGTATAACTGACAATACCACGCTATTAAATCAGAATTAAACGGTCTAATGATTCATCCATCACCTAAACGCTTGCATAACCCATAAAACGATTTGGTTTCTATATATTTGCCACAAGTGTTTTGTCAAAGTCCTGGCCGTGTACTAATCACTAAGCAGCATACCAATTAAGTATTAATTAAGGACTTGTGATTGTCACCTTATTTCATCAGGACTCTCCTATAGATGTAGTAGTTCTTAAGAGAACCACTGATGCCCACTCCTACCATGGCTTTAATAATACTGGTGTCATTTTGAGTGGATGAAGCTCCGTAGGTCACAAAGGACTGTACACAAATGTTTACTCTGCCCATCTTCCCTTTAGCTAACCTCCTGCCAGCACCAGTTTAGCAATGCTTGGGGCTTCCACTGGCAAGAGGGTCAACTGTCACTTTCTGTTCTGGATTTATATCCAATCTATTTCATTTTAGAGAGAACTGTAGGATGTTCTCAAATCCTAAATAGACTTTCTGCCTTCTATCTATGTTTATATTTATTCCTCACTTCATTCTTTCATCCATTCTTTGACATATCTGTAACTTGGGCTCTTGTCAATGGGTATTTTCACATGTCAAGGGGTTTATTTATGTTTTTATCTTTTGGTAGAAGTTACAAGAAAATACATTTGAATTATTAAAAAAAAACACTAAAACCTGTTGTATAAATATAATGTACTTGGTGGATGAAAGACGTAGATAATTTGGCCACATGCAACATGAGAGATGAAATTTAATGATGAGAAATGTAAAGTAATGCACATAGGAAGAGTAACCCTATTGTTTTATATACATTATATGGAAATATATCCGGGACTACAGAATATGATAAGAATTTAGGTATTCTGGTTACAAGTAAGCAAAGCAGCAGCACTCAATGTCAGGCAGCAGCTGCAAAAGTAGATGGGATTTTAAGGTAGAGAAAAATAAAATCCAGTGATCACAGTGTAAAGGTAACCAGGTGCGTAACTACAACAGGTGCAGGGGTTGCAAACACACTGGGACCCTGGAGTTTAAGGGCCCCAAAAGTCTATTTGGTCTATAGAAAAGACTATTGCTATTGAAGATTTTCAATAATTGGGGGCCCCGTTGGGAGCTTTTGCATCGGGGCCCATGAGCTTCAAGTTACGCCACTGATAATACCCTCTATAAATCCTTCAGAACAGTGTTTCTCAACTTCAGTCCTCAGGACCCACCAACAGGTCATGTTTTCAGGATTTCTTTAGTATTGCATAGGTGTTAGAATTATCCCCTTTACAGGTGATTAAACTAACACCTTTGCAATAGTAAGGAAATCCTGAAAACAAGATCTGTTTGTGGGTCCTGAGGACTGGAGATGAGAAACACTGAAGGCCACATCAAGAATATGGGATCCAGTTTTGGGCTCCGCATTCTAAATATGATTTTAAAAAGCTAATGTTGCTTTAAAGACAGGCAACTAAAATATTACACAGGATGCAAGGTCTCTCTTGTAATGAAAGGTTAGGAAAATTGGGCACTATTGGCATAGGAAAAAGACTCCTCACAGGAGATCTCATTTACAAATACAAATTTATGTGTGGTCATTATAAAGAACTGACACATGATTTATTCCTTCCAAGATCCTTGCAAAGAACCAGGGGGCATTCATTAAGTGAGGAGGAAAGGCGATTCTGGCAGCTAAACTGAAAAGGGTTCTTAACAGTTAGAGCAGTCAGGCTGTATCAGCAAAGTATCGGATGCTTTTCTCACAGCGAATAGTTTTGTGGGTTGCAAATAATCCTGTAATAGAGAATGTATAATTGAACTTGATAGCAGCATGAAAAACGCAGGTATTTTTTTGAACCTATGTTACCTAAGGAAGCCAACAATGGTTTATTGAGTGCCTGCTCACGTAAACGTGAAGCAGGTCCGGCTCTAATGCTCTCCATGCATAAAAGTGTGCTTGTACCTATAACAGAAAATAGGTATGTGAGATAAGGGGGGACGCTTGACTCCTCAAGTACAACAAGGTTACACAGACTAGATATGTATTTTCTGCAACAAAATCTGCAGTGGAAAAATCCTAACCATACCGTGCAGATTTTAAGAAGATGCTGCAGATATACTATATATAGCTTGTAACAAGCTATAATGGGTTGAAAAGTAGCTTCATTGTATTAGGTGAAATATATTTTTCTATTTCATATTGTAAAGCCCTCGTAATGGGGGAGGTGACTTTACATTCCCTGCTATTCAACTCCACACAGCGTCTGCAGCCGATGGAATGACCACAGACACAGGTCATGAGAATAACAGTTGCTTTACTTCAGCAGGAATGGGGAACTATAACATGGAGTAATTCTTTACAGTTCACGTGGGTAGTCCATGGCAAATACAGTTCAGAGTTAGATTCTGACATGGAATTGAAGTTCTGGAGCTTTACCCGACTTATTTAGAAGTAGTATTAGTAGGTATTTATAATGAAGTTCAAAGTTTTTTTGTATAGTAGATATGTAGCAAGAGTATTTTACAGACCTGGAATCCTGTAATAATTTACAGCTTGTCAATGGCACATTCAGAGAACAAAATATACGAAGCAAATAAAGGACAATAGTGGTGAGGCAGGGGACCCTCAAATTCCTCAACACGCGGGCAATAGGTTCTTCTGTACATTCAGTACGACTTACTACTGAAGAACCATGGGTTAATCCTGACCACGAGGACCCAGGGTTAAAAGTCATTAGCCATCTTGGCTGTAGAAGTCAGAGAAAAATCCTAGGCATTAGGCCTGGCTGTAAATCTTGTGGTGAAGGAAAGGATGAACTTCCAAGCATGGAGCCTGGAAGTAGTGAGGAGACCCCTCACATGAGGTCTGCTCTGTCTGGCATCCTCCGTTATACTGGGGAATTTCTAGCTCTCTGTCTAGACTAGGCAGAGACTGGAAGAGCTTCTCTTATTGAACCTTGTGACTAAACTCTCAATTCTCAAGACCTCACATTGCAAAGTAATATAAATCATACATTTCACCAGCAGATGGTGTTGCAACACAACAAATGAGAAAATACATGGAAAATACATGGATCTAAATGAAAGCGCATATCTGATAACAGAAAAGGAGTAGCTAGAAAGTGAGCTGCAGTGTAAAGGGTTACTCATGGTCGAGGGGTGCTAAAAGGGATAGACGTAATCTGGATCGGGTCACTACAACATTATAATTAGTTTGGACACTGTCCAAAGGGTTTGTATTCATGTAAAATTCCATTGATTGCATTATAATGAGTGAAGTCCATGGTGGACATATGACTTGTTGCTGATTTAAAATATGCAGTGCCAGTAAGTTTCTACTTTGGATTGTACTGATCGAATGTCACTGACTTCTACAGAATTAAAAAATAAATCAAACTGGAGAGGAATCATATGGCGGCAAAATCACAGATAAAAGTTTTTACATTGTATTTTTTCATTTTTTTTCATTGTCTTTATCCAGCTTTTGCAGTGTATGTAATTTTGTCATCCATAGTTATATTTAGAGAAATGATGTATACAGTATAGTATAACTATAATAGTGGTCACTTCCTGATGAAGCATTTGGATTACCGTATATACTCGCGTATAAGCCGAGTTTTTCAGCCCAAAAATTGGGCTGAAAAGTCCCCCCTCGGCTTATACGCGAGTATATACCCAGTGGTAGTAAACAGCCGCCCGCCCGCCACCCCCATCAGTATACAGGCCCCCCCATCAGGATCCAGGGCCCCCCCTCCTTGCTCCGCAAAACCTGCAAAGGAAAATCATTATACTTATCACTGTCCTGTCGCCGCCGGACCGCCGCTGCCATCGTGAACCCCGTCTTCTTCCGGCTTCCTGTGGTCGCAGGCAATGACGTCATTGCCTGCGCCGACCACAGGAAACCGGAAGACACTGGAAGAAGACGGGGATCGCGATGGCAGCGGCGGTCCGGCGGCGACAGGACAGTGATAAGTATAATGATTTTCCTTTGCAGGTTTTGCGGACAATGCGGAGCAAGGAGGGGGGGCCCTGGATCCTGATGGGGGGCCTGTATACTGATGGGGGTGGCGGGCGGGCAGCTGTATACTACCACTGGGGCTGTATATACCTCTGGGGCTGCTGTATACTACCACTGGGGCTGTATATACCTCTCTGGCTGCTGTATACTACCACTGGGGCTGCTGTATATACCTCTGGGGCTGCTGTATACTACCACTGGGGCTGTATATACCTCTGGGGCTGCTGTATACTACCTCTGGGGCTGCTGTATACTACCACTGGGGCTGTTTATACCTCTGGGGCTGCTGTATACTACCACTGGGGCTGCTGCTGTATATACCACTGGGGAGGCTGCTGTAACACTGCTGGGGCCTGTATATACCACTGGGGAGGCTGCTGTATACCACACTGCTGGGGGCTGTATTCCTGTGCTGGGGTCCACCCTCGGCTTATACACGAGTCAATAGGTTTTCCCAGATTTTGGGGGCAAAAGTAGGGGGTCGGCTTATACACGGGTCGGCTTATACACGTATATACGGTACATTGAAACATGTAAAATAAAAAAAAAACATAATCCGCAACTGTGTATTTTTATCCTATTTTGCAGCAAATTCAACCACATTTATTCTCTATGTATAATAGAATGTCAATAATAAAAATGTATAGCATTCTCATAGTCATGATGAGAAAAGAAAAAAAAATGTAAATATGTTATAGTTGGATTGAAAATGGTTAAAAGAAAGGCCAAAATAAAAAATGGAGCAATAGACAAACATGAAGAAATGACAGGTTTATTCTGCACATGATTACATACACATTTCTGCCAACATGACATTAAATATAAGATCACCGTTACTATCTGTGAACATAACTAATCACACACCAAGGCATATTTGCATATGGATATTTAAAAGCACCTCCAGAACGGCACGAGTATGCTGGTATATAGTGCAAGAAAGCAGCTGTAACTGCATGACAATGTGATTATACCACGAGGAAAGTTTACCTCCAATAGGAAAAGTTTAAGACTACTGTAAGAGCCTGAAACCTCCCATTCCAGAAAGTCTACAGACAGTCGTGTGTGTGGATTACAGCTCCATAAAACCTTTAGAATTAAAGTTTGGTGCTCATAGACTTCTAATGAGTTCTACTTTACCTTTGCTTTAAATTCAATAAAGTGTGCATGGAATCCATATAAATAAAAAATCATGCCATGTTCCACAACCTAGAATAAGCTGCCTTAAGAGCACATAAAACAATCAACTTTGCAATTTTCTTTAAAAAAAATCCCCTCGTTCCCAAGAATGGAGGTTCTCCCAATTCTATTGTGTAATGCTTGTTGTCTAAGGCTGCCTTCACACTTGCAGATGCATCTGCAGCGTTTTGCAGATGCATCTGCAAGTATCAGCATGCAGACCGCGGTCCCTATGTTTATAATAGGGCGCACCGCGGTCTGAATGCTCTCATTGATTCCTATATGTGAGCCGTAAGCAGGCGTATGCCTGCTGACAGATCACACACTCCCGCCCCGCACCTTGGACGCAACATCTCGCGTCCATAGTGCGGGCGGGAGAGTGTGATCTGTAAGCAGGCATACGCCTGCTTACGGCTCACATATAGGAATCAATGAGAGCATTCACACCATGCCGTGGTCTGCATGCTGATACTTGCAGATGCATCTGCAAAACGCTGCAGATGCCTCTGCAAGTGTGAAGCCAGCCTTAGTTACTGGCCAACTCTGCAGTCTATCAGAAGTAGCTGATTTCCCAGAAAAAGAGAGCACACTTGCAGGCTGTTTACTACAAAGCTAACAAATACAGCTCTGAAAGTTAACCAAATTGCTGGTCTGGCCACTTCAGGGACCATGTGCTCCTCTCATGCTGCTTGCAACATGGAAAAGTGCACACGTCAGAAAAGCAGTGCAACCATCCCAATGGTGTGCACTGAAATCATCAGGAGCACACCGCCCAAGGAAAGCAGGGAGGAAGGGAGAAATGTGTTCTTGAAGAATGATTAGAAACCTTTAATAACACCATCCAATGCATACAAGAGTCGATTATGACTTTGAGGACAGCTACTGAAAGGTGGCGCTAGAGTTCGTTCACTTCCTCACTGAAGTGACAATCTGCATATTTCCCAGAGGTGCATTGCAGCTATAAGCTTCCTTATCAGCTTATCTGCTTTCTTAAAACTGGTAGACAAATTCCTCTCCAAGAGGTAAAAAGCTAGTTCTCCAGACCCCGTCTTAGCCCACTGACACAGCCAGATCAGAATTCCCACACAATGCACTGATGAGGGGCAGTTACCTCGAAACACAGTGTCTGCAGTTTGGGTTCTGATCTGGCACAAATCCTTAGTCATATTAAAAGGTTTGTTAAAGAGTCGATTATGACTTTGAGGACAGCTACCGAAAGATGGCACTAGAGTTCGTTCACTTCCTCACTGTAGTGATAATTTGCATATTTCCCAGAGGAGCATTGCGGCTATAAGCTTCCTTATCAGCTTATCTGCCTTCTTAAAGCTGGCAGACACATTCCTCTCCATGAGGTAAAAAGCTAGTTATCCAATCCATACAGTCACTTTCAGTAACACAGACATGCAAGAAAAGAAATACACATGAAATAAACTTGTAATACAAATATTTTGAGAATAGAAATTAAATTTCGATATGTTTACATGATGTGATAGACAGAGGCATAACTTGAAGCTCATGAGCCCTGATGCAAATGCTCCAACGGGGCTCCCAATTATTAAAAGTCTTTAATAGAAGGAGTCATTTCATACACACCAAAGGGACTTTTAGGGTCCTCTAGGGTGCATTCGTAACCCCAGCACTTATTGTAGTCACGCCCTTGGTGATAGTATTGATTGGTATTGAAACAAATGTCACTTATGACCCTTATTTTTTCTGGTTTACAAAGGGTTACATTGACAAAATGACTATTGGTATAGGGACATCTTGCTACCTGAGTCTACAAGCAAGTTCAGAAATAATTTAAAGTGGATCTGTCACTAGATTTCGCAATACAAACTGCATTATTAGCTAATTCTCAACGTTCTGATGAGACTGGTGTACTTACTTTGAATAATAAATCCATGTCACAATGGCTTTTAAATTCTGATATTGAAATGAAAAATATTATAATCTGGGAGTCCTCATTGATTGATACCTTTTAATGGCTAACTGAAAAGATGGTAAGGAAAGCAAGCTTTCGGGACACTGTGGTCTCTTCATCAGGCTATAATGACACAAATTCTGAAGACACATTCAACCAGTGAGGACTCTCAGATTCTAATATTTTTCTATCTACTGGCTAACACAGTACAAACATTTGTTATGATATTAAAATGAGCATTTTATGAGTCCAAGCAAAGAGTGAGAAATATCAGGATTACAAGTGCATTCAATTCCAACCATACAGCTTGACTAGCTGTTCCAGCTTGCACTGAGCTGTGTGAGATCTCAGCAGCAGCAGAAGGGAGGAAGGATACTGAAAACCTATCAAATTGGTTAGGGTGGGCTGAGGTGAAGATAAACTTTCACAAACGATTAAGTAGACAATTTAACACAGATTTTCAATACTCCACATCAGTAAAGAAATATATTCCACGATGTATACAGTTTTTATTGCTTACTGACTCGTCATTAATATTCATGAAACCGTGGCTTTTGTCTCAAGCATTAATAATCAGTATAATAAGGCTTTCATGTATCAGATGTAGAACATGCCTTCTGCGCACACTGTACCGGGGTTATTATTTAGCCTAGACAATTGCCTCTCATTTTTTAAATGTTTTTCTTGACTTCCTAAAAGCTGTTACTGACATTGGAGTTCGGTCTTGTTATGCTGAAGCTTTTGTGTTCTCAAACCATTGTGCTTTTAAAATGATTCTGCTTTATTTTTATATATCCCGGCATAAAAAAAAAATTTCCATTGCAGTATTCTACTAAACTGCTAGAGGGATTTGGGAAAGAAAACAAGCCTATTCCACTTTAAATGTCAAGATGCAATTCACCTCAGCACGCCATTCAAAGTGTACAAAGCGATGGATAAATGCATCCAAAAATGTTGAGAAGGCCTACCAATCAAAGATGTCAGATCCAGGCAGATTGCTATTGATGAAACTGTATAGAACAGTCAGAGGTGGGCTGTAATCATAGTCATTCGACTAGAAAGCGTGAAACCGAACAGAGCAGGGATGTTACAATAGAGAGAATAAACATCCGACAACAAAACATCATGTAGAAACCAATAATACTAAAACAAAAGAGCCGGCAATCACCGTCCGCAGCAGAGCAAAGTTACTTTCACTCCTAGAGACGAGCATAATCCAATGAAACGTCCGTGCTCCGCTTCCCCTGAGACTTGTACAGTTTAAAAGCTTTAATATAGCTTCAGGTGACCACGCAAGGTTCTTCCATAACCAATGTCAGGTAATACGTCAAGTTTATTAGAACTGCAAATTGGATCTAACTTTGCCATTGAAGTCAAGTGTGAAAAATGCAGATAGCTATGGGATGTAATTTAATTAGGAAGATGTAAGGATATGGTCTTACTAAACCAAGGAATGTAAAATTAGGGAAAGGTCTCCGCAACTATAAGACGCATGAAGTAAGAAGTCCTATTATACAAAAGTCCTGATGCCTCAGTTTATTTGTATGATAGATAGTTTAGATGAGGGATGATGGTTATACCGTCAGAAATGAACACAGGAATAGCAGAAACTGCAATTGATATGTGAGTTAGGGACTCAACATCCTTACACAGTTGTCTCTTAAGACAACGCCATTCCATATACAGGTGTTCCTCAATGAATTAGAATATCATCAAAAAACTCATTTTTTTCAGTAATTCAGTACAAAAAGTGAAATGCATATATTATATGCATTACATACAAACAAAATGATCTACTTCAAGTGTTTATTTCTGTTAATTTTGATGATCATGGGGGACCCCTTCCCTGAATGCAGCACACATGCTGCATTTAGATTGCCATGCAGCAGGGGGTGACAGGTCCTCTTTAAGTAATAGTGTCAAGCAGAAGTTTGTCACTGCTCACCTGTGTCGACTGTGTGACCCACAACCGGTATATATGGTATGGCTGCCGCAGGATCCACACTCCACTTGTATTAATGTTAACCAATGCGGGGAAAAAAGACCGGACAGTGCTCCTGGATCCGCGCTGCTCAAACGATAGAGAAGATGATAACACAGTATAACGTGCAATGATGGCTTTTATTACATTCGAAGCGTTTTTGAGTTATACCCCAACTCCTTCCTCAGTTGGCTCCCTGAGGAAGGAGTTGGGGTATAACTCCAAAACGCTTCGAATGTAATAAAAGCCATCATTGCATATTATACTGTGTTATCATCTTCTCTTTCGTGTGAGCAGCGAGGATCCAGGAGCACTGTCCGGTCTTTTTTTTACCACCTTTAGGAAGTAGCAATTCTAAAAGTCAATATAAACCCTTTACTGAGCCTAGATCCAAAAGTGAAAAAAATTACGATTTTATGAGGCGCTGTCAAGCTAAATTAAAGTATACAAATAAATTTATTTTAAATACAGATCATACAATGCATTTTTAGAGCTGACTGCTCTATTCATCAGGTATAGGCGACAAGCCATATAGGCCTCCATTTTATAATTAATGCAACAGATGTAAAGAATGTAATTAATTACTACATTCATTAACCTTATCAAGAAGATCACAATCAGTTAACTAGAAACTCTGTGTCTGCAAATTGAGGGTCGATATTGACATTTAGGCTTGCTACTTCCAATAGGTAGCAATAGAGCTCAAGTCGTCTTTCGCACTGAAGAGGCAATTTACAAATGTAATTTCCTAGAGGAGCATGAAGGGCATGTCACTTTACACAACAAGAAACCTTAACCCTTCAGATCTTATAGTCCAGTGGCAACCACTTGTGATGGAGGAGAATGCTAGCAACATGTCCCACAATATCACAGCAAGCTGCCTTCTCTCCTCCTGCTCTGCATTGGTCTATGTGAATGGTGGAGAGCATAAGAGAAAGTTACTGGGACCTAAATGAACGGTGGCTACAGGAGCAGAGCAGGTGAAGTACATTTAACACAAGTAATTTCAGAAACTTTCAAATCAAGTGACTTATCACATGATGTGAAATATCCTTCATGTAATTGAGTAGAAAGTCTTTCAGGTGCACAACATTCCAGCCCCAAACAGAAACTGCAAGATGTTGTAATGTACAGTTGTGGCCAAAAGTATTGACACCCCTGCAATTCTGTCAGATAATACTCAGTTTCTTCCTGAAAATGATTGCAATCACAAATTCTTTGGTATTATTATCTTATATTAATTTGTCTTAAATGAAAAACACAAAAGAGAATGAAGCAAAAAGCAAAACATTGATCATTTCACACAAAACTCCAAAATGGGCCAGACAAAAGTATTGGCACCCTCAGCCTAATACTTGGTTGCACAACCTTTAGCCAAAATAACTGTGATCAACCGCTTCCGGAACCATCAATGAGTTTCTTACAATGCTCTGCTGGAATTTTAGACCATTCTTCTTTGGCAAACTGCTCCAGGTCCCTGATATTTGAAGGGTGCCTTCTCCAAACTGCCATTTTTAGATCTCTCCACAGGTGTTCTATGGGATTCAGGTCTGGACCATGCTGCACCTTAGAAGTCTCCAGTGCTTTCTCTTAAACCATTTTGTATTGCTTTTTGAAGTGTGTTTTGGGTATTGTCCTGCTGGAAGACCCATGACCTCTGAGGTAGACTCAGCTTTCTCACACTGAGCCCTACATTATGCTGCAAAATTTGTTGGTAGTCTTTCAGACTTCATATGCCATGCACACGGTCAAGCAGTCCAGTGGCAGAGGAAGCAAAGCAACCCCAAAACATCAGGGAACCTCCGCCATGTTTGACTGTAGGGACCGTGTTTTTTTCTTTGAATGCCTCTTTTTTTCTCCTGTTAACTCTATGTTGATGCCTTTGCCCAAAAAGCTCTACTTTTGTCTTATCTGACCAGAGAACATTCTTCCAAAACGTTTTAGGCTTTCTCAGGTAAGTTTTGGCAAACTCCAGTCTGGCTTTTTTATGTCTCGGGGTAAGAAGTGGGGTCTTCCTGGGTCTCCTACCATACAGTCCCTTTTCATTCAGATGCTGACGGATAGTATGGGTTGACACTGATTGTACCCTCGGACTGCAGGGCAGCTTGAACTTGTTTGGATGTTAGTCAAAGGTTCTTTATCCACCATCCACACAATCTTGCGTTGAAATCACTCGTCAATTTTTCTTTTCGCCCACATCTAGGGAGATTAGCCACAGTGCCATGGGCTATAAACTTCTTGATGACACTACGCACGGTAGACTCAGGACACAGCAACAGGAAGGTCTTTGGAGATGGACTTGCAGCCTTGAGATTGCTCATGCTTCCTCACAATTGGTTTCTCAAGTCCTCAGACAGTTCTTTGGTCTTCTTTCTTTTCTCATGCTCAATGTGATACACACAAGGACACAGGACAGAGGTTGAGTCAACTTTAATCCATGTCAACTGGCTGCAAGTGTGATTTAGTTATTGCCAACACCTGTTAGGTGCCACAGGTAAGTTACGATGCTGTTGATTACACAAATTAGAGAAGCATCACATGATTTTTCTAACAGTGCCAATACTTTTGTCCACCCCTTTTTACGTTTGGTGTGGAATTATATCCAATTTGGCTTTAGGACAATTCTTTTTGTGCTTTTTTCATTGAAGACAAATTAAATGAAGATAATAATACCAAAGAATTTGTGATTGCAATCATTTTCAGGAAGAAGCTGAGTATTATCTGACAGAATTGCAGGGGTGTCAATACTTTTGGGCCACAATTGTATAGTGTGTGTGTATGTATGTAAGTGTAACTGTGCATGTAGCAGAGCTGTGTATGCAAGTGTAAATATGCATGTAGCAGAGATGTGTGTGTATAATAAACACATTGCAGAGAAACATTAATAATAGATTTATTACTTTCATGTTCTGCTCATTACAATAAATTTAGTACTAATGATCCCTTCACTTTACACTGCCAAGGAATTCTTTACCTCTTCATTCCCAGGCGATTTTCTGTCTTTTCCTCCCCTTCTTCCAGGAGCCATAATGCTTTAACATAGCCATTTGATGGCTTGTTTTTGCGGAAAAAAAAAGTTCGATCTCACAATTGTTTTTTTGTAATTACCATGTTCACTATATGACAAAAGTTACCTGTTAGTATGATTCCCCTGATCGTTAGTTTCAGAAAATTCAGAAGTTTGTAATTAAAAAAAAATAAATTAAACTTTTGTTGACATTTTGTGAGTTTGTGAGACTTGTAGTGTTCTAATTTTTCAAGATCTGGGGCTGAGTGATGGCTTGTCTCTTGCGTCTTGAAACCATTTTTGATGTATTCATTGCCTGTTATTGCATTTAATTGCAATGTTGTGGTGACCCAAAGTACATAATTTTGGCGTTTTGACTATTTTTTCTGTGACGCAGTTTACGGATCAGATTAAATTATTTTATATTTTAAAACATTGGGCATTTTTGAGCAGGGCAATACTAAATATGTGTATTTCCTTTTTAAACAGTTTTATTTTCAATAGGCAAAAGGGGGGTGATTTTTAACTACTATTGTCATGACGACCTATTGGTGCCCCATGATCGCATCAGCAGGTCGTCGATGGCAGCAGGGAATGGCTTCAGCCGCTGCGTGCTGGATCGCACTGTCAGAGTTTGACAGCGTGGTCTGTTGAATTAACAGGCATGTTAGGTGCACATGACAGCTGATCAGATCAGACGCTGAGCTCACATCAAAGTTAGGCACACGACCAATGATCTACCTATACATCATTGCTCATGAAGGGGTTAAAAAAATATTTTCTGCTGTCTATATCTAGGGTGCAGTAAGGAGCGCCTTAGGCTTTGTGCCCAATGTGCTTTTGTCCTGCATTTTTGTGTTGCGCTTTCTGCACCAAAAACACAGCACTTACAGTTTTGTAATGAAAGTCAGAATGATTTTCCATGAGCTGTGCCACAGTGTGTTTTTCAGTGCTGCGTTTTTGGTAAAGAAACCGCCTTCATTTTTTAATGCCCCTGCAATTAACTTGCCATTTTTGGGCTGCTTTTTCCCCATAGACTCTATTCTAACCCGAAGAAAAAAGCACCACAAATGGATGGGTATTCCCACAGTCCGTTATGTGGTGTATTTTTCCCTCCCCAGCGATTCCACATTGATTCCCATGATATATCTTCATTCCGGGCACCGGGAGAAGTGACTAAAGAATCTGTGGTTTTCATCCAATCAGAGGCTGGCCATATGATTTAACATTTCACATTGCTGGCCTCTGATTGGGTGAAAGCCAAAGGTCCTTGTGCTGCACGAGAATGAAGATATCACAGGTCTCCGTGGTCTCTCTGGAGGGTGAAAAATTGTCTGTGTCTGTCTGTCTCTGTGTCTGTCTGTCTTTTTGAGTTTTACCTTATTTGTGCTGCGTTTATATGTGCACACACGCAATAGGTTTGGGCTGCTTTGGCTGCGTTTGTCCACATACAAACGCAGCACAGAAACACAGCACAAAAAAAGAAACACAGTGTGCACATAGCCTTATAGTCCAAAAAATACAGAACTCATTTTCACGACTCATTAACTACCTGTGTTCTCTATGGAACAAAACTCCATTAATAGGACGAATAATTCTTATAATAGGCATTGTCCTTGCAGATGTTATATGCTAAGAGACTATCCCAAATATGACTTCTTCATGTGTGTGATTTTGAACATGTCCGAGCGCACCACATATAAGTGTAATATGCACCCCTCCATTGTTGCAAATATGTTCTGATACAGTTGCTATGTGACATCATTAGAGACACATGCTTATTACATATTACTAAACAAATCACTGTATTATGTGCCAATGATTGCAGAAATCCCTAATTCTCTGACTTGCTTATAACTCTATTCTCAAAATTCACTTTACTGACTACAGCATCTAATATAATATACATATGCAAAGAAGATTCCACTGTTATAGCGAAATCTAATAATCTCCAACTGTGACTGCCGTCACTTCCAAAGTATATGAAACCATCTAAAGAACGAAACCATACAGTGAAAGGAAGTAAACAATCTCAGCACTGTAGCCTTTCAAATGAAAGTACCATCGTCTACTGCTGTCAGTCATAAAGTGGGCCATGAGGCAAGCAAACTTACCTAAGCTTCACAAAGTTGTGAATGATATAATTGAAGAAAATGCGTTGAAATGTGCAAGAGTCTCATACAGAGTCTCAAGCTTTTCCCCGCAGAGCTGAGAAAAAGTTCTGGAGCATTAAACAATGTCTAAAGTAAATAATGCCATGAATGTCACTCACAAGAACAAACTTATCAGGTTATTTTTCCAAGTTACATTATGACTGAACATGAAATTGGCACTTACCGTATATACTCGAGTATAAGCCGAGTTTTTCAGCACAATTTTTGTGCTGAAAAGTGTCCCCTTGGCTTATACTCGAGTCAGTGTCAGTGTGGTGGGTGCAGAGACCGGGGGCTGGAAAAGTCAGAGGGAGGCTGCAGAATAAGAAGGCAGTCACGTGACCCCGCTCATTAGCGTAATGAATATGCACTGCATCCCCCCGTCCATCAGCGGCGGGGGGAGCAGCGCATATTACATTACTGTCCCCCATCACAGAATATGCCCCCATCAATGATACTTGACACCCCTGCTGTAGCTACAATAAAATAACAAACATTTAAATCATCCTCCGACGGTTTCTCTGCAGGCTCCGTGACGTCCTCTGCTCTTCCTGGTTCCCGGTAAATCATGTGACCGGCGCATCAGTGACGTCATCGCTGCTGCGCCGGTCACATGATTAGAAGCCGAGAACAACCAGGAAGAGTGGAGAGAGGACGCAACAGAGCCTGCGGAGAAACCGTCGGAGGGTGAGTTAAATGTATTGTTATTTTATTGTACCACCAGTAGGGGGGTCAAGTATCAGTGATGGGGCCCATACACTTGCGATGGGGGCCATGTATGAGTGATAAAGCCCATACACCTGTGATGGGGGCCATGTATGAGTGATGGTGGCCATGTATGAGTGATGGGCCCATACACCTGTGATGGGGGCCATGTATGAGTGGTGGGGTCAAATATCAGTGATGGGGCCCATACACCTGTGATGGGGGTCAAGTACCAATGATGGGGCCCATACACCTGTGATGGGGGCCATGTATGAGTGATGGGAGCCATGTATGAGTGATGGGGGCCATGTGTGAGTGATGGGGGCCATGTATGAGTGATGGGGGCCATGTATGAGTGATGGGGGTGATGTATGAGTGATGGGGGCCATGTTTGAGTGATGGGGGCCATGTATGAGTGATGGGGGCTATGAATGAGTGATGGGGGCCATGTACCTGTAATGGGTGCCATGTACCAGTGATATGGGGGCCATGTGCCTGTGATAGGGGGGCCATATGCCTGTGATAGGGGGGCCATGTTCCAGTGATAGGGGGGCCATGTGCCAGTGATGGGCGAGCTTTATACCAGTGATGAGGGCTGTATACAGTAATGAGGAGCTATATACCAGTGATGGGGCGCTATATAACAGTGATGAGGTGCTGTGTACCAGTGATGGAGGGTTCTATATAAGAGTGATGGTGGTGCATATATACAGTGATGAGGGGTTATATTCCAGGATGGGGTCTGCTGCATTTCCCACTCTAGGCTTATAATCGAGTCAATAAGTTTCCACAGTTTTTAGGGGTAATATTAGGGGCCTCGGCTTATACTCGGGTCGGCTTATACTCGAGTATATACGGTACTTTACATTATACATTTCATACAAACGTATACCTAAACTTCCTGCACCCTGTGAAATAATACGAGGCTATGGCCGACAGTCACGAAAGTGTAGACTGCCTCCCCCGTCAACCCCCAACAACAGAAAATGCTGCCCAAACGGAAGTCTACTGCACATCCAGAACAATAAGTATATCCTGAAGTGATGAGTAATGGATCATAATCTATGTCATACTTACTGCTCAGGACATGATCTGAATACTTAAAGCCATGGATGAAGTGATCATTGCTAAAAAGAACCTGCCATGTAAAGAGACGCTATTAACCTGCAGATAACAGGTTGAAGGTGCCGAAACTGTAACTAAGTAACTTTATTCCTCCTGGTCATCTTGAGCTTTTAGTAATAGAGGTGGGTAAGCGCGACTTCAGCCACTGCTTAGTGCATAGTGACCAGCGGCTGTAACAGCACCCCCAGCACTGACTGATAGCCAGTTCAACAAGTGAGCTTGATATACAGAATTATTATAATACAGCTGATACAGTGAGTATGTCAAAGAGGTTGGAACCTTGAAAATAGCCCAAGCTACTCTGCACCCATAACACAGGATACAGAGTTTATGCCGATGTGCTGCGATTTTATCCATTCACCATTATATTTGAAAAACAGCAGAATCCACTGGCTGATCTGTAAGGCTGGGGTCACACTACCATATAACTTGTGCAAGGAACGCATTGCACTGCCTGGACTGGCCAGGGCTCTCCTGACAGACCAGCGTGACAGACCAGGTCAGGAGAGCCAACAGCCAGTCCATGTATTTTGATGTGATCCTAGAGCAATTCATATTTTAGTGTGAGTCCTGCCTCTAACAATTCTTACAAACAAACATTCTCATCTCTGCCATGAATTACCGAGATGTGAATACGTGTTTAGTTCTTATATAAATGGGTTGGTTGTCTAGTTTAGAACGCCAATTTTCATATCAATTGTGTGTGTGTGTGGAGGGTGTGCTGGTCATCTGATTGATCCTCGATTTTTCACCATAGCAAATGGATACAAACAGATGATTGAGAAAATAGAGGTACTGAGAAAGCTGACACATTACCAAACACAGACCATATGGTATACTATATAAACACTCCCATTATCTTGGGTGCCTATTCTATTCCAGACTTGCAACACTGACTAACTGCCCAAAAAGGAATTGTCAACACAATCTCTGAAAATACAAAAACTTTGTGTCTTTTTTTTACAGGTGTATTAAAATGTAATCACCATTGGTTACAGACTTATGTAATTCTGTTGTGCAAATGTCTCGCTGAGTGTAGGGAGACACCCAGCGCAGAACGGCAAAGGGGGGAAAGGAGTCCATGATGCTAAGGGCAAAGGGGAGATAGTGATCCCTAGATAAATTAACGCTGACGCCTGGTCCCCCTAACGTCTCTATACTGTCGCCGTAACTGTTGCTGAACCGGTTACCTGGCCCTGCTATCCCCGAACTAAGACTATACAGGGATCAGAGCAGGTGACCACTAGTCAACTCGACTAACTACTAAAGACACATCAGGGAAACAACCAAAGAAGGAAGCGAGAAATACTTAGCTTATGAAGATGCAAACACAATCCAACAGAAAGTCCTGGATGCACTGCAGAGCTAGGAAGCAACCTCCAACACATGACACGCTATCACCAGCAGGGCATCCTGAAAGTCATGGGCTATAAATAGACAGCTGAAGATAAGAGATCAGCTGGGTCCTAGTGACCTCCAGCTTTCACTAAGAAAGAAATGCCTCTTAAAGGGACAGAAACATATTTTAGGATTTTGGCTCTTTGGCCAGACGCTTCTGCGAGTGGCCTCTACATCCTCATCCGTGCCTCCTGACACACCCGTGACAGCAAAGCTCCATTAAGTCATATGACTATGAATATGGTTGTAAGGACTTGAATAAAGCCTAAGTCTGTAAACAATGGTGATTACATTTTTCATACCTGTTAAATTAAGAAGAAGCAATGATTATGTATTTTCAGTGGTTGGGCTTTCAATTCCTTTTTCTCCATTTGGTTACAAACAGCAACATTTGCTCCAGAGGATCTATTTTCTGCATTACCCAGATGGGCCATTGATCCTGTGGACATTGTGTATTACTTCTTTTTCCATAAAGGTTTCCTACAATTTACAGCTGATTACTAGGAGTCCCCAAATAGGATAATTTGTGATCACCCTATTGTCGAGGGAAACTTCTTACAGCGACTGCCTAAAGCCGAGAACCTCTTTTAATAACATTGGTAAATCCACTTTTTTAAACTTGTAACCCCTATAAAATATTAACCAGAATAAAAGTATTACGAGACAGGTGTTTAAAAATACAAAGGAAAAAAGTAAAAACAATCCACTTCAATTACAACATAGAATTCACCTTTCACGCATTTGCATAAATATAAGAGGTTGTCCTGCATTTTCCATAATGTATTCTAAATTTTGCGCTGAAAAATAATCCAATGTTTTAAACAGACTGACACTGCATAAAATCCATTTTAGGAAAAAAGCTTTAACAAATTGATTTGAGAAAATGTCAGCAGTATTTTTGTAATATTGGAAAGTGTGCCAATACCCTTCAGAAATACAATATGGTAACAAGGTCACTTGGTACAAATTATTTCAAACTCGGAATTAACTTAAGTTTACAGCTTCTATGTAAATTCTGTAGTCTAAGGCTATGTGTGCACTCTGAGCATGTGGTGCAGAAATGTTCTGCATCTCCAGTGCATTTTTGGTGCATTTTTTTTGCCTGCGTTTTACATAATAAAGCAATGGGTGAAAAAAACGCACCAAGAATTGACTATGCTGCAGATTTTTTCTGCAACTAAATCTGCAAAGAAAAAATAAGCAACATGTGCACAACACTTCAGAATTCTGATTGACTTTGCTGGCATAAGGATAGGCATGCAGATTTGTGACAACATTGCACCAAAAAATGCATAAAAAACACATGTGTGCACATGGCCTAAGAAAACATATTGTTTTATTATACTTTTTATACCTACATTGGGAGCTATATGTACAGAGCCTGGGACAGCAAGGAGCATACAGGGCTTCAGAGTGAGAGATTTTAATCCATTATTACTGCATTGCCTTGGACTACAAATCCCAACAAGCTTGGCTCTTCTCTGCAAACTGGAAGAGGAACAGTAGCAGAGGAAAGGATGAATTGGCTGAGCAAATTGAGGAAGAATGGTGAAGCTTTCTGGAGATGGAGAGATTTGTGAGATCCTCCATTACAGACTGGAGGTGTCTGATCCTGGAGAACTTTGTCATCTGGTTTAAAAAAGGGGATTAAAGAGGACCTGTCACCCCCCTGGTGCTTGGCAAACTAAATGGAGCACTGAATGCAGCATGTCTGCTGCAGTTAGGGAAGGGGTTCCCCATGTCTCTAGCCCCCCCTGTAAGTTTTAAAAAAGACTTTAGAAACTTTACAGTTAAGGCTAGCTTCACACCATGTTTTTTCAGGTCCGGGGCTGTCCGGTGTGAACCAGACAGCCCCGAACCCGATTTTGGACCTAATGGATCCCTATGGTGACTGATGGGGCTGGATGGTAGTGATTTGCTATCCGGTTTTGTCCCTGTCCGGCAGCATCAGGCTGCTTTCAATCACACAAAATCGCAGCTTGCAGTATTCTTTGTGTCCAGGCCAAAAATCACACAACATCGGATCCTCCTGGACTGGTTGCCGGACGCCGGGTGCTGAAGTGCAGAGGCATATTTGCCCTCCGGTTCTGTTTGTCCGGAGGTGTCAGGCTGTGTCCGGTGCATCCTGCAAAACACCGGACACAGCCTGACAGCTCAAAAAACGTGGTGTGAAGCTAACCTAAGAGGTTGCCTGGGTGGGATCTTATTAAGAGTTCCTGGCTGCTGGCACAATCCTACTTGTGTATTCAGCCCCTTCTATGTGTCTGGTGCCGCCTCCTTTTCTGCTGGGTCTGCCCTCCTCTTCTGATCCTGATGTCACAAGGAGCAGGAGCAGAGGAGGAGGGCAAACCCAGAAGAGGAGGCGTCAGCAGACACATAGAGGGGGTGGAACACACGAGGAGGAAGCAGAGAGAGTACTCTACTTCTAGCAAGATTTGGATTGAGGCATTGCCCCATACTAAGAACTACTGGACCATATCCAGGGAAAATATTAAAATCTGTGTTATTCCTAATATGAACATGCAAAAGTTTATTCTTCGAAGTTACTGTAAAGCTTTGTTGCTCTTACCATTATATTTAAAACGTTCATGGTATGTGTTTGATCAATTTCAATAACAGTTTGATGCAGTTATCTGCATACAATTTTTTTTTTTTTAAATATACACACCATACTACTTTTGCAAAGCTCTAATCTTGTTGGACCACAAACGAGTTACAAAGATGATCATGGATATAGTTACAATCATGCTATTTACGATCTCATCCTCTTAAAGTCAATTCAAACTCATTAGGATGGAAAACAGACCAGACACTGAGCTCCTATGTAAGAGAAGAGCTCATCAGTGTCACCACTACTACACAAAATGTGACAAAGAGTCATTGAAGCAGGATAAATAAACTCAAATCTCAAAATATAAGGACAAGCAGGAATCATTTGTATTGGATTCCACGACAAAATGAGTAAAAACAGCCATCATTTCTCCCTGATTGGGATTTTAAATCGTCATAATTATAAGAGACTCCAACACTTTGAAAGTATTTTCGATTATATATTCTTTCCAGTGTGGTCTTCGTTTTTTTAAAGCAATTTTCATATCAGGATACTATGTACATCTTTTTATGACACACTAAGCAATCAAGGAAATGGCAATTTATTTCTATGTGGTCTCATTGCAGCTAACAAGTAACAATCAAGCTGAAGAAATGTCAAATCAGACAGTGGGAAGCATACTGCTAAGCATGTGGCGCTGCTACTTAGCATAGCATTGTGAAAAGCCATTCACACTGGCGTATTGCAAAAATGTTTATTTCAAATAATGCAAATCGCAACATGCAAACAAAAATAAGCTGAAAAGATTTTCTCCAGCCTCAAACTTTTATCAGCTGATATTTTTTTTTTTTACGATAGATTTACGAGTCACTGTCAGTAAAGCGACTTTTTCTTTTATTGTTTGCTTTTTTTTTATTATTCATTTCCAAAACGTGTTCCCTGTGGCTAAGCTTTCCCAACAGGAACCCAACATAACTAGGAACAGGCATAAGCCAAACAGCCAAAGCTTTATTGATTTTCATGTGGTAGAGAACAATGTGTGAGACTTCAGATGATTGACTTGTTCCTAAAAGTTACTTTGCTTTTTATAATATAATAATGAAGTTGACTTAAAGTAGTTTCCATGGTTAGAAAACATGGCTGCTTTCTTTCCAAAACAGTGCAACCCCTTACCATGTTTTGTGTATGTTATTGTAGCTCAGCTCTATACATTTCAATGGACCTTAGTTGCAATACCAGACACCACCAAATATTAATGTAAGCGAAAGACGGAGGAGTGGCGCATAATAACCGATCACTGATCTGGCACAAATCCCAAGTCATATTAAAAAGCTTGTTAGAAATCGATTATGACTTTGAGGAGCTACTTAAAGATGGCGCTCGAGTTCATCCACTTCCTTACTGAAGTGCAAATTTGCACAATCATCCATTCATTTTTAGAGCTTCCTTGGAATAGAAAGAATTGGATTGGGCAATTGTGCTAGCATTGATAAACTCCATGGTGTAAAGGCCGCTTTACATGTCACGATATCACAACGCAACTACGATAAAAAGTCACGTGGTAGGGGCGTTGCAGTTGTTATCGTTGGTGCGTTGTGTCGTGTAAATGAGCAATGCGACGCAAGAACAATGCAAAAACGATATTGTTTTTGAATTGTGCATGCTCTTCAACCGTGCAATATTGGCTTGACGATTTGGCAGGATCGTGCTGTGTGACAGCGCAACTACGATTTGGAGCGCAACTTCCCCTATTCACTCCAATGTTAATTGGTCGATCCCTGGGTTGCTCAGACAGAGTGTGCAACATTGGCGTACAACATCGTAGTTGCATTGCCTGCCGATATCTCCCTGTGTAACATCTCCTATGCAATTTTTGACAAGTGCCAAAAACGTGCGCACTCCCGTGAAGTTGAATGCAATATCGGAACGATATTGCGACGTGTAAAGGAGCCTTATGGGGTTAATGAAATCTACCTTGGTCTAATCAGAGGTTCAGGCTTTGCTAAATTTCTATTTGTTAATTTTATTTGTTAATTATTGCAATAAGATGGGCTTTAATATAAAATTAACACTAATTTTGTTTTCTTTCCTATTAACCCCCCCCCATTAACTGTGACACTAGCCACTACTCAAGGACTTGCCGTGAGGCATTATAGTCAAGAAGTCCAGGGTCAGTATCAAGAGCGCTTGTAATAGACAAAGGGAAAACACAAAAGTGAAGTCAGGTCACAGTCTGAGGTCAAAGTATCAGGAAGGTAATGTATCAAGACAAACAAGTGAGTCAAACAGTCGGTCAAGGGAAAATCCAAGGTCAAATACAACTCGGAGCACAGAGCAAACACACACCACTTGAGTAAAGCTACAATTGGCAATGGTCTGATCATAGTTAACTCATCAAGTCCTTGATCCCATAAGGTGTCATTCGCAGCGTCCATTGGACATCGTGAGTGGTGGAAATGTTACACCTCCTCTTCCTCCCCATTCTTCACCAGATAAGGTAAAGAGAAGAAGAAAGAGGAACAACACATAGTAGATAGTTTTACTTTCTAGTCACTGCTTTTATTTACTTTCTTACTTATGTCTGATCTATCATTTTTCTTATCGATTAGCCACATACACCCGAAAATGTTTTTATTTTTGTAACTTGTATATTCTTTATCACTATATTTACATTTTTTCCCACTTCATAATCAAAGACATTCTTTTTTTAACTTTCCCTTTAAAACACCACTCTAACTTTCTTTTATTGCACCACTGGAGAGGCGCTTTTAAATCTAAGTTTCCTAAACCCTGTCTAATACTCAAATTCACCTTTTTCCTGTGGCCCTCTGGTCAGTCTACGAGGATTTGTGACCTGCTGACAGCTCCAGTGTTTCATACAGTGCACCTGTAATGTAATGTAATGTAATGTAGAGTAATGTAATGTAATTTCTGACTTTCGGCTAAAAAGAAGTTACGGGAACGAGATGGCTCTGTGGGACTGGTGCAACATAGGTAAGAGGTTAAGATGCCAAAAGGTAAATATATGACTGGGGGCAGGGTTCTTACATTTAAAGCACCATTCCAGACCTAGGAAAAAAATTGCTGGAGTGGTGTTTTACCCTATATTCAATATAACCACACACAGTAGTTTAGGTTTAGTGCTATTACTCTATTGAAAATTCTACTAGAATACTGGACTCCCATGTTACAAGTGTTTCCCATCATTAGGAGATTTGCGACAGCTCTGGGATCTGAGCTTCGTCAGGGTCTGTCAGGTAGGCTCCAAAACTCTCTGGCCAATATTCTAGTGGTTGGAGGCCACCATAGCCCTTGCTATAAGGGAGGATTGATGCCTCAGAGAAAGATCTACAGTGACCCTGCCCCCAGGTTTTCTCCCCAGGAAGGGATTCCTCAGGTTCAGTTTGACGAACTTTTTGCTGTGGAATGGCAGCATGTTTCTACTTAGGTCTTAAGGGTCATTGTATTGGGGTTTGTTCATCAATATTCAAACATGTAACACCATCTAATAAGCTGTGGCCCTCTGGTTGTGTGGAGGGAGGAGAACAGGGTGTACATATTCCTCCATATATATTTCTCATTTCACCATTTCTGCTCAAGTGGTGATTGGTGTGAAATCTGAGACTATCCTGGTCATTTTGGATAGTGGAGCCCATAGTCTTTCCTTTAGTGCAATAGCGAGATCCATTCCTATTCTGGCTATCGATTCTGCTCCTTTCAGCCAGAAATTTTCCAAAGTCGTACATAATGTAAACCTGAGCATAGGGACTCTTCACAAAGAGCTCCTGTACTGCTACATCTTTAAGGGTCTGCATACGCCCATCAAGTTATGCTATCCCTGGCTGAAAAAAACACAACCCGGTGATTGATTGACATTCTGAAGTAGTTGTCAGTCAGGCAATTTTTTGTTACCTGGGTGCAACTATCTCTGCCATTCTTGGAAAAAACACACCATCTTTTCCGGTTGAGATGGCAAAGGTGCTGCCACCTAGATCTGTACCCAGGCCAGGGAGGCTAATTAAAAGGGAAAGGAAAGAAACCAATGGGAAGTAGAAGATCTATCTAAAGGGAGACTGAAAATAGAAAAAGACTTGCATCAGATGTTAGTGAAGCGTTAACTACAGTGAACAATACCTTAATTGTGTAAAAGAAGTTATGGTCGCCATATTGGGACATGGGTTCACTTACAGGAACTGAGGGTGTATTACAGCCAGCAGTCCAAAAGAATGAAAGGTTGGTGTACGTAACAGAGAAGTGACCATTCCTGCTTAAAGCAAGTAAACTGAACATGAAGAATATATATATATATATACTAGATGGCAGCCCGATTCTAAAGAATCGGGTAGTCTAGAATCCATATATAGTTTATTTACGAATAGTTAGGGTAGTGCGGTGAAATTAATTGTGTGTATACAGGCGGCTCTGTGGGTAGCAGAGTATATGGTGGCTCAATGGCTAGCACTGTGCGCGGTGACTCAGTGGTTAGCAGTGAGTGCGGTGGCTCAGTGGTTAGCAGTGAGTGCGGTGAGATTGGTCAGCGCAGCGGCGTGGGCAGAGTGGTGAGCGCAGCGGCGTAGGCAGAGTGGTCAGCGCAGCGGCGTGGGCAGTGTGGTCAGCGCAGCGGCGTGGGCAGAGTGGTCAGCGCAGCGGCGTGGGCAGAGGGGTCAGCGCAGCGGCGTGGGCAGAGTGGTCAGCGCAGCGCCGTGGGCAGAGTGGCACATACATACAACACACACACACGCACACACAACACACACACACACATACCGCTATACTTACCACCGACCCTGCGTCTTCTCCGGCGCCTGGATCCTGAGTCAACATGTGGCCACCCCCGGACGACTGGAGAGGGCAGGGGACGGCTGGAGGGGGCAGAGGACGGCTGGAGAGGGCAGAGGACGGCTGGAGAGGGCAGAGGACGGCTGGAGGGGGCAGAGGACGGCTGGAGGGGGCAGAGGACGGCTGGAGGGGCAGAGAGGACGGCTGGAGGGGGCAGAGGACGGCTGGAGGCTGGAGAGGGCAGAGGACGGCTGGAGGCTGGAGAGGGCAGAGGACGACTGGAGGCTGGAGAGGGCAGAGGACGGCTGGAGGCTGGAGAGGGCAGAGGACGGCTGGAGGCTGGAGAGGGCAGAGGACGGCTGGAGGCTGGAGAGGGCAGAGGACGGCTGGAGGCTGGAGAGGGCAGAGGACGGCTGGAGGCTGGAGAGGGCAGAGGACGGCTGGAGGCTGGAGAGGGCAGAGGACGGCTGGAGAGGGCAGAGGACGGCTGGAGGGGGCAGAGGACGGCTGGAGGGGTCAGAGGACGGCTGGAGGGGTCAGAGGACGGCTGGAGGGGTCAGAGGACGGCTGGAGGGGGCAGAGGACGGCTGGAGGGGGCAGAGGACGGCTGGAGGGGGGCGAGAGGAACGGCTGAGGGAGAGGGCAGAGGACGCTGGAGGCTGGAGAGGGCAGAGGACGCTGGAGGCTGGAGAGGGCAGAGGACGGCTGGAGGCTGGAGAGGGCAGAGGACGGCTGGAGGCTGGAGAGGGCAGAGGACGGCTGGAGGCTGGAGAGGGCAGAGGACGGCTGGAGGCTGGAGAGGGCAGAGGACGGCTGGAGGCTGGAGAGGGCAGAGGACGGCTGGAGCTGGAGAGGCAGAGGACGGCTGGAGAGGGCAGAGGACGGCTGGAGGGGGCAGAGGACGGCTGGAGGGGTCAGAGGACGGCTGGAGGGGTCAGAGGACGGCTGGAGGGGTCAGAGGACGGCTGGAGGGGCAGAGGACGGCTGGACGGGGCAGAGGACGGCTGGACGGGGCAGAGGACGGCTGGAGGGGGCAAGAGGACGGCTGGAGGGGGCAGAGGACGCTGGAGGCTGGAGGGGGCACAGGCTGGAGGGGGCACAGGCTGGAGGGGACACAGGCTGGAGGGGACACAGGCTGGAGGGGACACAGGCTGAAGGGGGCACAGGCTGAAGGGGGCACAGGCTGAAGGGGCACAGGCTGAAGGGGGCACAGGGCACAGGCTGGAGGGGGCACAGGCTGGAGGGGGCACAGGCTGGAGGGGGCACAGGACACAGGCTGGAGGGGGCACAGGCTGGGTCAGCGCAGCGGCGTGGGCAGAGTGGTCAGCGCAGCGCCGTGGGCAGAGTGGCACATACATACAACACACACACACGCACACACAACACACACACACACATACCGCTATACTTACCACCGACCCTGCGTCTTCTCCGGCGCCTGGATCCTGAGTCAACATGTGGCCACCCCCGGACGACTGGAGAGGGCAGGGGACGGCTGGAGGGGGCAGAGGACGGCTGGAGGGGGCAGAGGACGGCTGGAGGGGTCAGAGGACGGCTGGAGGGGGCAGAGGACGGCTGGAGGGGGCAGAGGACGGCTGGAGGGGGCAGAGGACGGCTGGAGGCTGGAGAGGGCAGAGGACGGCTGGAGGCTGGAGAGGGCAGAGGACGACTGGAGGCTGGAGAGGGCAGAGGACGGCTGGAGGCTGGAGAGGGCAGAGGACGGCTGGAGGCTGGAGAGGGCAGAGGACGGCTGGAGGCTGGAGAGGGCAGAGGACGGCTGGAGGCTGGAGAGGGCAGAGGACGGCTGGAGGCTGGAGAGGGCAGAGGACGGCTGGAGGCTGGAGAGGGCAGAGGACGGCTGGAGGCTGGAGAGGGCAGAGGACGGCTGGAGAGGGCAGAGGACGGCTGGAGGGGGCAGAGGACGGCTGGAGGGGTCAGAGGACGGCTGGAGGGGTCAGAGGACGGCTGGAGGGGTCAGAGGACGGCTGGAGGGGGCAGAGGACGGCTGGACGGGGCAGAGGACGGCTGGACGGGGCAGAGGACGGCTGGAGGGGGCAGAGGACGGCTGGAGGGGGCAGAGGACAGCTGGAGGCTGGAGGGGGCACAGGCTGGAGGGGGCACAGGCTGGAGGGGACACAGGCTGGAGGGGACACAGGCTGGAGGGGACACAGGCTGAAGGGGGCACAGGCTGAAGGGGGCACAGGCTGAAGGGGGCACAGGCTGAAGGGGGCACAGGGCACAGGCTGGAGGGGGCACAGGCTGGAGGGGGCACAGGCTGGAGGGGGCACAGGACACAGGCTGGAGGGGGCACAGGCTGGAGGGGGCACAGGACACAGGCTGGAGGGGGCACAGGGCACAGGCTGGAGGGGGCACAGGCTGGAGGGGGCACAGGCTGGAGGGGGCACAGGCTGGAGGAGGCACAGGCTGGAGGAGGCACAGGCTGGAGGGGGCACAGGCTGGAGGGGGCACAGGCTGGAGGGGGCACAGGCTGGAAGGGGCACAGGCTGGAGGGGGCACAGGCTGGAAGGGGCACAGGCTGGAGGGGGCAGAGGCAGGCGGGGGCACAGGCTGGAGGGGGCAGAGGCAGGCGGGGGCACAGGCAGGAGGGGGCACAGGCAGGAGGGGGCACAGGCTGGAGGGGGCACAGGGCACAGGCTGGAGGGGGCAGAGGCTGGAGGGGGCAGAGGCTAAAGGGAGGACAGGCTGGAGGGGGCACAGGCTGAAGGGGGCACAGGCTGAAGGGGGCACAGGCTGAAGGGGGCAGAGGGCACAGGCTGGAGGGGGCACAGGCTGGAGGGGGCACAGGACACAGGCTGGAGGGGGCACAGGCTGGAGGGGGCACAGGACACAGGCTGGAGGGGGCACAGGGCACAGGCTGGAGGAGGCACAGGCTGGAGGAGGCACAGGCTGGAGGAGGCACAGGCTGGAGGAGGCACAGGCTGGAGGGGGCACAGGCTGGAGGGGGCACAGGCTGGAGGGGGCACAGGCTGGACGGGGCACAGGCTGGAAGGGGCACAGGCTGGAGGGGGCACAGGCTGGAAAGGGCACAGGCTGGAGGGGGCAGAGGCAGGCGGGGGCACAGGCTGGAGGGGGCAGAGGCAGGCGGGGGCACAGGCAGGAGGGGGCACAGGCAGGAGGGGGCACAGGCTGGAGGGGCACAGGGCACAGGCTGGAGGGGGCAGAGGCTGGAGGGGGTAGAGGCTAAAGGGAGGACAGGCTGGAGGGGGCACAGGCTGAAGGGGGCACAGGCTGAAGGGGGCACAGGCTGAAGGGGGCAGAGGGCACAGGCTGGAGGGAGCACAGGCTGGAGGGGCAGAGGCTGGAGGGGGCAGAGGCTAAAGGGAGGACAGGCTGGAGGGGGCACAGGCTGGAGGGGGCACAGGCTGGAAGGGGCACAGGCTGGAGGGGGCACAGGCTGGAGGGGGCACAGGCTGGAGGGGGCACAGGCTGGAGGGAGCACAGGCTGCAGCGGAGCCGGCGGGCACAGGCTGAGGCGGAGGCTGGAGGGCAGACTCACCGCGCCGCGCGTCGGGTGTAGGAGAGGAGGGGCGGGCAGAGCTGCAGGACAGAAAGTCCCACCCTCCCTCCTCTCCAGGCGCGCGGGTACCCCCAGAGGTTGTGTGGCCCCCCGAGGTGGCGGGGGAGCGTTGCCGGCGGAGGCCGCACACCGGAGTGTGGGCCGGTCCGGGCCGGTTCCCTCATGTTGATGGGCGCACACCAGGCTGTGTGCGGACCCAGTGGCGGCATGGCGGTCCCTGATGGAGAGTGGGCGGTGAGCTGCAGGGCTGTGGGCCGGATGTGGGTGGGCGCAGACGGGGCTCTGTGCAAGGCCGGTGGCTGGGGCTCTGTGGGTCTGGTGCTTCCGGTTCCGGTGTTTGACACAGGACGGAGGCCATCACGGAAGTTGAGCGGATTTTGGGCGGAAGTGGCCTTCGGGTTTTATGTATAAGATATATATATATATATATATATATATATATATACATATATTATATGTAATGAAAAAATCTCTTTGCAGCAGACAGCTACTGACGAGTATGACTACATGACTACACTTAGCACCCTCATCGACCACAGGTGGTCTGAGGTTGAGATGGTGTCCACCCACTTAGAAGTGGGACAGGGAGGACAAGGAGGACAGGGATGTCAGCGCAGGACTCATCAGACCTGGGGGCACTGTGTCGTGGTTGATGAGCAAGCAGACATTGGCCAATGTGTGTACCAAGAACCCCAGAAAATAAAAAATTAAGAATAATGAGTTTTTTTTAAAAAAAACGTAAGTTTTTTTAATTTTTTCCTTATTTAATGCTTGGTAGCATGTGTACAATATTGGTAGTAGCTGTGTGCTGCAGAGAGATTTTTTTCTTGGTATTTGACCCAGTGTCACTGCTAGCACCAGTTCACATCATGTCTTTGAGTGCTGTGCAGTTTTTTTTTTCAGTTATATATATATATATATATATATATATATATAGAGAGAGAGAGAGAGCGAGAGAGTGAGAGAGAGCGAGAAAGAGAGAGAGAGAGTAGTCAAGTTCAGTTTATTGCAAACCATTTGGTCCTGGACTGCAATGGCAACATGCAGTCTGTGGAGGCCACCACCACAAAGGCACACTCAGCTTGCCAGGACCTCCATTTTCAAGTACCAAGGTGGGGCTTAGAAGACAAGTACATCGCCCAAGGCTACTACCCCCGGCCACGTTACACGAACGCTAAAAAAATAAACGTTTCAAACCTAACCCTCTTTGTGACAAGAAACCTTCACAGAGCCATATCTAGGGTATCTCACCTTCTTACATATTACAAATTTTCCCATTATCTTTGGTACGCCATCTGGTTTATTAATTATAAAAACTGTTTAATTGTACATTAATTCTTATACAAAACATTTGTCTGTGTTTTTTGAAGCCCTTTCACATTGGCTCTAATCTATTATTCCTAAATCCCCTTCTGATATTCTCTTATCTGATTTATTTATTTCTCCTCTCAACTAAGTCTCTGAATATTTTAGTTTTCCCACCTCTTTTGTGTTCATTCTCTGAACCATATTTAACAAGTTTCATTCTTCCACGTCTGCCATTTCTCCTAACCAAGCTTTATTCTGCAACTGGCTGGTACTGAATGGCCACTGGGTGTTAACTCGAGCCCACCTCAGCAAAAAAAATCAGTGCATGTGCTTATAACGTGCACAATACCAAGGATTGAATGATTCTATGCAAGTGTCATCTAAACCCCAGTGATAATAGGAAGACTAAGATGATCAATAGAGGATAAATAATGTAATATATGCAACCAACTTTTATTATGTTAACATGACTATATAAGACTATAAAATGATGATCAAAGGTAGACAAAAATATAGCTCATATTTATGCATCACTAGTATGCACTTTTCCTATTAGCCTTTTAACATGAGCTCTCTGTGATTATGACAGCAAGTCACTTAGCCAAAAAATATATAACAGAAGAAAATTACATTGTGGTTGCAATTTCACAAAGAGATACAAAGATTGCTTGCTTCCAACCACGGAAAAAAAGCTTGTCACTGAAACAAATGTGTGATTCTCTTTACAATTAATTTGATTCTTGTTCATTTAAATAACTACTTGTAGATTTAATTAAAACTTTCATTCAGCAGGCATTGTGCCGAAAAATATTCATATTTAATGGACATCAATTTCCAAAGCTTAAAAAGGAGCAGTATGCTGTATGCTCATTGCAATAGTAAAGTCAAATTATGATTCAAAATGTATTGAAAGCAACTTGACAAATGGTCCAGCAAATGCACTTATAGCAGTATTGGGATACAATGTGGACTTTTATTTTCAATGGTTAAAATCCATGGGTTCCATTAATTCCATATATTTTAGATATCGGGACTATGACCTCACATAGTCACAACTACGCATTTCTGCTGGAAGCCTTTTCCAAGTCTGTTATTGCTATGCTCAAGCTGGGATCCAAAATAATTTTTTTTTGATCGCCACAACATTGCAATAATATGTAATAACAGGCAATCAAAACATCACATATACCCAAAATGGTATAATTAAAAAGATCAGCTCAAGAAATCCCAAATCCTGAAAACTGAGATTGCTACAGGTCTAGGAAAATGGTGACAAAAGCACAATTGTTTTTTTTTTTTTTTTACAAATTTCAGATTTTTTTCTCATTAGTAAGAAGCAAAAGCATACATGTTTGGTATCTACGAACTCATACCAACCTGGGGAATCATACTGCCAGGTCCTTTTTTCCATATAGTGAACATGGTAAATAAAAAAACAACAGCAAAAAAGTGAAATTGAACTTTTTTTTAATCTGCACTGCACTTGGAATTTTGTCCATGTTTTCCAGTTCACTATATGATAAAATGAATTATGTCATTTAAAAAGTACAACTCATCTCACAAAAAAAGTCCTCATTTATCTATATTGATGGAAAAATAAAAAAGTTATGGCTTTGGAAGAAGGGGAGGAAAAAAACGAAAATGAAACATGGAAAATTGCCCGGGCATGAAAGGGTTAGTAAGTGTGATCACTGGTATAATGCAATTCCATGTATAACACCTGTCAGTGTGACACTGACAAAACACCTCTCTGACAATGATCCTGACATAAACAAAATACTGACAACACCCAGTTGCGGTGAAAAAGGTCAAAGTACTTCATTTATTTTGCCAAAGTGCAATGTTTCAACCTTAAGAAGGTCTAAGGCCCCTTTCACATCAGTGCTATTAGAAAAATGCGGCAGTTGCGGTGAAAAAAACGCATCTGCTGCATTTACCGCATAACTGCCGCACTTGCAGTTCACTTGTGGCAAGCCGCATTTTTCTAATACTGCTGACGTGAAAGTCAAGTATTTGCATTTGAGACATGATCCTGACATGGTCTAACAGGCCACCATAGCCAGAAAACCCGGAGATCATTACTTTAGCTCAGATAGCCACTGCAATGATCGTAAGCCCGTGAATACAAACGCAACCTGTCTAAATACTGTGATTGCTATTTATCACAACATTTAGGGGGCACTGTGCCTAGATGTGATGGCAGAGATTATGCAGGCACAGATCTTGTACCTCGCAAAGTCACCATGACATGACCCCTATTCGACCATAAAGTATAGGTTCGTCAATTGTAGTGATGGGGTTAATGTCACCAATCAGTGGAATATTATCTACCATATTTGCTTCCCTACATCTGCACATATTAGTCATATTTTTTATATCTGTATAATTATTGAAAAATTGCAAAGAGCTTGGTTGGCTATCTTGGGAATTTCTACGTTTCCCCACTCCAGCTGTTGCGAGTTTTTTTACACCCCTTTGTAATTATTTGACCATGAGCCTACAAATGTATCACAAGGCACATATTACTACAATAAAGTCTAGTCTAGTCCCTAAAAGGACTTATACAGTCATGGCCAAAAGTTTTCAGAATGATACAAATATTAATTTTTACAAAGTCTACTGCTTCAGTTTTTCTAATGGCAATTTGCATATACTCCAGAATGTTATAAAGAGTGATCGGCTTAACAGCAATTACTTCCAAAGTCAATATTTGCCTAGAAAATGAACTTTAACCCCCAAAACACATTTCAACATCATTGTTATCTCTAAAGAAACACGTGCAGCCATCATTGCACTGCACAAAAATGGCCTAACATGGAAGAGTATCGCAGCTACAAAGATTGCACCTCAGTCAACAATCTATCGCATCACCAAGAACTTCAAGGAGGGAGCTTCCATTGTTGTCAAAAAGGCTCCAGGGCGCCCAAGAAAGACCAGCAAGCGCCAGAACCGTATCTTAAAACTGTTTCAGCTGCGGGATCGGACTACCAGCAGTGCCGAGCTTGCTCAGGAATGGCAGCAGGCTGGTGTGAGTGCTTCTGCACGCACTGTGAGGCGGAGACTCTTTGAGCAAGGCCTAGTTTCAAGGAGGGCAGCAAAGAAGCCACTTCTCTCCAGAAAAAACATCAGGGACCGACTGATATTCTGCAAAAGGTACAGGGAGTGGACTGCTGAGGACTGGGGTAAAGTCATTTTCTCGGATGAATCCCCTTTTCGTTTGTTTCGGACATCTGGAAAACAGCTTATTCGGAGAAGAAGAGGTGAGCGCTACCACCAGTCTTGTCTCATGCCAACTGTAAAGCATCCTGAAACCATTCATGTGTGGGGTTGCTTCTCAGCCAAGGGAATCGGCTCACTCACAGTCTTGCCTAAAAACACAGCCATGAATAAAGAATGGTACCAGAATGTCCTCCAAGAGCAACTTCTCCCAACCGTCCAAGAGCAGTTTGGCGCCCAACAATGCCTTTTCCAGCATGATGGAGCACCTTGCCATAAAGCAAAGGTGATAACTAAATGGCTCAGGGAACAAAACATAGAGATTTTGGGTCCATGGCCTGGAAACTCCCCAGATCTTAATCCCATTGAGAACTTGTGGTCAATCATCAAGAGACGGGTGGACAAACAAAAACCAGGAAATTCTGCCAAAATGCAAGCATTGATTATGCAAGAGTGGACTGCTATCAGTCAGGATTTGGTCCAGAAGTTGATTGAGAGCATGCCAGGGAGAATTGCAGAGGTCCTGAAGAAGAAGGGTCAACACTCCAAATATTGACTTGCTGCATTAACTCATTCTAACTGTCAATATAACCTTTTGGTACTCATAATATGATTGCAATTATATTTCTGTATGTGATATAAACATCAGACAAACACAAATAAAAACCAGAGGGCAGCAGATCATGTGAAAATATCATTTTGGTGTCATTCTCAAAACTTTTGGCCATGAATGTACTTAGATATATTAATTTTATTTTGCCACCACCTAAACAAGTCTTCCATACTCTCCTTAAAGCAGTAACCTAATAACTATTGATTAGATATAGTGTATACGTTTTTTAAAAAAGGAATTGTGTAATAAAAACAGCCAACAAGAATATAAAATGACTTCCAGAAGGGTTAAGCAGCTTAATCTACAGCCTCCCAACTAATGGCTGTTCTGTTACATTCACAGATTCTCACTCACACTCTCAGCTGTCTATAGATTTCTCCTGAGGAAGTGGTGTGAACATCACAACCGCGTATAGAAATAAAGTCTATGGCCCCTTTCACATCTATGCGTCTGCTGCGTTTTGCTTAATTTGCGTTTTCATGTGTTTTTACCGCAAAAACGCATCAAAACGCATGCGTTTTTGTCCCCATTGATTTTAATGGAAACGCATGAAAAACTCATGCAAAAACGCATGTGCGCTTGCAAAAACGCAAAACGCATGCATTTTTGCAAACGCAGCCCAAAACGTTGTTTGCCACGTTTTGAGCTGCGTTGGCAAAAACGCATGCGTTTTTGCAAACGCACATGCGTTTTTACATGCGTTTTTGCATGCGTTTTTCATGCGTTTCCATTCAAATCAATGGGGACAGAAACGCATGCGTATTGATGCGTTTTTGCGGTAAAAACGCATGAAAACGCAAATGAAGCAAAACGCAGCAGACGCATAGATGTGAAAGGGGCCTATGAAAACTACATCACACATGTCCTTGTTGCATCTCTTGACCGGCAAGCAGCACAGAATAATACCCTTTTCCTACCATTAACAAGAATCTTTCTTCTTCGGGTCTACAGCAGTCTCCAATGTTCTTATATTGGTTGTGTCTCACACAACCGTAATAGGTGAGTCAAACTGATTTACCTTTTTAAAGTGTGTAACTAGATAAGACCCTATTGCACTACTTTTCCTTCCAGCTCTGATTCTGTTGAACTCTCAAGGTACCGTCACACGCGGCAATATTGCAAGCAATTTCACTGGCAATTTGCTGGTTGCAATGAAATCATGGATACATTGTTCTGTTTTGTTGCCGTGTAGAAATGGAACAATGTGTCCATGATTTCACTGCAACCTGCAAATTGCCCGTGAAATTGCTTGCAAAATTGCCGTGTGTGACGGTACCTTTAGGGATACTTAAAGATCTGGAATAGGTCTTCCATTTACAATATATGATACAAATGTCCCCTCACTTGCCAGGGTTGAGTGTAATTTTTACAACTGAACCCCTATAGAGTTACGCCTGTAGGTCTAAAACCATTCATTCTAAATTCATTTTACTTCTTAGGCCCATTTCACACTAGCGTTTGTTACAATTTGTGGCAGATGCGGCAGATTTACCACATCTGCCGCATAATGGCCGCACTTGCAGCACACTTGCGGCAAGTCCCATGCATTGTCTATGGGGCCTGCAACAGGTGCGGCAAGTGTGGTATAAACCCAGTTCCGGCAGTTGCGGCCACAAAAAAACACGCTGCTGACCCGTGTTTTTTTGCGCGGCCGCAACTGCGGCAAACCCCATAAACAATGCATGGGGCTTGCCGCAAGTGTGCTGCAAGTGCGGCCGTTATGCAGCAGATGCGGTAAATCTGCCGCAAATTGTAACAAACGCTAGTGTGAAAGGGGCCTTACAAATTTACATTACAGAATTCTGTGACTTCTTACCCACATGGGAACTAATCTGCACAAAACACTCAACCAAACTTTGCCCGACTCTGAAATATTCACATGTAATAAATAAAGGCCCTTTTTTTGTGGGGGAAATACTGAGGGTCTCTGGTCACGTATGCTTAGGTATGTCAGTTTCAGGAATGACAAAAGATAATTTTAGGGTGAAATTTCCCTATGACATTATACCATACTTTTTTCCTAGTATGAAGCTTACTTGTATCGGCCTGTATTTTGGTGGAACAGCATGGAACAGGCAGAGCACTAATCATTGAAAAGGTTCACATTCAAAACTTTATTTTCTAATAGTTTTATCTTTAGCAAAGATATACAGTACAGTTATTATATATAATAATGTTATTTTCAGCATGGCAATTTCCATGACAGTGATTAATGCTGCCCTCTTTACAACTGATGTATTTTCATCGTACAGTTTATTAAGAATAAATGAAATTTCATTCCAGAACTCGGGAAATTGAATCAATTCTTAATCAGCTACTGTGCCATTATATTGGCTCTGATTTAGATGATAAAGGTACAAGGAGAGTGTTGGTTTATTTTTTTTATTCTAGAGGATATTCTGTTAAATCAGCCAATGTAAAATGCATGCAAATATTCATGTTGGTAAAAACTGAACTTTTCATTGGTAAGTTAGTAAGAGAGTTGTGGAAGTGTCACAGATCATGTGTGAACACACCTGGGCCAGGCCACATATCTGCAAGAGCTGCTGATAGGCTTGATATATAGTTTTGTGACAAAAGAATTCAGCGTATATTGTGATTTAATTATATAATCCTCTGCTGTTTCTGGGATTTTCAGTCCAGTGGGCGGTCCCTATCAGGGATTGACAGCTAACACTGTACACACACTTATACAAGGAAAGCTATCAGTCAGCGACAGCCAACTGGACCTAAACCCCCCAAAAGTACAGAGGTTTAGGCTAGGGTCACACTTGGCATGCATTTTTTTAGGTGCTTTTTTCCAGCCTGCGTTTTTGCATGCGGTTTTGCTGATAGGTGTGGGGCACCCTTAAAAAACGCATGCAAAAGCGCATGGAAAAACACATGTGCCATTTAGTGCCACATAAAAACGCATGCGTTTCTCATAGGGCCCCATATGAAAAAAATGCATGCGTTTTGTAAAAAACGCATGCGTTTATGAAAAAGCAGCAAACAATGCTGCTTGCAGTATTTCTTGGTGCTGAGTCAACAACGGACCCAAAAACGCATGGTACATTTAGACATGCGTTTTTGCTATTGGGGCATGCGTTTTTTGCATGGGGGGCTATGGATGCGTTTTTTGCATGTGTTTTCAGAAAACGCAAGTCTCAAAAACGCATGTAAAATCTGCAAATAAGACCCTAGCATTAAATAATTAAAATATAGGATATACTGATCCTTCTCTCTATGTATATTAAGCCAATATCTATCAAATAAAGGGGCAATTCATCAACGCAAAGCATTCTTTAATAGATTTCTAGAGAAGAAATGTAAAAACTCACAATTATTTTGGGAAAACGTGAGGTTTGTGACTTTTGGCATGCTCACACCATACTAACGCTAGCTTCAATGAAGTGGGTGGGGCTAGGGAAGAAAGGAAACAGGCGATCCCACTTGTCAAATTCATGAAGACGTGAGCCTCTTAATGAATCAAGTGTGTCTGCTCCAAAGCACCCCCCTCTTCAAGACTGGAAAGAGATCCAGCACTCTAGATTAATTGCCCCTTTGATATCATTACGATCAGTTCCCCCTGCTCTATAACAAGATTGCTGAAGATTGGGACCCTACATTTACAGTTGTTTCAACATTTTTTATCATTTAAGGGAAACGAGTCTGTTTTGAAGTTAAAGGGATTTTCCAAGAACAATTACCTTTGTTCATGGGAAAACCACTTTAAGGAACCAAAGAATAATTTTCTTGTCAGTGTCACCTCATTCAGAGAGCAATATTTTTTATACCTGTTGATGTAATCATATGACGGCTTGTTTTTTCGCATGCTAACTTGTATTTTGTAATAGCACTATTTTAAAGGTACATATAACTTATTCATTTGGGGGGAAATGAACAACAGCAGCAATTCCACCACACATGTTAAATCCTGTGTTACCTTTGCTTTAAAGGGAACCTGTCACCCACTCTGGGCATTTTAAACTGTGCCCACCAGCTTACACATAATGTAAATGGGGGACTAGTAACGCCTCTATGTGGCCAGTCATGCCCCTCATACCTGAGAAAATAATTTTTACTCTGTCCAGCACTGGCCTCCTATTAAGTCCAGGAGGCTGGTATACGGTCCTGGTGGATTATGTCCTCGCCACCTCCGGCTGCAAAACCCACCCTGCATTTTTTAATATGCCACCTCATCTGTGACCGGCGCTTGAGTGACAGCGATCAGGTCAACTCCCAGGCAGCCTAGGGTAACTCCACCAAGACCCCCTTTCGTATGCCTTTCCAGGTTGCCCTTTCATTCTGCATTATTCTCTTTTTCTCCTTATGCTCCTTCGTGCTACAGGATCCCAAGCAGGTGGCTGCGAGTCCGATCGAGCGACAGCCATCATGTCCTCTGGCTTTAGGACTAGCCACTGTCCTGTGGATTGTCTACGGTAGTTGGCCACTGCACATAAAGTTCAGTAGTCTCCGGTTTCCTGGCTAAAACTTGCAGTGTTGTTGCCAGATTGGGGCTGGTCTCCTCTTGCAGCCAGTTCCTCTACCATGACACAGGATTGGGGCAAATTCAGGGTTCACACTGGTCTGGGTTTGATAGACTACCTACCCACTGGTCCCCACTCCTCCCCCTGAGCCAGGGCTCCCCTAGAACTCTATCTTTGTTGGTGATGTTCTGACTTCTTTCTGTGTCTCCTCTGTTCTCCTGCAAACCACTCTGCTCTCCTTGTTCTGACTCCACCCCCTTCACTCACTCCTCCCCCAGCCAGTGTTGTGGCTCTGTGGCTACCTACCCACTGGTCTCACTATAACCTACAATCTCCCTGTCCTGGGGGTGTGGATGGGTGTTGGATGCAAGGTGTGTGGGTCTCAGCATTGTGTCCCCATCTTACCTGGGAGTGGGATACCACACCTGTGGTTTAGGTGCAGTACCACTGTGGTAACCATACCGCAGGGGCACCACACATGTAATTAGCCACATCTTTCTTCTATCTTTGTAAAGCTGGAGTTACGCTGGGCGAGAGACATGCAAGACACTTGCATGCAGCACCCGGCTCAGCCACTCGTTCTCTGGACAGGAGCGGGCAGCTTTATAGAAATAGATACAGCAGACATGCTCCTGTCCGGAGAGCGGGCGGCCTTGTCTGATAATGCATGCAAGACATTCACAAGACTCATGCTAGACTCACACAAGTCTCTTGCACGTTTCTTGCTGTTATGCCATGCGCTAGGGAGACAAGGGGTTAAACACAAACGCCATTAAAAGGTACGCTTGATCTGTCCCTTAACTACGGAGACCCTGCGATGTCCCTTATCTCAGAGGTACGCCTGAAGGTGGCGAGGTCTGAGCTTCCAGTGTACCCCTAACTCCTGACACACACAGGAATAACATCCCTTCTCACCTCCCAAAGGAATAGAGAAAACTCAAAATAAATACTTCTTGAAGCTTTGAAACAGGTGAGGAGAAGAGGAACCAACAACTCAAAGAATATTCACTGGACTCCGGTACCAATATAATAGTTGGAGTCCATCCACATGCAAGTAATAAGAGAGTATGGATACTAATCTACTTTTTAATTCTTTACTTTAATACAAAAGCATCAAACACGTATAGAGGGAACACTGCGTTTCGTCTATACATGTTTGATGCTTTTATATTAAAATAAAGGATTAAAAAGAAGATTGGCACCGATACTCTCTTATTACTACTTGAAGTTGTTCCTTAACTCCAGACAGCAGCAAGGGAAACGGCACCAGGTCAGCTGATCTCCACAGCAGAGACTCACACACATCCACACTTCAGACTTGTAGAAGTCAGAATGAGCTATCACCGACACCAGCTGGAGGAACACATGGCTACTTAAGGAGAAGTGTCACTGGACACACACTGTAGACAGCCTCCCTAGTGCTACCAGCAAAGAAACACTATTAACACCACCCTCACTAAAAACCTGAGACGGGCGTCCAGGGTCGCCGAGAGGAGATGGAAAAAGTCCCACACCCCCGAGCACTTTGCTCTGTTCAAGCAAACCATCACTGACTTCAAGACGGCACTTGCTACTGCCAAGCAAGTGTTCTTCTCATCCCTAATAACCTCTCTGTCCCGCAACCCCAAACAGCTCTTCAAAACTTTCAACTCCTTACTTCGCCCGCCTGCTCCTCCCCCTTCTCCCCTCATCTCTGCTGAAGGCTTTGCAACCTTCTTCAAGGAGAAGATCGACAAGATCAGAAACAGCTTCGGTCCACTATCCCCACAACTCCCCTCCCACCTACACTGCCCTCCTCCTCCATCAGCCACTTCCCTCCCATAACTGAAGACCAACTCTCCTCCCTCCTGTCAAAATCACACCTCACCACCAGCGCCCACGACCCGCTCCCATCCCACCTCATTCCAAACTACACCTCCATTTTCATCCCAGCCCTCACCCACCTCTTTAACCTTTCACTTAGAACTGGTGCCTTCCCCTCGGCCTTCAAACACGCCCTAATCACGCCCATCCTAAAAAAAACCTCACTTGACCCTACCTCTGTCTCTAACTATCGCCCCATATCTCTTCTCCCATTCGCCTCTAAGCTACTTGAACAGCACATCCACTCCGAACTGTCCTTTCACCTCTGCTCGTACTCCCACTTCGACCGCCTACAGTCCGGCTTCCGACCCATCCATTCCACCGAAACAGCCCTGACCAAAGTCACCAATGACCTACTGACCGCCAAGAACAAACACCACTACTCCATCCTCCTCCTCCTTGACCTGTCTGCTGCCTTCGACACGGTTGACCACTCCCTTCTTTTCCAGATCCTGGAATCCCTCGGCATCACCCACCTTGCCTTCTCTTTGGATCTCCTCATACCTAGCGGACCGGACCTTCAGCGTCTCCCACTCCCACACCTCCTCCTCACCCTACCCCCTTTCTATCGGAGTCCCCCAAGGTTCGGTCCTGGGACCCCTACTTTTCTCCATATACACTCTCGGCCTAGGGCAACTCATTGAGTCCCACGGCCTCCAGTACCACCTCTACGCCGACGACACCCAAATCTACCTGTCCGGCCCTGACATCACCTCCCTACTCTCCAAAATCCCACAATGCCTTTCCGCCATCTCATCCTTCTTCTCTGCTCGCTTCCTTAAACTCAACATGGACAAAACTGAATTCATAGTCTTCCCCCCAAGAAATTCCACCCCACCTCTCAACCTATCCATCTGCATCAACGACTGCGCCCTCTCCCCAGTCCCCCAAGCCAAGTGCCTCGGGGTAATCCTTGACTCCTCCCTATCCTTCAAGCCCCACATCGAGGCCCTCACCACATCCCTGCGGCTCCAGCTCAAGAACATCTCGCGGATCCGCTCCTTCCTCACCCACGACTCCACTAAAACACTCATTCATGCTCTTATCATCTCCCTTCTTGACTACTGCAACCTTCTTCTCAATGGCCTCCCAGCTAACTCCCTCACACCTCTCCAGTCTATCCTCAATTCCGCTGCCTGACTAATCTACCTGTCCTCCCGCTACTCCCCTGTCTCCCCCCTCTGCCAAGCCCTTCACTGGCTCCCCGCCTCCAAGAGATCCCAATTCAAAACACTAACCATGGCGTACAAAGCCATACACAACCTAGCACTACCATACATCTCCGACCTAGTCTCCCGATACCTACCCTCACGCAACCTCCGCTCCTCCCAAGAACTCCTCCTCTGCTCCCCTCTCATCACCTCTTCGCACAACCGAGTCCAGGACTTCTCCCGGGCATCTGCCTTACTCTGGAACTCCCTGCCCGAACACGTCAGACACTCTCCTACCCTGAGAAGCTTCAAGTGTCACCTGAAGACTCACCGATTCTGTCAAGCCTACAACCTGCCATGAGACCTAGGCGACTGCCCCATACCTGACATTCCCCCATCCTACTGTATCCCAACCCGCCCCTCGTAGACTGTGAGCCCTCGTGGACAGGGTCCTTGCCCCTCCTGTACCTGTACGTCCTGATCGCCTAGATTTAGTGTACTTGTTCTTGTCTCACTTATCCTCATGTAAAGCGCCATGGAACCTAATGGCGCTATATAAATAAATAATAATAATAATAATTAAAATTAACCCTTGCTGGTACTGAAGAGATTAAAACCTAATGTAAAACAACACAAAAGCTGTCACAAATTTGTGACTCACCCAGTGTGACTCCAGCCTAACATTCATGTTCTCATCATGGACTATGTTGTATATGGCTAGAAGAGATTTCTGAATCGTTGTGTTCTTTTTTTTCCTTATATTTTAGATAGCTGCCCAACTTTTTTGAGAATTGGGGTTATAGTTGTTTGTAATGTTTTCACAATATTAGTATTTTGGGTTAAATTACCTTATATATTGAGGTATTATCCCCTAGAGGTAAATAGTGACATATATATTAGAAATAGTATATAATTGTGTATTGTATGTCTCTGCACAATGAAGGAGAATGTAGGAAAATAAAAGACAGGAAAATAAACTGGCATAAAGAGGTAATTAACACACTTATGTAATAATGAGATTGGTAACCACTGCAAACAGTTGCCATGCCTTACTCTATTTCAACACTGGTATACATTCAATTTATCAGTTAAATTAAATTTGCATTTAAGCCCATAAAGATGATAATTACAGTTGAATGGATAGCTTGGCGTAAATCTGCTCCGCAGTCCAGGTTAGTGTTCTCTAGCTGTGTACGGTAGCTGCATGAATTTCCTGCCCTTCTAGGTTCCCTGGCAAGTCGCTTGATATGCCAGCCTGGCATGACATTATCTGTGTAGTATGCGATGTGCAGGTAACATCTCGCCAGCCCAAATAAACAAAGCCGAGCCTGTGATCCTGAAGAGTAAGGAAATTCATGCAGCTGCTGTACATGGCCAGAAAACACTGTCCATTAACCGGGGTTGTGTGAAGTGATCCGATCATCTCTACTGATAATATACTGATAATATTTCTAATATAAGCTTGAAATCTACAACATGCTTATCCGCCAATTACATACAGCTGCAAAACTAGTACACACTTATACACCATTGCTATTAAAAACTTTCAATAATTAGGGTCCCAAAGGAGTTTTTGCATTGAGGCTCAAAAAGTCAAGTGACGCCTCTGGCCAGAGCATATCAATATGACTTGTTTCTAATGATCTGATTGTTCAAAACCCTAATGTAAAAGAAAACAAAGCAAAGTAGAGCAAACGTCTGTATACTATACCTGTATAATATATGGGGAAAAGTGATCATAGGTTCACTTGCTAACTTTAAAATGCGTATGTTCAGAACTATAGTGCTCACATTTCAGGGCTGATGGGAAAAGTGTAAGGGTTGTGCATGAAAGAATCAAGAATGAATGTTGGCAGATGTCGTCTTGAGACAGATTACTAGTAATCTTTGATTCGAGGTCAGTAGAAAGCAGTTCAGTTTAGGCATCTTTAGACACAAGGGATTAGGGTTTTATAAATTAAATTAAAATACAGTTACTTAGACAGGCTAATGCAATGCTAATGCCAAGAGTCCTTTGTCTTTGGCAAGTCTACATGATAGCATAGTGGAGATGAATATTGGTAAATGTCGGACAAGGCTGGATGACTTCCATCACGCTGAAACAGCTTGTCGTACATTACATCTGTCCACTGTTAGGACATTTAATAGAGGAAAACAACTCTTTCATTGATGAGGTGTATTTCCTGATTATAGTCTAATATATCCAGAGATAATAGGGTATAGGTGGCAATTGGAAGTCACATTACACTCAAACTGAAAATAAAGATTTGCAAGAAACAATTTAAATTGCTCAAAAATACTAATAAAAGAACATAAAATAACACTTTGTAGACTACTGCAATCTCAGAATTATTTACTATTTAGTACAGCCCCTTTGGCTGTTATAACCTGTTGCCAAGTCTTTGAATCTTGTTCTACTGGAAGGTCGAGTGACACCCAAGATTCACCTTCCTTTCAGAGGATATGATGCTTTCTCCAAAGATTTCCTGAAACTTGATTGTACCCATCTTTCTCCAGGAGGTTTTCAGGGTCTGAAGAAACATAGTAGCCCCAGAGCATCATCGAAGCACCATCCTGCTGTTCTATTCATCACATGCCTCCAATCTATGACTTCCCCTTGTATAACAATAAAAGGAAATCACTACCTAACTAGTTGATGATTAGTTCAGCTGTTACCAAAACTGACTCTTTGGCCTCTTGTAGTGGAAACATTGACCCTAATCCATCGCATACTGTATTATTTGAGACGCTACAAGCCTAACTGCGGTCACGGTTTTCTTTGAAGCTTCAATAGTGTATTATATATTTATTAAGAGAAAGCACAATCTTAATTTTATACTTGGACTTGCTTATGAAGCAGCCTTGAATTCATTTCTCACAGTAAACATCCTTGCCTGGCAGACCACTAGGACATGGTTCAATATTTCATTAAATTTCACTGAACGAGCATAACTCAATCTATTAAAAAACTGCAGTCTAAGAAGTCTAAATGATGGCACAGGCACGATTTGTATTATACACTATAGTGAGCCTAATGAAAACTTTTCATCTCTTCTGCTGCTGTGAAAATCTGGATTAAAAAGCATTTCTTTTCAATAATCAAGCACACGTAGAACATACCAATAGGTGTTGAGAAGCACTATAAACCCCAAACAACGTACCGGTAATAGCCGAAGTCAGCTTTCTCTGTTTGATTCTGGATAATGTGTTATTGTTGCTCAATGAATAATAGCACCAGGAGTCAGAGAAAGTGACTTTCATCATAATTTAACCACTTCATTACCGGAAGGTTTATCCATTCTCCCCAACCTTGATTACTGAGCCTATTATCCTGGATTTCTTTTTGCTTTTGAGTTGAAATATTTAGAGATATTTTTTTTTCTATTGACATTTATAAAGAATTCTGCTGTTAAATTCCAAGCTTCCAGGAAGCCTGATTATATTATGTAGATGAACGAGTCACAGAGGGAGCCATCCCACCCAATGTCTTAATTGGCCTGGTTGCTAATAACCATAGCATCTAGGGTGTTAATAACATAACTGCACTCCAGTAGTTCTGCTCTGTGACACCTGCTGTATAGTAACAATGCACGTCGAAGGATGTCAGTCAAAAAGTAAGCTAAAAGTCAATATATACAATGACTCTGGGATAACAAGACAATGAATGTTTCATGCAGCCATAATGAATGAGGGCCCCTTCACATGCTGAGACTTTCCAGCGATCCCACCAGCGATCTGACCTGGACAGTCGCTGGAAAGTCTCTATGCAAGTCACTGGTGAGCTGTCAAACAGGCAGACTCACCAGCTACCAGTGGACCAGCGACATCATGGAAAGAATATAAACTATTCTTTCCACGATGTCCAGCTCCCGCTCCTGTCTTCTGACAGGCTGCAGTAAGTGGGAGCAGGCTGGTAACCATGATAAACAACGGGTATCTAGGCAGCACACAGCGCCTAGTTACCCAATGTATACCTTGGTTACCAGCCTTCTCCGCTTCCAGGCTGGTATCCAAGGTACACAGCGGGTATCTAAGTACATCACTGTCCCTAGTTACTCGCAGTGTACCTTGGATACCAGCCTGGAAGCGGAGGAGGCTGGTAACCAAGGTATACATCGGGTAAGTAGGTGCTGTGCGCTGCCTAAATACCCGTTGTTTACCATGGTTACCAGCCTGGGAGGTCGCTGATCGTTGGTCTCTCGCTGTCACACGCAGCGATGCGTACTGACCGGCGGGAGACCAAGTACCGAAAAATGGTCCTGAACGACGTGCCGCGATCAGGGACCTCACAGCAGGGGCCTGATCACTGCTACGTGTCACACACTGTGACATCGCTGGCGAGGTCGCTGTTATGTCACAAAATCTGTGACGTTTCAGCGACTTGTAGTGTATGAAGTACCCCTAAGTTAGGTTGGTTTCACACTTGCGTATTTTGCAATCTGATTCTATTCATTTTGAAATGGATGGACACTGATACATTTTTGTCTCCATTGATCTTCAATGTTGACGGATTTGTCTTGCATCCAGTTGTCACCATTTCGTCATGGATCCATTTGACTGCATATTTTTCACATTTTCAAAAATTCCAAAAACGCAAAATGTTGTATTTTTAGGCTTGCATGAAAAATATTCAGACAAATGGATGCTCACGGATCTGTGACCATATGTGATGAATTAAAATGGAACTCTATGGAAAACAGGTGCATTTGGTTCTGTGTGCATGGATCTATTTTGGTAGACTGAGCATGCTCAGAAGCAAGGTACAGCCCCTCCCACCCTTATCTCTGGTGACTGATAATGGATCCAATAAAAAACGGTGTGTGGATATCCATTATAATTTGTACAGATCTGTCAGTGTCCATGCGTATCTAGGGAACTGCATGAATTTAATGCAAGCAAACCGATTAAAAAATTTGCAAGTGTAAAACTAGCCTTAAGGACAAAACTTGTAAAACATCTTAAAAAGAACTTGTAAAATATCTTAAAAAGAAAATATTTAACTCTTTAATGCATATAGTGGTAACAGGTCTATCGAGAATAGGTAAGAGGACTGGCTATGCTCTAGAGTCTGGACTAGATGCCAGAGTATAAAAAGGAACATTCAATTTATATCAAATAACTTTTCCCCAATTTTCTCAGTTAAAGCGTAACTGCCATTTAAATTTTCATTTAGTTATAATGTAGAGCTAGTGATTTTAATATATTTTGTAGTATGCTTTATTAAAAAATTTTGGCTAGTTACCATTCCTAATCCTTCCACAAGGTGTCCTCAGTGCACTGTGAGTGAATCTCATTTTGTGCCATGGCCGTCTTCACATGTCCGTCCTCAGTGTGAGGAGATAATGGAGAGGGGGTGTAGCCTATCCTGCCGCTAGCAGCTCACAGGCAGACAAGGTATATCACATTACAGCACAGAGCTGGATGTAAACTCCTCTATACAAGCTCTCTGTAATGGCTCCCCATACAGCTCACTACCAGCCTGCTCTCACACAGAGCTATGAGCTGCTGGCCACTCCCACACAGACAGAAAATGCAGCTTTTTAAAGAGAACAGAAAAATTTGTTAAAACCAGTCATATGGCACAAAAAAATCATTGTCTTAGCTGCTATGTGACCCGTCATCAACAACCAGTGCAGGATTGGGATTTTTTCTATTTTTCAATGAAATGACATTTCCACTTTAAATTTGCATTATTTGGCAAATTCAAATCTACAGATTCAATCATTTCTATGGTGTGATATACTAAGTCTTAGGATTCTCCTTTTTTTAAACCCTACCAGCACTCATTGCGGGACTGCTGTTATGCAATTTGTATAATTATGAATAGCGTCCTACAGTCATTTGCAAATTTTCTACATGCTCTAAAGAGGGAGCCAACCATCACGATTTAGTGCAGCAGGTAATTGACGTATGCAGCATGACTTCACTATGTTTGTTTTTTTAATCACTCCCCTGTGGGCTTGTCTCTTTGTTGTAAACCGACCCCCCCCCCCACTTCTCCCTCTCATCCAGGCTTTCATTTTACTTTCACAATCCTTCAGTAACAAGATAGCGAAAGTTAAATGAAAGGTTGGATGAGGGGCGGTGGGGGGGTTGGCTTACAGCCAAAAGACAAGGCAAGCCCATGGGGGAAGAATAAGAAAAAAACAAATGGTGATGTCATGCTGCACACGTCAATCACCTGCTGCAGAGCACCATATCCTAGTGGTTGGTTCCCTTTAACACCTGTCCTATACTTCAGAGCTGCATTTACATTTCTGCTTGTTGTTAATGGAAACAGTTCACAAACCTATTTTCAAATACATTTCTCAAGGCTACCATACAAATTAGAGAAATCTTTTCCAAATCTTCAATGGGAGGATTGGACCCAGGCTCTCCTGACAGCAGAAACACAACTTGAAATCCAACAACCGGGAAAACTTCTCTCCCTCATCACCATCTGCTGGGAAGAGTCCAGAGTCCCTCATACACATTCAATGATCATGCAGTCCTGACTGGCTTGACAGACTTATCTAATGTGAACAGGAGCCTTTAGATAAACTGCTGTAATGGACAATTAGGTTGTCTAACAACAGATATGTACCGTATGTTACCTGGAGTAAAAATTGATACTTTCAAAATTTTACACTGAACTCACATAGAATATTCAGAGAGTTCTGCTCTGAATGCAGCAGAACTGTAGGTATTGCTAGATAAACATATTTAATTCCAGGTAAACGTGTTTTAGATCAAGTAAGCTTATGAATGAGGATGTGTCTAGTGGACAGGTGGTAATAATGTCACAGTATTGTAGGTACCTCCAACTTCAGCTCCTCATACTGTTACCTGGCAGATAAAATAATAATGTCTCTCTGGTCTAATTCCTCCAGACTGGCTGGCATTTTTATATGTTATCTAATGATCTATGATGAAATTGTTTTACCAGAGTGTATGTGTCTTATAAAAACTCTTCAGGATTCAGAAGAGTTTCTGTAAGGTTATGTGTGGCTCTTCTGTGCAGACATTCTTTATGTGTGTCATGAGTCCTCTCACTCCATTAAGCACTGAACATTAGTTGGTAATATAAGTGCTTTGTCGCCGCTGAGATATTGGTACAGAAATCTAGACGCCAGATTTCCAGCTCCTAGTAATAGAGTACATAATTCAGAAGCATAATTCTCTCCTTACATAATGATGGTTTTCCACGATGGGCAGGTGAAACGAGTGAATGGGTGATTTATTCTCGACTTGACTCACACTCTCAGACTCAGAAATAATCTGGAAATATTTTCGTTCAAATGATTGTTTGATTGTGTATAACTCACGGACCCCCAAGTAGAGAACTATTAGGGCCGCTTTACACACACCAACTTCTGTGTCCAACATCTGAACAGATCTCTGGTTGCAGTGAAATCATGGACAAATTGTTACATTTGTACACAGCCACAAAATGGAACAATGTGTCCATGATTTCACTGCAACCAGAGATCTGTTCAGAAGTTGGACAGATAAGTTGGTGTGTGTAAAGCGGCCCTTAGAGGTTTGGAAATCAGGAAGTTAATGACATAAGGCTACTTTCACATCAGCATTTCTCAGCATTCGCAGTAGATCCGGCATTTTGACGCATCTGCCACCCAATGGATCACTTGCAACAAGACTGCGTTCCACCTAATTCATTCCCTATGCGATTTGTGGACATGTGCGCCACCTACGGTTTTGCACTTGCAGCACTTACAGCGAGTCAAAAAACTGCTTCTAGTAAGTTGCAGGATTAGCCGGATCACAGGAAAACCGCAAGTGCCGCACAGGTACACAAGTCCCATGGGGAATGCATTAGGTCGAACGCAGTCTTGTCACAAGTGATCCATTAGGATGCAGATGCGGCAAAACTGTGTGATCTGCTGCGAATGCCGAGAAACGTTGATGTGAAAGTAGCCTTACATCAGTTTTTCTCAATGAATGTAGAAACTAGGTCTGCTGTTTGAGTACGCCATTCAAATATACTATATACAGTCATGGCCAATAGTGTTAGCATCCTTGAAATTCTTCCAGAAAATGATCTGTTTCTCCAGGAAAATTATTTCAATTACACAAAAAAAGCTGAAAAAAAAGGCAAATTGGACATAATTTCACACAAAACCCCAAAAATGAACCAAACAAAATTGTTGGTACCTTTCCAAAACTGTTGTTTCAAGCATGTCATGCTCATTCAAACACATGTGGACATTATGGAAATCACACCTGAAACTAGCTAAAAAAGGGAGATGTTGACTTAATCTTTGCAATGTGTGTCTATGTGTGCCACATTAAGCATGGAGAAGAGAAAGAGGAGAGATGTGTGAGGACTTGAGAGCCAAAATTGTTGAAAAATATCAACAATCTCAAGGTAACGTCCACCTCCAGAGACCTTAATGTCCCTTTGCCCATGGTGCACAACATAATCAAGAAGTTTATAATCATAACGTTGTACTTGGTTCTGTATTTTGCTGATATTGCTTGTTGCCCTATCAGCAATCCCATTAGTTGTGTCTTTGTTTGTAACCAAATAAAAATGAATTGGTTTAAAAAAAGAAGTTTATAATCTATAGCACTGTAGATAATCTCCATGGATGTGGATGGCAGAAAAAACTTGACGAAAGGTTGCAACACAAAATAGTCCAGCTAGTGCATAAACTACTGCAATCAAGGTCCACAGAAATTCAAGCTGGGCTGCATCATCTCTCGACATTTAAATGAAATGAAATTAAATGCTATGGCAGGAGATCTGGGAGTACCCAACTACTGACACAGAGACACAAAAAACTAAACTGCTAAGGCTGACCTCACACCGCGGCAGCGTCTGATCCGGGGTCCGTTGTAAACCAGACAGCCCCGGACTGGATTTTGGCAACACAGTATCCTATGGGGCCGGACGGAGCCGGATGGCAGCTATCTGCCATCCGGTTTCCATCTCTCCAGAAGAATCCGGGAGAATTCTGATTTTTCTCCCGTACAAAAAAACATTGCTTGCAACGTTTTTGTGTCTGGGTAGAAAAATCTCCCCAAATTGCTGTCTCCCGTATCCTCCCAGATTCCCCCGGATCCTCCCAGATCCGATGCAATCTGGCGCTCCCTAACATTGGAGCCTATGGGGCCGGATTGTCCCGGTCCGGGAGGATCCAGGAACCGGACACCTGCGGCTGCACGCCGGTGTTGTTTCAGGACTGCGGCTAGCTCCCTGCGAGCCGCGGTCCTGACTCATCAGCTGCGGCAGCTGGGTCCGGCTGCACACCGCAGCATATTAACCCTCCGTTTCTGTGCGCTGATCCGGTCCGAGGATGTCAGGCTCATCCCTGTGAAGCCAGCCTAATTGCAAAAATATATATTAATAAGCCAAAATCCTTCTGGGAAAGCGTCTTATGGACAGATGAGGCCAATAAAAAGCTTTTTGGTAAATCACATCATTCTACTGTTTACCAAAAATGAAATGAGGCCTACAAAAAAAAGAACAAAGTACCTACAGTCAAACATGGTGGAGGTTCAACGATATTTTGAGGATGTTTTCCTGCCTCTGGCACGGGGTGCCTTTACTGTGTGCAAGGCATCATGAAATCTGAAGATTACCAAAGGACTTTGGGTCGAAAAGTAGTGCACAGCATCAGGAAGCTGGGTTTGCATTCTTCCAGAAGGACAATGAGACCAAAACATACTTCAAGACGCATTCAAAAATGGATAAAACCAAAGGGTTGGAGAGTTCTGAAGTGGCCAGCAATTAGTCTAGATCGAACTCCCATTGAACACCTTTGGACAGATCTTAAAATTGCTGTTGGGAGAAGGCATCAAATATGAGAGATCTGGAGCAGTTTGCAAATGAAGAGTGGTCAAACAGTCTAGTTGAGAGGTGTCATAAGCTTTTTGATGGTTATAGTAAGTGATTGACTGTAGTTATTTATCCCAAAGGGTGCTAAACCAAATATTACATTGAGGGTGACAACAATTTTACAATTTTGTCTTGCTCATTTTTGGAGTTTTGTGTAAAATTATGTCCAATTTGCCTTTTTTCTCTAACAAAATGTGTAATTGCAATAATTTTCTGGGAGAAATACTTCATTTTCCATAACAATTTCAAGGGTGCCAACACTTTCGGCCATAACTGTATAAGGCATTAATCCTATAGCTGAAAATATTTTGGAATAGACTGATTTGGTTTTGACTCAGTCACACATGACAGTGGTGTTGAATGGAAAAATAAATAAAAAAATACAAGTGCTTAAATGCACCACTAATACAATATAAATGTATTACTAGTTTCTATAGCAGCTGATGTCTTTGCTCTTTTCATGTGATTTTCTAGTAAGTGTAAAACAAAGGTTACAAACCTTTCCAACTGCAGTTTGGTGCACTGTTCATTATAGGTTTGGTCATCACACTATAATTATAGTATATGGCCTCTGTGCGTGGTTTCTTTCACTGTAGGTTTATTACAATGGTGGCTGACAATCTAAATACTATTATATTTCATTTGGTAGGCTACATGTACTACTAGACCATTCATGTTATATGGGTAGGGCATTATTGACCATAATTAGGCTAAATATGAAAAGGTCCTCTTGACTTTTCCATCCGTTTCTGACACATATTGTCATTCTTGTCTTTGCTGTGCTTTTTTTTTTACTTATTTACCTATCTATCTATCTATCTATCATCTATCTATCATATCTATCTATCTATCTATCATATCTGTCTATCTATCTATCTATCTATCTATCTATCCTTACTGTGTGCACTGAAATCCAGTTTGTATCTCCTTGATATGAACAGCTCCCTATAATAACAAGGAAAACTAGTGGTCATCAAGTGGTACCTAGTGCTCCCCACCATTTACAGCAAATGTTCTTCAAACAACCTCAGTGTATCGATTTAAATATATACTAGTAATACAAAGGACCCATACCAATAAGAGATTTTATTTTTATTAATGCCTGAGGATATTTTAAAGCAAGCTCTGCAATTTGTTAAGTGAAAGGACCAGTTATTTAATCCACCTAAAATCCTTTCTCAGAAATGAACTCCCTATAAAGTTACTTATAACTGTAAAATATTGCACATATGACAGCCCTCTATTAACTACCATATTCAATGAATTTTCATTACTTAAAATCATTTTTTTTTTAAATACACAGGCATATTAAAGCTATTCACAACATAGAGAAGGGGTGAAGATTAGCCACAGCAACATATACCCTAGAAGAGGGGTCCCTAACCTGTGGCTTTTGGGCCTGTGATGTGTCAGCTATGAGGGTCTACAGATGGTGACATTTGCAAGTAGCCCCATACAGAAGATCAGATCTAAATGGGGGTAAGGTGGGAACACCTGGATCTTGGTAGGCTGTCTCAGTGTGACTCCTGTGGAAAAGCTTTGTCCTTGTACCGGTAATGGGGAGTCTTTGGTGTCACTACCGTGAGAGGGGTGTTGGCTGGATGTGGCTTGCGACCCTCTCTCAGAGCTGAATGTGGCTGAAAGGTTGGGGACCTCTGCCCTAAAACATAACTCACACCATGTTTTCAGATTTTATATAAATTTTCCGGTAATGCCACAATTGGGGTGAGGATAGTTCACATCTGCGTATGTATATAAAATTTCCCAGATTCTCAGCCAGAAAAGTTGGTGAGTGTCAGAAGAGTGTCCTGCGTTTCTTCCTCACCTAGCATGTGTATGTCATGATGATAGAAATCCGGCACCAGACGTATCTCCTTATTTTCAAGCGTATGTATGTCATGCCAGTGCTATGCGAGTGTGCGTTTTTAACCTCACCTAGAAAAAAAAGCACTTTCAAAGCACTCACCTGACATATGCATGACATACAGATGCTAGGTGAGGAAAAAAAACTCATGACACTCACACATTTTTTTGGCTGAGAATCCACGCAAATTTATATACGCAGATGTGAACACACCCTAATTAAGATTTACACAGTGTTTATCTAAATCAATAGTTTTCTATTGAATTAATATGTTCTCTCTGCCAGCTCTCCTCTCTGACTAAAATATAACAACTCAGAAATGGGGACTACCCTATATTAAGACTTTACTCATATAAGACGCTGAGTTCTCCAAATCAGACAACCGCTTTAATGAAAAGTTCCATATGGTACATTATAACTATTTATTTTTGCCCAGAATGCTGACCATTCTCTTTTCTTTTTTAGAACGTACCTATCACTATTCTGCGATGTAAGAAAACAATGGGCTGCCACATAATGATGATTACCGAAAATGCTACCAAGTGTCCTTAGTGGCCCCGTAAAGGACTTGACTTTCTAGCAGAAGTCAGGCCCAAATTTCCAGGTTGAGGGATCCTGGCATGCAGATTTGGATCCCACATCCCTCCATGACCTCTCTAGCTGTGAAAGCTAAGCTCTCGCGTCTATTACTAGGTCTCGGGCTTTGAACTACATTCTTTACTAAGCAGTTACTGATCAGTAACATCACTAGAGCGCTTACTGATTTAGCAGCGCTGATTTAGTTGAAAGAGTGGGATCTTGCACTTTCACTGTGAGTGGGACTATGAATTATCTGAATGCCAGATCCCACTTGCCGGCAGTTCAGACCCAACTTTTGCTAAAAACTTGGGTCCTTTAGAGGCCTATTAGGAACTCTTGGATGGATTTTGATAATAGGTCTTATTCAGTCTGGGGCTGCACATTGTTTTCTTAAATTAAAAGGGCAGTTGCAAACAGTTGATGGGTATTCTTTAAGTACTATTACAGCTAAGGCTATGTTCACATGCTGCGTATTTTTTGCGCTTTTGGGGGTGCGCGGTTTTTGCCGCGTTTTGCAGCCACGCTATTAAACGCAGGTAAAAAAATACGGTGCATTCACACGCCGCAGTTTTTTACAACCGCATTTCTAACCCAAAAGCGCAGGAGGGAAGTGATGTCACACGGGGAAGGAATAATACTGTGTTCCTCCCCGGTGTTACATGTGTGACAGCCCTTTTGGCTTTCACAGTGTATCTATATACACTGTAAAACCTAAATAAAAGTTATCAATAGGTATTAAAAATGAAAAAATAGAATACTTACACATCAGCAGCTGTTCCCGGGACCCGAGGCATCCACGTCTGATCTGCTGCCAAGACCTTAAAGCGAACCTGTCACCCCCCGTGGACATCAAAAGCTATAATAGCCACCTTCTGCAGCACTAAGGCTGCATTCAGGGAAGGTGGCTATATGCTTCTGATGCCCTATATTCAGTCAAATATGAAGTTAGATAAAGCCTTACACTTAAGACCGGGGGGCGGGATTTCGCGCTCCTCCGACCCGCCTCCTCTTGTCAATCAGTCAGTTCGCCTGCTGCTGCCTCCCCTCATGAACGCGCGGCTCCGTTCTCCTCTATGGAGCCGCGCATGCGCTGTGCACCGGGTGTCCAGGAAGTCGTCGGGCTGCGCGCGCAGCCCGACGACTTCCTGGACACCCGGTGCACAGCGCATGCGCGGCTCCATAGAGGAGAACGGAGCCGCGCGTTCATGAGGGGAGGCAGCAGCAGGCGAACTGACTGATTGACAAGAGGAGGCGGGTCGGAGGAGCGCGAAACCCCGCCTCCCGGTCTTAAGTGTAAGGCTTTATCTAACTTCATATTTGACTGAATATAGGGCATCAGAAGCATATAGCCACCTTCCCTGAATGCAGCCTTAGTGCTGCAGAAGGTGGCTATTATAGCTTTTGATGTCCACGGGGGTGACAGGTTCGCTTTAAAGATGTGATTGGCCGGTAGTGATCATGCGATATGTGATGTGCATATCACATGATTGCTACCGACCAATCACAGATCTGGAAGGTGCTGGCAGCAGATCAGACATGCATGTCTTGGGTCCTGGGAACCGGGAACAGCCGGCGGATTGGTAAGTATTCTATTTTATTATTTTTAATACCTTTTGATAACTTTTATTTAGCTTTCGCAGTGTATATTAATACACTGTAAAAGCCAAAAGGCCTGTCAGACATGTCACTCGGGGGAGGGACACAGGATTCTTCCTCCCCGTGTGACATCACTTCTTCCTGCACCAGCGATTATACGCATTCACTTTGCCGGCAAACACAGACACAGATGCGCTTTTGGGGAAAAAGCATGCGCAAAAAAGTGTGAAAAATACCCGCAGTGTGAACGTATCCTAAGTTTCACATTTTCTCGAGGGAGTATTTTGTAAGTAATAAGTCAGCAATTACACATTTACCCTTGACACTCTCCATGGCGTAAACAAAATGTGCCCATTGAGACTACTATAATATATGCATCAGTTTGTAAATGTCATCTACTACAAATACATGCACATGGTGTGGAGAAAGAGGGGTGGCATAACACAGTTGGTAGATGTTTTTAATGTATAATGGAACTTTCAATTCATTGGGGTGCTGTTGACTGAATCTGCCATTTTTGATTGGTCCAACTGACCATTAAATATGGATAATATGGATAAGGGTCTCCCAACTCTCCTTTACAGATAAGCCATTTCCTGAGATGTCAGTCAGTGGCTATCTGCATTCTCTCAGTTTACAATATACGAACTCTTGGCCAAGAGAAGAATTCATGCGTATGAAGACGTCTGGAGAGATAGCATTGGTTCTCTTAGTGTATGGACGCCTTCAGAGAGAAATGAAGGAATCAACAACATGAAAAATGGATTCATGGTAGATTGTAATATTAACTTGTATATTCTAGAGAAGTAATATTTAATAATTAAAGAATCACAACTATGAACTATAGATAGATAGATAGATGCCTTATTCTAGAGGTATGTGCTTAAAAAGACTGGAATATAAAATTGGAAGACTCGAGGCATTATTTCAAGACATCAGCACCGTTCAGTTTCTGCAATGCAATTTAGAGTTTACAAAGTCGAATTTATCAGCTTGAACAATAAGATAATACAGTAAGAGCACAAACATGCTGCTGTTACATTTATTGTGTGGAACAAATGAGTATCTGCAATTTGCAGCTGGTAATTAGTTTTCTCAGCCATATAACCTAAACACTTTAATTTGGTTTTAAAATGAGCAATTCTGCAAAAATCACATTTTATTTACCCAGTGTGGGGCTATAGTGATGGCAAAGGTGCAAGAAGATATCCAGATGATGTGAAATCATTTCTTACAATTAACAGGGGTGGCTTCCACCATTGTCTTACTGTAGTGCAGCCTCATTCCAAACTGAAGATAAAATTGAAATCTGCTGCTCCTCTACAGTCGGCTCTAATCTCAGGAATATTGCCCCACTTAGAAAAAGCCAGCAAACTTCATCACATTGTATAACCAAATTGTTTTTTAATGGAGTACTTTTATGGCAGGTTAATCAGATTTGTGATAAAACTCAGGTCAAGAAGACAGCAGCAGCTGGGACCACATATCCTTGAGAAACAAGGGAAAAATAAGTAGCTAAAAATCAGTCTTGGAATGCTGGACATCTCTTTGCCAACATACGGACTAGCTGTTTTATCAAATTTTCCATCAATAATGCAAATGATGTTACATGGGTGAAAATGAATGTTATAATATCGAGCTGACATTCAATCTTCATGCATGATCAAAAACATGGCAGAAAGCATGACACTACAAAAATTTACTTACAGGTAATATGTGTAGGAGTTATAGCTTCTTCTGCCATGATGAAGCAAGGATATAGGCAGTGGAAGAAGATGAAATGGAAGGAAAGAAAAGCCAGATATTAATGTATGAAAAATCTGGATGAACGAGAACAGATCAGATGACATGAATGAGTTTCTAGAAGCAAGTTACATCACAGACACAGCATGCAGCACATCGGAGTCAATGACTGGACAGGTTAGCAAACATTCACGAGACAAATAGTTACGTTTTAGAAGTCCAGCACCTTCTGTAGCCTAAAGGATCTGGTTACATGGGCTGGAAAATTCCTTAAAGGGAATCTGTCAGCAGGTTTTTACTATTTAATCTGAGAGCAGCATAATGTAGGTACATATACCTTAATTCTAGTGATGTGTCACTTAAATTGGAGTTTTATCACGAGGAGATTATCCCTAGATGACTGTCTTGTGCAATACAGTCCTAAAGCTCTGTATACCCCACTTCCAACCACTAATTAGCAGTTTACTGCCTACACACAGTGTACACAGGAAGCTGTCAATCAGTGGTGTGGGCAGGTTATCCAGAGTTTATTTAAAGAACTGCTAGATCTGCAGCAGAAAAAAAACTGTGATTTTAACAAAACAACACCAAGCAGTCCAATAAGTGACACATCGCTAGTTTCAGGGTCTCCAGCTCTCTATTACGCTCCGCTCAGATTACAAAGCAAAAAAACAGGGACAGATTCTTTTTAATTCTTACTCTACAAAATGTAAAGAACTGATATTGTAATTAGCCTAAAATATTGCAGACTACACAGATTGAAGTCATCCAACCATGCAAGGTGTATCGAGGCCACATGACTTTCTCCCAACAGATGATGTTTGGGAGACAAGAATCGTGTAGTTTGTGTTAAAATATCTACTCCTTTAGTTCTTTTTGGAGATAAATCACTGTCAGTGGTGTCTGGTAGATGCAAGGGCCACCTCCCTATACACAGATAAAAATTAGTTGAGAGTTTGGGTGGCCAAAAGAAAAATGCCCAAAGAGTTGGGGTTAGGGTTAGGTGTAAGGGTTAAGGTTGCCTGTGGGCATTTTTCAGAGAACCAAGAGTTTGTGAATGACACAAAAATCATTTGTTGATAGCCTAAAACTCATCACAGTCTATTCGGTTACTATTGATTTTTTTTTATCTGGTCATGAAGCCAATACTGATCATCAGCTAAAGAAATCCCCCACGCTCAGCCGGTATTTTTTTTTTTACAAATTATGAATTTTGATTCTATGCTGGTTTCACTGAGCCAGCCAACAAACATTACTTATAGTCAAACACAGCCATTTAACTTGAGTTGTATTAACGAGTATGGGCTCTCTAAGGGCCCTTTCACATCAGCGTTTTTTTAAATTCGCGGCAGATGCGGTGAAAAAACCGCATCTGCCGCGATTACCGCATACCGGCTGCACTTGCGGCGCGGTTGCGGTAAACGCCATGCAAAGTATAGGCGGACTTGCGGCAGGTGCGGCAAGTGCGGTTTTGCACTTGCGGCAGGTGCGGCAGCGAAAAAAACCGCCGCGAATTTCAAAAAACGCTGATGTGAAAGGGCCCTTAGGCTGCTTTCACATCAGCGGTTTTTGCCGATCGCGGCAGTTGCGGTGAAAAAAAACGCAACTGCCGTGATTACCGCATAACGGCTGCACTTGCGGCAAGCCCCATACAATGTCTATGGGACTTGCAGTAAGTGTGCGGCAGGTGTGGCAAGTGCGGCTTTGGCACTTGCCGCAGGTGCGGCCGCGAAAAAAAACGCGGTATGACGCGTTTTTTTTGCTGCCACACCTGCCGCAAGTGCCGAAACCACACTTGCCGCACCTGCCGCAAGCCCCATAGACATTGTATGGGGCTTGCTGCAAGTGTGCCGCAAGTGCAGCCGTTTATGCCGGTAATCGCAGCAGTTGAGGTTTTTTCACTGCAACTGCCGCGATCGGCAAAAACCGCTGATGTGAAAGGGGCCTTACTCCACTCTCCCCATTAAAACACATACTGTAAATGCTGTGGTCACAGCCACCTATTACAGCGTATTTCTTTACTAAAATCAATGATTGCAGTAAAAGACTGGCTCTGTAATACAGTACCATATGCAGCATGCAATGTTTTTTTTTTTTTACTAATGATCTGAAATAGAACAAATCAGATGCATACAGAGTTACTGAGCGGTTGAGTCCATACACTAATAAGACAGTCATGTGAATGGATAAACGCTTAAAAAAAACTGGTATTTTGTCTGAAGATATAAAGCAATCTTCATGTAACATGCACTAGATCTACAATCATCTCTTATTAAATAAAATAAGTACGACTTTTCTAGGTACCATTAAATAAATGGCACAGAATTCAATGATGTGTCACATGTCAAGCTCCTGTACTGTTGTTGTTTACTTAAACTGAGTGTTTCATCACTAGGACATTATAATTTCTGTGACTAGAGGACTCGTGCCATATTGGCCACCTCTGCCCTCTTTTATGATCAGCAGCTCCATGTCTATAGTAATGTACATAGAGAGCTTGGTGTCAGCCAGGGCAGCTTTTTCAGCTCTCCAAAAAACTCAGATTACTGCAGGAAGCAGATCCTACATGATATAAGTGATACACCGTTGGATTCAGAGTCTCTATGCCTACATCATGCTGCTCTTAGATAAAGTCACCAGCTGTCAGATTCACTTTAAATGCCGTTGTTGATATTTGACAGGGGTATTTAACACTCATCGGTGGCGACTATGTCATTCCAAATGCTCCTTGGCATCCCGTGATGTAAACCTGCGACACTGATGGGTTGCCATGACACCAGAGGATCTACTGAAGACCATTTTGCATGTAATTAGAATTCTCCTGTGGCATTCATAGGAGATTGTGATTGTAGCTCTACATAGCAGTGTTGATGCACGTATATGTATAGCACTAGCGATCAGACTATCACAGCTTCAAATACCCTAAGGTTATTATTAAATATAGTAAACAGTAACAAAAAAATATTTGTCACTCAGAGAGGAAGGGGAAAATAGGAAGAGCAGGGCCTACAGCATTGTCATCTTTTGTGATCGATTTTAGCGGTCCGATCCATTAAGATTGAAAAATACAACATCCAGAGAGACACCCTTGTGTGTACCTGGTGGTCTAGCGGGGATGTTTGGGGGACAAATGTTTTGAGATCACTCACCTTTTGTGATTGTGCACCTCTGTACAGCCACAGTGTGGGCCTCCGGTGTTTAATCACACACTGCACAATTCTCTGGCCAATCACGTGGGAGTGATGTCACCGCAGGTCCTTCTATGCTCCGACCCTGTAAGCTGCAGTTCTTTTGCTCCCAAGGGGATTTCAATGGTTAAGAAGTTTTTGGTATAGCGTATGAATCCAGCATCCAGGCACAGATTATTCTTTTTGTAGTACTTATTTATTTAACAAATGTGGCTCTCACAGCATGTTTCAGCGAGTCACCGCCTTCATCAGGTGTCAGGTGATGAAGGTGGTGACTCGAAGAAACATGTTGTGAGAGTCTCATCTGTTAAATAAAGAAGTACTACCAAAAGGATAATTTGTGCCTGGATGCTGGATTTGTAAGATATACCAAAAAATTACATACTTACTTCTGATCCATTAAGATTGGTATTGCACACGACTATCACAAGTATGTCCCTTTGTTTGTTGTTTTATTCCCACTAATTTGTCTCTCTCCCGTGTTCTCTCATCGCAGTTGTAAGACTAGCTGCTCTACACTTTAGTCTATGCAAGTCAGCTAGGGCCTAGGACGGTGATCGTGCAGAGGGGGAAGGACCCATCTAGGATCGATAGGGAGGGATCTCAGGGTTGAGATTCAGATGAGTGTTAAGGGGTGAACTCTCTTCCCCTCCTATTGCCATGGCTCACATTGAGCGTTTCCTCACTGACAATGACAGTCCTAATAAAGGGATTTAGTGAATTAGGATGTGCTGAATTCATTAAGAGCTTTATGCCATTTAATGAATTTAGCATAACTTCTCAATGGTGTGCATCTACCTGCATCTCGCTAGAAATGCTACTTTGTTCGGAACAATTTCTGTTGTACGTTACTTCAATAATAATTATGAACTGGCCGGGGGACATCAAAACAACCCATGCTCCATCCACATTGGCGGGGATGGCCGGGACTGAAAAAACAAAAAGTCACAAAAACGTCTGATTGACAAAACTTGCGGAACGTCAAACTAGCAAAATATTTTGAGACTTTTCAAAATGTTTTGAGCCAGTTTTTGAATAAACACTTGGATACATTGACCTCTATATCTGAAAAAAATGATACTTCCTGTAAACAGGCGCTAAGACAACAATCAACAAAAAGAGTTCTTAATAAATTACCGGTATACAAAAAAGATGTGCTTTATTTATGCAGATTGTATAAAAGTATTTTACCACATATTTTTTGTTCTAATGTTCATTCTTTTTGTAAAAAGCTGCAATGACTATTTCACAGCAAGCCAATGATAAGTTTGGAAGAAGATGGAGGTTGTTTGTGTTTTAATTTTTTTTCTATTTTCTTTTTATAGTATGCTGAGGAATTTGACCTGCGTACCTTGCCTTTGGCTACATATTATGTTCATCTCTTTGCAATATCGGCATTCATTGAATTTTGTGTCTTATCTAGTTTCTCTGGGAAGGGTTGAGCTATACATTCTAGAAGCAATATCTATTTTCAAGCATCAAATGCAGTTGGGATTTCCTAGAACCATTTTATTTGGTAGGCTTGTCGAGTGTAATCACAAGAGTGGATTGTTTGTGTTCAATACATTGATTTGATCTCATTATTTTTGTTTTATATGGATTTAATTAAAATGTGACTAAATGTGATTTACAAGTCATATGCACTGAATTAATGGTAAGTCAATCTTGGTAAGATTAAATCAGTATTTAGAAGAATTATAAAATGACATTAAGTGCAAGTACGGTAATTAAAATGGAAGACTTTTTTCCTATTCTTTCAGTAACCATGTGAATTCATTGATGAGCTCTGGACAATTATGTAACTATGAGCTCATACGCTTAAAGTGCATATATTCTGCAGAACAATGTATTTTGGAAGAACTACAGCACATTGTATGGTAGAAATCGGAACCAATAGGAGGTGAGTCCAATGCAAACATAGTGGAGCGGTTATCAGTGGCGTAACTTCAGGCCTGGGCCCGATGCGAAAGCTCCAACGGCCCCAATTATTGCAAATCTTAATAGTATTAGTCTTTTTCTATGGGCCAAAGGGACTTTTGGGGCCCCTAACTGCAGGGCCCGGATGCGATCGCAACCCCTGCACCTATTGTAGTTACGCCCCTGCGGTTATGCTATACAGACAGCATCTGCTTCTAATATTGGCACTTGGAGCTAGCTGCAATTTAACTAGTGTTTTCCCACTAGTGTGCTGATTTGGCTACTCATTGACCCAATAATGTGCTCATGGCGTGCTCATAGTCTGGCGGCCAGGGGCCTTCTGAAGGACCCCATGATAACCATCTTTGTGCTTCTACAAAAATCCAGCTTGTGATTGGGGTTTATTGGAGATCACTAAATTTAGGCCGGGTTCACACCACGGCATGATCAGGTCCAGGGCTGTCCGGTCTAAATCGGACAGCCTGGACTCGATTTTGACATAATACAGCCCTATGGGGCCGGATGGCAGCTATGTGCCATCCGGTTTCCATCTGTCTGGGAGGATCCAGGTGAATTTGAATATTTCTCCCGGACACGAAAATGATGCAGGCAACGTTTTTGTGTCCGGGGGAAAAATCGGAACAAATTGGATCCGGGACGATCCGGCGCTCACTAACATGGGAGTCTATGGCGCCGGATCCCCCGGTCCGACAAAAACATTGGATCTGGGAACTGGACGCCAGCGGCTGAAGTTTAGCAGTGAGCGCTGCTAAAGTTCAACACCACTAGCTGTCCCCTGCTGAGATTTCAGGACCGCGGCCAGCTCCCCGCTAGCCATGATCTTGAAAATTCAGCAGCTGCAGCTGAACTCAGCTGCATCCAGCTGCGAACCAGACTGGAGGGCACATTTGCCCTCCGGTTCTGTTTGGAAATCCAGGTTTGGGCTGTCCAAATCACATCGGACAGCCCCGGACCGGATCACACTGTGGTGACCATAATTGAAAAAATAAAGCAAATTGAAAAATATAGATCATTTTTTGAATATTAATTTATTAAAGAAGACCTGTCACCCCCTCCTGGTTTTCAATCTAAATGCAGCACTGAATGCAGCATGTATGCTGCATTCAGGCAAGGGGTCCCCCACATGTCTGTGTACCCCAAAATACAGCCTTAATAAAACTAAGTTTTCTAAGGCTATATCTCGGGGGACACAGTACACAGACATGTGGGGGACCCCTTGCCTGAATGCAGCATACATGCTGTGGGGTGACAGGTCCTGTTTAAGATGAAAAAAAGGCCAATCTGTAAAAATATAATATATTAACCTGTATAGTGAAGGTTGTGTTTTTCGGTTGCTGCATATTCCCCCAAAACTGTAATACAGTGATGAAAACAATGCATACCAAAATTCTGCCAATGAACAGTACAGCTTGTCATACAAAAAAGTCATCAGACTTTACAGTCAAAATAATAGCAGTGCATTCAAAAACATGAGTTAAGCCCAAAATCGTTATAACAGTTTTTATCTCCATGATTTGGAACCATTGCACACTGTTTTCTAAATCAAAACATGAAAAAAAAAATGTATATAATTATTAAATGCTATACAAAAAATAACAAAAATTAAACATTGGGCTGTTCAAAAAATAGCAGTGTCTGCATTTGTCTTTTTTTTAGGATTTAGGAATCCTGTGAATCACTAACTTAATATTTAGTTGGATAACCACAGTTTTTTTTAGAACTGTTTCATGTCTATGTTGCATAGTCAACCACCTTCTGGCACCTGTCAACTGTTATCCCAGCCCAGGATGCTTTGACTACATCCCACAATTGATTTGCATTTGTTGGCTTCGTTTTAGAAACTGCATCCCACAAGTGTTCTATCGGATTTAGGTCCACGGATTGGTCTGGCCACTCCTTAACCTCAATTTTGTTGTACTGGAACCAAGATTTTGCTTGTTTACTGGTGTGTTTAGGGACAATGTCTTGTTGAAAAACCAATTTCAAGGGCATTTCCTCTTCAGCATAAGGCAACATGGCCTCTGAAAGTATTGCTGTATGCAGTAAATAGGCCCAGAACCATAATAAGAGAAACATGCTCATATCATAATGCTTACACCACCATGCTTCACTGCCATCAGTGTACTGTGGCTTAAATTAAGTGTTTGTGGGTCGTCTAATAAACTGTCAGTGGCCCTTGAAAAGAAAAAGAACAATTTTACTTTCATGAGTCCACAAAATGTTACTCTACTTTTCTTAGGCCAGTTGATTTCTTTTTTTGGCAAGTTGTATCCATTTCAGTACATTTTTTTTAACAATAGGACCTTGCGGGACTTTTTGCTAATAGATTAGCTTCACACCGGCTTCTTCTAATTGTCACAGTACTCACAGGTAACTTGAGACTGTCTTTGATCATATTGGAGCTGAATATTGCCTGAGCCTTTGCCATTCAGGCTATTCTTCGATCCATTCGAATGGTAGTCTTTCGTTTTATTCCATGTCTCTCTGGTTTTGATTTCCATTTTAAATCACTGGAGATAATATTAGCTGAACAGCCTGTCATTGTCTGCACTTCATTATGTTTTCTCTCCAGCCTATCATTGTCTGCACTTCTTTATGTTTTCTCTCCAGTCAACCTTTTAATCAAATTACGCTGTTCTGCTGAACAATGTCTCGAACAACTCATATACGTATGGGCTTACTAGGAGAAATACATGTACAACACGTTCTGGCTTCACCCTTAAATAAGGGCCACCTGATTTATACCTGTTTCTTCACAGAGTTGTTTTTTTCACTAATTGAACCCTACACTGCTATTATTTTGAACACAAACACTTTCAATTAATTATTCAATTTACAAACCCCAAAACATGCAGATCATGAACGCTGAGTCTGTTGTTTTTTTAAGAATCTACTGCACCAATTAGTAAATTGTTTGACATGTGGCAATATAATTTACAGTTGTACTCAAAAGTTTATATACCCTGACAGATTTTTTGCTTTCTTTGTCCTTTTTTCAGAGATCATAATTGATAACGCAAAAAATGTTCCCACTCATGGTTAGTAGTTGGGTGAAGTCATTTATTGTCAAGCTGCTGTGTTTTCTCTTTTTAAATCATAACGACAACCAAAAACATCCAAATGATCCTGATTAAAAGTTCAATATACCCTGGTGATTTTGGCCTGATAACATGCACAGAAGTTGACCTAAATAGATTTGAATGGCTAATAAAGGTAACATCCTCACTCATGACCTGTTTGCTTGTAATCATTGTGTGTGCATAAAAATTCAGTGAGTTTCTGGGATCCAGGCAGACTCTTGCATCTTTCATCACAACACTGACGTTTCTGGATTGTGAATCATGGGGAAAGCAAAAGAGTTGTCAACGGATCTATGGGAAAATATAGTTGAACTGTATAAAACAGGAAAGGGGTGCAAAAAGATATCCAAGGAATTGATAATACCAGTCAGCAGTGTTCAAACTGTGATTTACAAAAAGAAACTCAGGGGCTCTGTAAAAACCAAACCACAGTCAGGAAGACCAACAAATATTTCAGTCACAACGGTCAGGAAAATTGTTCGTTATGCAAAGAAAAACTTACAAATAACATCAGCTGAAATACAGGACTCACTGAAAACTAGCGGTGTGACTGTTTCAAGATGCACAATAAGGAGGTACTTAAAGAAAAATGGGCTGTATGGTCGAGGCGCCAGAAGAAAGCCATTACTGTGCAAATGCCACAAAGTATCTTGTCTACAATATGCCAAACAGCACAGAGACAAGCCTCGAAATGTCTGGAACCAAGTAATTTGGAGTGATGAGACCAAAATTAAACTTTTTAGCCACAACCATAAATGTTACATTTGGAGAAGTGTCAACAAGGTCTATGATGAAACAAACACCATTCCTACAGTAAAGCACAGAGGTGGATCGCTGATGATGTGGGGATGTGTGAGCTACAAAGCACAGGAAACTTAGTCAAAGTTGAAGTAAAGATAAATGCAGCAAGTTATCGTCAAAACCTGGAGGCAAATTTGCACTTCTCAGCCCAGAAGCTGCGCATGGGACATAGTTGGATGCTCCAACATGACAACAATCCAAAGCACAAGGCCACATCAACCCATCATTGGCTACAGCAGAACAAAGTGATGGTTGTGGAGTGGCCATCTCAGTCTCCTGTCCTCAATATCATTGAGCCACTCTGGGTAGAACTCATGTGCGTAGTTCATGTAAGAAAGCCTAGGAATTTACAGGGACTGGAGGCTTTTTGCCAAGGAGAATGGACAGCTTAATCATCTGAGAAAATAAAGAGCCTCATCCACAACTACCACAAAAGACTTGAAGCTGTCATTAATGTTAGAGGGGGCAATACACGGTATTAAGAGCTGGTGTATGTGAACTTTTGATCAGGGTCATTTGGATGTTTTTGCTTGTCATTATGATTTAAAAAGAGAAAACACAGTAGTTTGACAATAAATGGCTTCACCCAACCACTAACCATGAGTGGAAAAACAGTTTTTGTGTTATCATTCATATTCTATGAAAAATGGCCAAGAAAGCAAAAAATCTGCGGGGTATGTAAACCTTTGAGCACAACTGTACACTGAAAACAGGGAATAATCTTGTTAGTCATAGTGAACTGCTATTATATTGAACACTACTGTACATGTCTCAGAAAATGATGACACAAACCACATTTTTCACTAAGTTGTTTTGTTAAAGCCCTAATGTATATAAATATATGACTTTGAAATTGCCATCATAGTAGTCTTGCTGACAGATCATTTTTGCTACACAATAAATGTCATTAAAAAGAAAGGGGATATTGCATTTTTTTTCACTACTTCTCTGCATTTGGATTTTTTTTAAGTATCTTAGTACATTACAGTATAAGGTAAAATTATTGGTGTCTTTATAAGCTACAACTCATCCTACACACACTAGTGTAAACATAAATAATTTGAAAAAATAGTGTGGGGTCCCCTGTATTTTGACACTGTCACAGATAAAGCAGACAGGGCCACAACCCTCATCCATGTGCTTTGTCTTGGCTGGGTATCAAAATATGGAGGACCCCATGTTGTATTTTTTTATATATATTTAAATAAATAATTTTGAAAAACAGTGTTGGGTCCCACGAATTTTGTCAAGATCAAGCACACAGATGGGGATAATATCCTCAGCCTGGGATACCCATAGTTAATGAGCTCTCTCCAGGCTAAAATTAGTAGCCCACAGTCTGTCAGTCAGGTCAATGGAGTTCACCCTGGGGGTCCCCGCTACCCTCAGAGAACTCAGCTGAACCCGCTTCTGGATTGTGGGATATGGTGGCACAGCTGTTCGGCAATTCAGAAGTGGGTTCAACTGAGTTCACATTGCGGGAACCTACAGCTGTGCACTAAGTTGAACTGCTGCTGGATTGCTAAACTGTTGTGCAACCATGTCAGGCAATTCTACTGTCCAGCAATAGTTCAACTGAGTTCCCATGGAGGAAGTTCCCACAATGCAAACTCAGTTGAACCCGTTGCTGGACTGCTGTGCAATACCGCAATCTGTCAATCAGAAGATTCAACTGAGTTCACTGACAGCAGTGGGGAAGCCCTTGGGTATGAACTCCAATTTGCTCGGTGACGTCACCGGTTTTACAGGTGAAGGCTCCCCCATGGCTGTCAGTGTGTTAAAGAAACTGCAGAGAGTGGTCAAATTTTCTAATAAAGAAAATGTGTGTTTTTATTTTAAACAAAGGATCTTTGGTAATTTTGTTCATTTCTTTTGACTTAGGTTGCTTTCACATCAGTGGTAATCGCTGATCGCGGCAGTTGCTGTAAAAAAACGCAACTGCCACGATTACCGCATAACGGCCGCACTTGCAGTTCACCTGCAGCAAGCCCCATGCAATGTCTATGGGGCTTGCGTTAAGTGTGCGGCAGGTGCGGTTTCGGCACTTGCAGCAGATGCAGCCGCGAGAAAACCGCGGCTGACCGCGTTTTTTTCGCGGCCGCATCTGCGGCAAGTGCCGAAACCGCAACTGTACCGCACTTGCCGCATCTGCCACAAGCCCCATAGACATTGCATGGAGCTTACAACAGGTGAACCACAAGTGCAGCCGTTATGCGGTAATCGCAGCAGTTGCCATTTTTTCACCGCAACTGCCGCGATCAGCGATTACCACTGATGTGAAAGAAGCCTTACATAGACTCTCTTTTGTAGAGCCTACCCATTACTAACCTTGAGCTTGATGGTAACTGATTTTTGACCAATCACAGCCATCATCAACCCCTTATAATACCACTGCATCAGGGAAATCGTGATGAACCAGGTAAGTACCAGGACTGGCGCATCTAATGGATGCACCAATTCTGGGGCAACTGTGTGCAATCTTTTTTAGAATAGGGAGGGCCCAATAATCATGGGGCTACCCAAGCTGAGAATAACAGTCTCCTGCCGTATGCTTTATCTTGTCTGGGTTTTAAAATTGGGAGGACCCCATACTGTTTCATTATTTATTCAAATATTTTAAAATTAAACTGTGTAAGTTCTCCAGTATTTTGATATCCAGCCAAGAAAAAGCACATGGCTGTGGGCTGCAGCCGACAGCTGTCTGATTTATTTAAGCAGTGTATCCAATTATTTATTTAGTTTTAAACTAGTGTTAAACCTATCACAGATGCTGTCACAGAGGGTGGGGTGAAGTCTGATTGCAACCAATCACACACGCAATCACATAGGGTGGGCGGGACAAGCAGGAGAACATTCATAAGGCATAAGGCTTAGGCTGGCTTCACACCACGGTTTTGTGGTGTCAGGCTGTGTCGGGTGTTTTGCATGAAGCACCGAACACAGCCTGACAGCACCGGATAGGACAGAACCGGAGGGCAAATATTCCCTCTGGTCCTGTTTTCTGCCTGAATCGGCAGTGTGCAGCTGCAGGAGCTGCCCCATGCTGAAATTTCAAAATCGCGGCTAGCAGGAGCTAGCTGCAGTTCTGAAATCTCAGCAGGGAGTTCCTCCACGGTGCTGAAGTTCACCTGGCATCAGCACCTTCAGCACCTGGCATCCGAGAGCCATATCATTTTTCTGCCAGATCCGGTGCCCATAGACCCCCATGTTAGGGGGCGCCAGATCGCACCGGATCCGGGAGTTCCGGGAGGTTCCGATTTGGCAGATTTTTGCTCAGGACACAAAAACGCTGCAAGATGCGATTTTATGTCCGGAGAAAAAAAAACTAATTCTCCCGGATCCTCCCTGACAGCAGAGAACCGGATGGCAAATCACTGCTATCCAGCCCCGTAGGAATACTATGGAGCCAAATTCGGATCCGGGGCTGTCTGGTTCACACTGGACAGCCCCGGATCCCGAAAACCGTGGTGTGAAGACAACCTTAATGAGTGGGCCTGGAAGCAGAGTGACAACAGCATTGAAGCTTGGTAAGTATAATTGTCCTGCATTAATCGCCATTTAGCACTGGTAAAGCTTAATGATTGGCTGCGCTACAGCATTTCAACAAGCTTAGTCTGTGCATCTGTACCCAAACAGTAACGCAGACTTTCCTGAGAAGTCCATATTCAGGGTCCATGCATGGACACTAGTTGGCTAGTATGGACTACTCTGAACTTTAAAGTTTTGGGGTTGGCCCATCACTAGTCATCACCGCTCCGATTTATAATTAGATTATTGAGGATATCCATTAATGTAATACCTCAACTCCTGGCAAATTTTGTATCCAAAAATATAGTACATGGTTAAGACAATACCAAGACACTCTTTACACCTTCATAACAGGTTTGAAAACTGTCGTAAAAAAGGAGCATGGGAAAGAGAATTGTTAAAATATCCTGCATTGATAGAGGACATGCTCCAATTTTTATGTGCAGAATGGAGATATATAGTAAGCCAACAAGGCAGGAGAAAAATATGTCTATTATGCCAACAAGAAGAGCCAAAATAATCATACACTGTGCACCACTGTGATAGATTTGATTCAGTTTCTGGTTTAGATTTATTCTGTCTAAATTTAGGACACAAATAGTAAATCTCCACTGTATTACTGTTTTCTGAATAATTCTCATCTCATAAATGCTGACTTTCCTTAATAAACAGTAACTCTGTATGAAATGAAAAAAAGCTGCAGACAGGAGGGTATCTGTAGGTATGAGCAGTAGTAATTAGCTACTGTTATAATTAGCACACGTGTATGTGCATGAGATGGGAAGGCGTTCATTTAAGAGTTTACAGTAAATATAATTTATCAAAATAACCGGTCGGGGAGAATGGAGCTACATTTAATTCCACAAATGCAGCTATTGAGATAAATAGCTATAAAAAAACTGATGAAAAAGCACATAATGTGGAGAGGAAATTCATCATTGAGCTCAAGGCAAAACACACAAAAAGGAACATATTTTTCTTACGGTATTTTTAAATAGTTTAATTGGAATCACTTTATAACAATGATGGGTACAAGGGAAGTTGTAGTTGTTGGAAGTATTGTTTACTCGGACAATTTGTCACATAGGCAGATGGCGTGAATCAGATTAGATGCTTTGTATTCAATAGTTTGCGCAAAGTCTCTGTTACTTCAGCGATAAAATGAGATAATATATGTACTAGAGATCCGAGTTTCATGTACCCCAAGGTACAGTTTAAAAGCACTTTAAAAATGGAAATATTTATTTTCATGGAGTAGGAAGAAAATATTGAAAGTGGTGTCAATATAGGCCTGGGTGCCACCTTTTATGGGCCAGATGGGCTTCTTATTTAATATTAGTACCACAAATTGCAAGAAGAAGAAAAAAAGAGGCACAATATGCAATTATGTCCATAGGATTTTGAAACCATTGTGTGACCATTGGGCATCTCAGTGGACAGTGTTAGATACAAGCCGTAAGATGCAGAGTGTGCGATCACCCTGATGTGAGACATTGCTCACCCCATCATACAATAACAAAAATGTAGGAAATCTTGCTGTCTCAATACTTGTTTTCCACATTTAGCTGATGTTACAAGTAGGCCCTGATTCATCAAGACAGGCAATTTTCTCGTCAGTCTTGATAAGGAAGTGTGGTGGAGTCAGGTGCTCCTGATTCAGGGACTGGTTTAATGGCCGCTTTACATGGCACGATATCGTTGTCCAACAACGATAAAAAGTCACATGGTTCGGCCGTTGCCGCTGATATCGTTCGTGTGTTGTGTGGTGTAAATGTGCAATTCGATGCAAGAACGATGCCAAAACGATATCGGGGGGGGGAGGGGGGAATTGTGCAGGCTCTCCAACTGCCCGATATTGGATGGATGATCTGGCAGGATCGTTCTGTGTGACAGCCCATCAACGATTTGGAGCACAACTTCCCTATGCACTCCCATGTTAAGTGGTCGTTCCTGGGTCGCTCGTACGAGGGAAAAAAGAAAGGGGGGGGCGCAATGTGAAGGTCTGTTTAGGGTAATAGGTTTTAGTGGGCTTTAAATCTTCAACCCTATCTTCCACCATACACCTGATGAAGACGGCTACCTGACCGTTGAAACACTTGTGTGTTCACTGGGGGACGTAATAAAGGATTTGGATCATTAATCCCCCATTATCTTTCTTTCCCAGCGCTCCTAAACAGACTGTTTATTTTATATTAGCTCGTATGAGGGGGCGTATAATCGCTGTAGTGTTGCCTGCCGATATCTCCCTGTGTGACAGCTCCTATGCGATCTTGGATTACTGCCAAAAATGTGCACGCTCTTGTGCCGTTGTATCCAATATCGGGACGATATCGGGATGTGTAAAGCGGCCATAAGTATTCTAGAGTAAAGAACGCCACAGCTTATCATGAAATAGATGAAAAGTGCTGTCATGCCCCCAATGCACCCCCATCACACCCCAGCTTTGCTGTAGCAGTAAGGCTGCTTTTACATCAGTGTTTCTCAGCAATTGGATCTGCATTTACCGCATCTTGCACACTCCACCACAGACACTTGCATGTCCCTCATGGACTTGTGGACATGTGCGGCACTTGTAGTGAATAAAAAAACACTGCTAGCAGCGTTTTTTTACATTGCCGCAAGTGCCAAATTTGCCAGATCACGTCAAAACCACAAGTGCCGCACATGTACGCACGTCCTATAGGGAATGCATTAGGTCGAACGCAGGCTTGCCGCAATTGATCGGTTATGTGGTAGATGTGGCAAAACTGCTGGATCTGCTGTAAATACTGAGAAACAGTGATGTGAAAGTAGCCTTAAGGGTACTTTCACATCAGCGTTTTCTGCCATTCGCAGCATATCCAGCAGGTTTGCTGCATCTGCCGCCTAACGGAACACTTGCGGCAATCCTTCGGCAGGCACAATTCATTCCTTATGGGAGTTGCGGTTATGTGTGGCGGTTTTGCTTTGGACTTGCGGCAATTTAAAAAAAACACTGCTAGCAGTGTTTTTTTGGCTTGCCGCAAGTGTCGGATCCGGCAAAACTGCAAGTGTCTCACATGACCGCAAATCCCATAGGGAATGAATTGGGCCTGCCGTATCATAAATATAGCTTGTAAATATATTTTTATGTGATAAACCTTGGACATAAATATCTAAAGTTATTACAGTTTTTACACTAGCAACTTTTAACATATACACTAAAGGGGTTGTCTGAATCCTAAAAGTGAACCTAATAGTTTAACAATAACAATGCAATTTGGAAACTAACTACTTTTAGAATGTACATCAATGAAATACTCCCTATATTTTCTGCTGTACTTTAAATTCCTTTGTCTGTTTATTTTCTTCAATGATGTTCTGTTTAAGCTTCCCAACATGAACTTCGGATTCTCAACTGGAACCTCGTCAGGGAGTTGAGACTGCTCTCAATGAACCCTGTTTGTTTTCCGGTCCTGAAACGGAAGAAAATCAGGGGTCCAGTGGTTCAGTCATGCCCCATAGCTGCTATCTCCACCCTGAAATGAGACATCATGAGTGACCTCCACTTAACGGGCTTGACCTGTGTCTCTTCTACTGAGCATGAGCAGGTCGTCAATTCTTAAACATGCTTAGTATGCTCTTACTCCCGTACTCCCTCTTTACTTAGAGCCAGCAAGGCAGCACACTGCAGTGCACATTAAAAAAGTGACCATGGAGAGTATTCTGAGCATGCACCGGAATTGAAAACTGGCGCATGTTCAGTAAAAGAGAGACAGGCTCTGGCCCTTAAATACATGATGATCATGGCCTATTTCAAGATGGTGATAACAGCTATGGGAATTGACTGAAGCACCAGCTCTCTGAAGATCCTCCATTTCAGGGCGGAAAAAGATGCAAGAGTGAGTGACTAAAGCTCTGGCTCTCTGAAGATGTTCCCGTTTGAGAATCCCCTGTGTATGCTGGGAGACTCAAATGGAACATTATGGGAAGTGGGAAAAATCCAAGGAAGTTAAAATACAGAGGAAACAGTGTGAAAATTTAAATTGATGTACATAACAAAACTAATTAGTTTTTAAAATTGTTATATATTGAGCATTAGGCTCACTTTAAGAGGAGATCTTCTATTTATTGCAGCTTACTGTTCAGCTTTGCAGTGTAGACTGGGACAGGTTAATTCAGGATGCAAGTTTTAATAGCAGTTCTACTGTACTGCTGGAGCCCCAGCTTGCAAGTGAATACTCATGCTATATACACCCAGACTCCGCCATGCATCTCCACTGTCACACCCTGATTGAAGACTTCCATTGAAGGGGAACTCACCACCTCTCATAGCAGTCTGTTATACTTGTTGATCACCCTCACTGTCAAAATGTTTTTTTTCTAATATCTAATCTGTGTCTTCCCCCATTCAGCTTAATTTTTCTAGTCTTTCCTTGTACAATGATAATAAAGCTGATCCCTCTACAACAGTGGTGGGGAACTCCAGGCCTCAAGGGCCGCCAACAGGTCAGGTGTCCAGGATTTCCTTAGTATTGCACAGGTGATAATATAATCACCTGCACTGGTGATGACTCCAACTCCTATGCAATGCAAAGGAAATCCTGATAACATGACATGTTGGCGGCCCATGAAGCCTGGAGTTCCCCACCCCTGCTTTACAGTGTGACAGCCCTTGACATATTTGTAGACAGCTATTAAGTTGTTCAGCTGTTCACCAGCAAATCAATTTGATGTGGATGTGAGTAACAGACAATGCTGTGTCTCCATAGATATACCTTGACCAAGGGTTCTAGTACAAACAAATTGTATAGAACTGCATCACAACAGTCGAATGTTATAAAACAAATGCAGTTAATTGACCCTTATCCAGTGTAGTGTATTAACAAAATACACATCTACTGTACTGCCTGCTACCGGACTGCAATAGGCATTCACTACATATGTGCACAGATACATACAGTATATACATATATATATAGTACTAGTACTATATATATATATATATACACAGATATTAACAGCATATATGTGTACGTAATAAGCGCATGTACTATTGTGATTTATTAAAATATTATATTAATTTAATGAGGAGCTTGTAATTTTCTCAACTACTTTTGTCCGTGCTTCATTCATTATTAATGCATAATGTATAAACATATGAATAGGTTAGGAAATCACCCACCTTTTCTTCATCACCAAGACAATGCCCAGGAAGATGATAACAAAAAGAAGAATCCCTGCAATGACTCCAGCAATTTTCACAGTGTGATCTGACTGTTTTTCGGGTTCAGGATCTGGTTTACGAGTTGCAGAACCTAAATGAAACATTAATTTACAAAGAAATAAAAAACATGTTCAGTGAATCGTAGATTAGAAAGGTCATTTTATTATACAGTATTACTGAATGGTTAAACTAGAAATGAGAATATATATATACTTCTTCATGCTAATTAGTATAAAGCAGAACATAAAACTTTAAAGGGGAACTCCGTGGAGAGAAAACATTTTAGTACAGTTCCTGTCCTCCTACATGATGAAGCAGAGCTGTACACTGCAGTTCTAGGATCTATAGATTGCTTCTAAATCAATAAAATCATAATATCTGCCCTTTTGCTCTCCCCTCTCCGTCTTGGGATGTAGAATTTCAGTCTGAAATCTTCATGCTGCTGGGGAGAAGAGGAGGTGTGTCGGGGGCGTGGATGCTGGGAGCTGCAGGATCATTCTAAATTCCAGCCCCCTCACACTTCTGTATCAGAGGGGGTGTGACAGAGGGCGTAGTAGCCATTCCATGGTCACACTAAATTCCTGTCCCTGATATACCATCCTATGTAATGTGACAGGGGTGTTCTCACTTATCATGTTACCAAGCAGATAGAAATATATGCTGTAGTCCTCTGCTTTACAATAATATGATGGTGCATAATGTGTACTGACATGTATAAGGCTGGGAGAACAGGAAAAGCACAGCATTGATCAGCCATGCCATGGTCTCCCCTCACCCATAGCTATTTGGTAGATTCCCACTAAGGATCTGCACTGTCCCATCAGTCACAGCAAAACTGAAAATTCAGGGAAAGAAGGTGTACTCCGGTCCGCGCTGCCAGAAACATCAAAGAAACTAAGACGAAGTTCTGATCCAATCCTTCTTTATTCACATCCAACGCGTTTCAGTGCCCACCCGGCACCTTCATCAGGGATCCCTGTGGGCACTGAAACGCGTTGGATGTGAATAAAGAAGGATTGGATCAGAACTTCGACTTGGTTTTCTTTGATGTTTCTGGCAGCGCGGACCGAGTACACCTTCTTTCCCTGAATTTTCAGTTTTGACCACACGTGTGTGGAAACGGTGGAGGTCCAGCAGCAGCCATCAGGATATTATCCTACATGCTCTTAAGCCAGTTGTGGGTCACACAACTGGAGTAGGTGAGTGGATCGTTTTTTTCACCGCTGAAAGTTAGTGTCTAAGTGATAAGGGCACTATTGCGCCTCTTGTCACCCTCCCCTCTCTCTTTTTATCAGTCACAGCGAGCATATCCAGAGTCTGCAGCATCTGTTACACATAGTATAAGTACACACAAGTTATAGTACACACCTGTATTGTCAAGTAATATCTATTAAAGGTAAAAAATGCTACTTTAATGTTCCCAAGTATAGCGTGTTTTATATTATATCAAACTAAATCTAGGAATATATATACAGTATTATGGTTTATTCTGTTTATCAATCCATGTGAAGGCACTTTCTATTCGTGTTACGGTTTTGTACCCAGGCAGTTTTAGGTTTTGTGACAAGTCACGTCCATGTGTAAAAAATTGCAATATGTTATACAAATATGCTTGTTCACAAGCTTCAATTTGTGGTAATTTATCCATGCAGTTCTGCGAGAACATTCCTGTCACATTACATAGGATGGTATATCAGGGGCTGGATTGTAGTATGTGCATAGGGCTGGTGGTCACGCCCCCTGCCACATCCCCTCCCTATTCAGAATTGTGGGGAAGCTGGAAAGTAATATGATCCTGCAGCTCCCAGCATCCACAACCCTGACACACCTCCTGCTCTCTACTGCTGCATGAGACTGTCAGGCTGAAAGTCTATGTCCCACGAGGGAGGGGGGAGAGCAAAAGAGCAGGTATGATTTTATTGAATTATAAGCGATCTATAGATCCTAACGCTGCAGTGTACAGCTCTGCTTCATCATGTAGTAGGGCAGGGACTGTACTAAAAAGTTTTTTTTCCCCAGAGTTCCTCTTTAAAATAAAATGTGCAAATCTTAAAAGAGTGGATATAAGATGTCAGTTTAGGTGTTATAAAGATAAGTTTACTAATTCTATGGAGAAAAATTACATCTGCAATTTACGACAGCAAAAATCAACTCATCCCTAGTCAGCTCCACTATCTTCAATGTGCAGAACTGCTGGATAGTTCCCAGTATTTTGATCTGAATAATTCTCAGATGGGCATATCCTACAATTCTGGATCATTCACTGCCATCAGGTCTGTTTAACCAGAGAGAGAATAAAAATACATTGGGCAAGAAATTCTGGAATCACAAAACCTTGGCAGATGACCCTTAGTTTTGCTAGTTGGGAATACATCAGAAGATCCCGTCTGATGTACTCTGCATGAGGACATATTCTTTTACAAGTCTGATAAAACAGGAGCTCACTTTTATGTATTTTTTTCAGCGGCAAACCAGCAAAATACATACTGAATCTGTCAACCTCACATTACAAATGCTACTGCAAAAGTAGACGATGTGCTGTGAGCAAAATAAGGAGGGTGGGGTAGGAAGGTCACAGGACGTCTTTATCACAGATATGAGTATTTTCAACTAAAATATCTCACAATTACAACGAAATTCTACAATTTATGACATAGATTATACCATAGCAAATCCACAAGGGTATTTTCAATATTCTTTTTTTTAGTCACTGAAATAAACTGAGATATGCTGGCACTGTATAATTTATATAACAGGTACTTTATTAGAGAGATAGATAGATAGATAGATAGATAGATAGATAGATAGTTTGTCAAAATCCAATTATTAATTTAATTACTCTATTAATTAATTTATTCATATATTCACTCAGCAGTTTCAGCACTGGCTCTCCTGGGGCTTACGTGACATTGTTATGTCTTGAGAGCCCTGCAGCCAATCAGCGGCCACTTGACGCTCCCTTCCTTTCAACAAACCTGGCATCCAAAGTAGGTCACAGATCTTACACCCTCTGTATGGCACCCAGGATTGCAGGCTGGTGAAAAGGGATACAAAGAACACACTCCTGCTCCGAAATCAATTTACACATACTTAGGCCGTATGAATTTAGCCGGTAGTATTTATTCTACTCGTTTCGGGGACAAGCCCCTTCCTCAAGAATACCACAACGATTGATACAATAAAAAGATATCTTTATTATGTCAATCTTTGTGGTATTCCTGAGGAAGGGGCTTGTCCCCGAAACGCGTAGAATAAATACTACCGGCTAAATTCATACAGCCTGTGTATGTGGATTTGATTTCGGAGTGGGAGTGCATTCTTTGTATTCCTTTTCACCACCCTGCAATCCTAGATCTATATCGAGGGAGGACTGCTGCAGACCATTGCAATAGCTTGACAGCTATGGTTGTCCAAGGTGCAAAAAGTGGTTGTGATATTTCACAACCCTAACAGGAGACATGATTTTATTATTCCCCTGTTTACCACGATAATTAGCTAGATAAACACACTGTTGCACCCCTTTTTCATTTCGGCTCTTTCCATATTGGAATCCACCGTATGGCAGTAATGCCCAAAGGAAGGGACAATGAACAAGCCACTAATTGGCTTCAGGGTTTAAGTCATGTGACATAACAATGTCACATGAACACCACAAGAGCCAGTGCTAAAATCGCCGAAACGGCGCCTGCACCAAAGGAGAGTACTGCTGTTAATATTTTATAAAGGGGGAACATGGTGAGCAGTGGACAACCTTTAACATGTTCCATAGCTTTTGCTGTGTTAAGTACCCAACTACAGTTTTCTGCTTTGCGATACCTTACTGTGACATGGTTTATTTTAATATATTGTGTTTTGTTAAGAAATGCTCTGTAGCTCCTAAAAAAACACGTGATTACTTTGCTGTTATTTTATAAAGGGGGAACAAGGTAATTGTAAACGGGATTTGTCCATGGTAGTAGACACTCCCTTTAAATTAGGAGTAAAATTACACCTTTTTGCACCATGATATCTTCCTGCATCACACTATGTTTGTTCAGTTAAGAATTGTTATATCTGTGGATCTTCAGAAATGTTTATCTTAAAGGGAACCTGTCACCCGATTTTAAGCTCCTAAACTATCTCTATCTGTCCCTACACCTTCCTAGCAGCTCCCTATCTCTCCCTTTCTTATCTAAAGTGGCCCTATGAAAGAAGTGTAAAATAAGATAAAACTTACTGCAGTCCCCGAGGTTCGGGGACTGGGTAGGCGTGGCCTCTGTTCCTTCCTCACACCTCCATCTTGTAATGCACGCCCCGCTGGGCGGCATTATTCAGGGTCCACTCAGCCCCATTAATTGTAATCTCCCGCCCTCTACACCTCTTTGCACTGGCCTGGTGTCACAGCCAGCGCAGTGCATTACGGTCCGTCACGTGATCTGCCCTAGTGCATTCTGGGTCCGATCACGTGATCGGCCCCAGTGCATTATAGACTTGATCACGTGATCGGCCCCGGCTTCAATAAGCGCATTGCGCATGCGCAGAGCCGGGGCCGATCACGTGATCAAGGCCATAAAGCACTGGGGCCGATCACGTGACGGCCCATAATGCACTGCGCCGGCTGTGACGCCCGGCCAGTGCAAAGAGGTGTAGAGGGCGGGAGATTACAATTAATGGGGCTGAGTGGACCCTGAATAATGCCGCCCAGCGGGGCGTGCATTACAAGATGGAGGTGTGAGGAAGGAACAGAGGCCACGCCTACCCAGTCCCCGAACCTCGGGGACTGCAGTAAGTTTTATCTTATTTTACACTTCTTTCATAGGGCCACTTTAGATAAGAAAGGGAGAGATAGGGCGCTGCTAGGAAGGTGTAGGGACAGATAGAGATAGTTTAGGAGCTTAAAATTGGGTGACAGGTTCCCTTTAAAGGAGAATCTCCAACAATACAAAATTGCAATCATACCGTGTTGAACAAGTTTTAACACCTCAGTTGGCTTTCCAAATGGTATCATGTAGTTAAAGGGATTCTTTCAGCATAGAATGACTGTTCAAACCAAGTACAGGTCCTAAACATTTAAATATACTTTCCCACTTGCTTGTTTTCCTACTCTCTCTGCCTTTTCTGGCTCTATGAAGCCAGAGCTGTCAATCAAAGAAAGGAAGGGGTGGAGATTGGGGAAAAAACAAGTAGGTGGGAAGGTGAATTTAAATTATTAGCCCATGAAGCCACCAGGACCTGTACTTGGTTTGAACAGTCATTCTGTGCTGACAGAGTCCCTTTAACTACATGACACAATTTGGAAAGCCAATATGCTTTTTAGGAACTTGTACAACAGGGTATGATTGTAATGTTGGAGATATAACATTGATGCAACAATGATTTGATATGTTCTATTAAAGGGAACTTGTCATAAAAAATTGTATTCCCCTAACTAATAGAATATGCGTTATTGATGATTAAATTTGTAGAATTTGCTTTCCATTTTAGAGAATTCCAAAGTTTTTTTTCTAATGATCCACAAGTGTGACACTGCACTTACAGTTCTCCTGCCTCTCTCCCTATTTACTGCCCACACTTACATCTAGTCTCTGACTGACAGGTCACTCTTGCCTTCCATGCCTGAGATTTCGCACAAGTGCCGTTATTGCCTCAAAGAAGTGGTGCATGCACCGATCAATAATCTGACTCTTGAATCGTCATCGTAACCTTGCTGTGCATGCATTACTCAGAGAGAGAAAGTTCAGCAGGTCACCTCTGCAAATATGGCCAATCAATCAGACTCTAGAGGTAGGCGGGGAATAGGGAGAGTCAGAGAGTCATAAGTGCAATGTTTCCCCCTGCTGATTGGCGCTCATTAGCAAACATTTAAATATGTTATTTCTCTAAAAAAAAATATACACATATACTAAATTCTCCAATTTAAGGAGTTGATAAGCATTAAAACATCTTTACATACATGCCATTCATTAGCAGTATCATTTCCCCATGACTGGTTGCCTTTAAACACACTTTATTACACTTATTTTGGATTATTTACCTAAAATCTCTAACCTTAAACAGAGCCTGGAACCAAGTTTTCCCCATAACATGACATAGAATGGATCATCCATGTAAAGTGGGGAAGTAGGATGATGATTGAAAGAAGAGAGGAGACGTTGGTTCAAGATCAATGGTGCCCATTGGACTTGAACGGTGAGTATAATTCATTCTTTTTTGATGCAATGAAGATCAACTTTATGGCATATATACAGCATTCTAGAAAGCTGTATACAAGGGTATACAGCTGGTAGACACATTTTACATGGGAAAAACCTGAGGCCAGGTACTCTTTAAAGAGACTACATTCATTGCATGACAGCACTTTATAAGTGCAATTCCAGGCTGTTATTGACAACTTCAGCATATGCGATCTGGCATGATCGTGCTGTGTGACGGCGCAACTACGATATTGAACGCAACTTCCCCTATTCACTACAATGGTAATGCTCGGACGCTGGGTTGCTCATACCCAGCGCACAAAAGTTGCGTACAACATCATAGTTACGTTGCCTGCCGATATCTCCCTTTGTGACATCTACTATGCGATCTTGGACAAGTGCCAAAAACGTGCGCACTCCCGTGAAATCGTATGAGATATCGGAATGATATTGCAATGTGTAACGGTACCCTAAGGTTCATTAAGACCTTGATTCTTCATGCTGGAATGAGATGCTCCACATTCATTAAGAGATTAAGAGGTGCAAACCCCTTAATGACTCGGGCAGGTCTGTAAAATGGCATGCACCTCCATATATGCCTTGTCTTACTCTAGTTGTAGACTTAATTAAAATTTGCAGTATGCTATGTTGCAGCTTGTAATGAGTTTGAAAAGAGGGTGTTGCCAAGCCCTGATCCTGCCCTGGCTATGCTCACTTTTTTGGAGCAGGGCAAAAATGTTGTGAAAACACCAAAAGTTGCTAAATTTATCCTTGCACCCAAATTTTAACTTTTCAAAGCTTTTTTTACACCAGAACTCTGGCATAAAAGCTTTGATGAATCTGGGTCTAAATGTATTGTGACAAATATTGATTGATTTCACTACAGCTCTTGATTGCTCCTATAATGGGGAAGACACACGAGTCAATATCGCGTGCAATATCGCTGCTGCACATGATGTTGCAGCGATATTGATGTGTGTGACAGGGCGCATCAACCAGCGATAAATCGCTGGTTGATGGTCGCCAGGTATAAGAACCTGCTCTAAAACCTGGCGATGGTCGCCCGGTGGACATGCAGCATCGCTGCGTGTGACACTGGGAGACGAGCGATAAGCCAGCTCCCAGTGCCTCTCAGCAAGCGCTGGGAGCTGGTATCCATGGTAAACAGCGGGTACTAATCGCTGCACGGCGCTTAGTTACCTGCTTGTTTACATGGTTACCAGCGTTCTCGCTGGTACCGATCGCTGGTAAGTCTGCCTGTGTGACAGCTTACCAGCGATCAGCCTTCAATGTCGCCAGCGATGAGATCACTGGCGACATTGACCTGTGTGACGTCCCCATAAGAAGTGCATCAAGCTGGAGAAACACAACTTGTCATGTGTCTGGGAGTCACATACAGCTCAGGCCTAACTTCAGATCATCCCGTGCATTTCATTACATCTCATGCTTCCTTGTTACAGACAAATATGCCACATTAACAACATATTACGTGTCTAGCCTTCTCTTCTACATGATTTGTTGGACAATTTCCCTTAATCATTTCTCATAAGTGAATCTGTATTTCTATTATACATTAGCTAAAACACCTGGAAATCTGTGATAAGCTCTTTTACCATGCATTGCACCAGCAATTGTTTTTCAGTACAATAGCCTATTTTTGCCTTTGGAAATTAAAATCTAGGTCACATCTGGTAGTCAAAAGACTCCTTCTAAGCAATTTATTCACAAAGTAGGAAGCAGCTGAGTATCATACCACTGGCACCCACATTTAATATCTGCCTAAATGAGATAACCAGTGCCTTGCAGCGGCTACTGTCTAAGCTTTTCCCAGTTCCTTATTTCTAAACTCCTGTTTACACTCTTTATTGTATAATGTGATGGAATGTCAAATCCACATCATTCTTTTTTTTCCAAATAAATATAAGATGAAAAATAAGAGACGCAATGTTCAATCCTTTTTCTTGTAGTTTGTTTTTTTAACCAAGCCTCCAATTTTTTAATCAAAGTGTGACAGTATTCATCATGTGAGTTGTCACAAAGAAGAAAGATGGTTTGGAAATTGGAAATAACTTCAGAAAGTCTGAGAATGATGCCTTTCTTACAAGGCGTGTCCCTGGATCACGTATTTAATAGCATTCGATGATGCACAGTAGAATTAATGACACTGCAAACCATTTATTTTCTTCTTGTACTTTTTCCAGTAAAATGTTTTTCTGGTCAGTGTGCCGTGTATTGACAATTATAGTTGACTCTTTTCAATGTATTCGGGTTGTTGAAAAATAAAAGTATATCTATAGGTTTTGTTTTTGCCTTGCCTTAATGGCCACTTTACATGTCTCAACATCGTTTCGATATTGTATACAACGGCACGGGAGCGCACATTTTTTTGGCTGAAATCCAAGATTGCATAGGAGCTGTTACACAGGGCGATATCGGTAGGCAACACAACTGCGATGTCTACGCCCCCTTGTACGAGCAACCCAGGAACGACCATTTAACATGGGAGTCACACAGCATGATCCTGCCAGATTGTCCATCTAATATCGGGCAGTTGGAGAGCCTGCTCATTTCTCCCCCGATATCATTTTGACATCGTTCTTGCATTGAATTGCATATTCACACTACACAACGCACGAACGATATCGGAGCCAACGCACGGACCACGTGACTTTTTATCGAAGTTGGACGACGATATAGCGACGTGTAAAGTGGCCATTACCCCTTCACTCCTGGACAATTTTCCATTTTTCATTTTTATTTTTTTCTTCCCTTCTAAGGCTACGTTCACACACTGCTTCTTTTTTGGCGCTTTTTTGCGTGCACTTTTTGCCCACGTATTGTGGCTGCGCAAAAAAGCACAAAAAAAAAAAGCAGTGCTTTGCCACAGCACGCTTTTTTATTGGCCCGGGGGAGAAGTGATGTCACAGAGTGGAGGAAGAATCCTGGTTTCTCCTCCCCTCTGTGACATGTCTGCCAGCCCCCATTTGATTTCGCAGTGTATTAATGTACACTGAGAAATCTAAATTAAAGAATGTCAGAGGTATTAAAAATAATAAATAATGAATACTTACCCTTGGCTGGGTGTTCGGGGAGCCAGGAGCCGGCACAACCGTGGGAGTCGACCTGCAAGGACCTTGGGTGATATCATCGGACGCTGTGATTGGCCGCTCACGGTCATGTGATATGCGCGTCATATGATGTCACACATCACATGACCGCAATCAGCCAATCACAGCGCCCAATTACATCATGCAAGGTCCCGGCAGCTCATAACCTGCGGTTGTCTCGGCTCACGGTAACCGGAACAGCTTCAGACGGGTAAGTATTTAATTTTTATTATTTTTAACACATTTGCATAACTTTAACTTGGCTTCGCATTGTATATTAACACACTGTAAACCCAAATGGGGTGGTCACACATGTCACAGAGGGGAGGAGGAATACGATTCTTCCTCCCCTCTGTGACATCAGATCCAGCAGTGCCGGCCCTTATACGCCCGCCCTTTCTCCCATAAAAGTGCGGCGTATTGTTACACTGTGTCTGTACGGCAAAGTGAATTTCCCATTCACTTTGCCGGCAGACACAAGGCACATTGCGCATTTTTGAAAAGCGTCCGTAAAAAAGTGCTAAAAAATGCGCAATGTGTGAACGTAGCCTAAAGGGTACTTCACATGCTACGATATCAGTAACGATATCGCTGATACATCACGATTTTTTGATCATTCAAACGACATCGTTTGAGCGTCGTTGCGTGTAAACGCACGATGTTGAAACGAGAAATCGTTGGATCACTCATCAAAAATTTAAGCTCCTGACCTCAAATCCTTTGTTTGTCGTCAAATTAACGTTCTGTCAACCTGCAACATCGTTCAGTGTGACACCTTTTTGAACGATGTTGTACAAAATTCTCCTATTCCTGCCGCTTTGTAAAATTGTTCACTAAGTTGTTCGCGAAGTAGCTGGTGCATTGCCAAATTGTACATTGTTAACAATATCCATGCATGTGACACCGCACTAACAATGTTGAAACGGCAGTGGTCACGTGACATCGTTAACGATGTCGTTCACTAGATCGTGTGAAGTACCCTTAAGAGCCATATATTTTTTATTTTTCTGTCAATACAGACATATAAGCGCTTGTTTTTTTGCGGGTCCACTTGTACGTTTGAATGGCATCATTCATTTTATCATATAGTGCACTGGAAAATGGGAAAAAAACATTCAAGTGCAGTGAAATCACAAAAAAAGTGCACTTCCACATTTTTGTTTGTGTATTTTTTCTTCACCATGTTCACAATGGTAAAACTGACTTGGTAATGCAATTCCCCAGGTCAGTACAAGTTCGTAGATACCAAACATGCATAATTTAGTTATTATTTAAGTGGTGAAAAAAATTCAGAAACTTGTCCTTAAAAATAATCGTGCATTTGTCACCATTTTCCAAGACTCACAACATTCTAATTTTTCGGGATCTGGAGCTGTGTGACGGCTTATTTTTTGTGTCTCGAGCTGATGTTTTTAATTTGACATTCTCGCGATGTTTTGATCGCCTCTTACTGCATTTTATTGTAATTTTGCAGAGACCAAAAAACGATAATCTGGCATTTTGAATTATTTTACCATTTTTACAGATCAGATTAACTTTTTTTTACTTTTTGATAGATCAGGCATTTCTGAAAGCAGCGATACCAGTATGTGTTTTTATTTATCATTCTTTTATTTTCAATGGGGGTAAGTTGAAATTTTGTGTTTACATTTTACTCATACTTTTTAAAATTATTTTTAACTTTCTAGTGCTTGTACTATTCAGCCTAGGGGACTTCAAGCTCCCACTATCCAATCGCTTGTGCTGTACAGAGCTGTGCATGATCAGCCGACATGCGCAGGGAAAGATGTGGGCTTAGCATGTGAGCTTGCATCAAGGTCATGGACATGACCAATGGTGTGCATGTATATATATACATATATATATCATTTATTTTTCTAAATCTATGTTTTTACGGGAACAGACAACAAATAAGCCCTTATGTTGTCTTGACTCTGCAGTCACCCTTCCTTTTATATCAAGAAGAGTGTTTCCAGCCGATGAACGTCACGCTTCCCAGGACTCACATCCAAATATGATATTTTGAATTTTTTATTTAAGTTTTCCCCTTAGGACCGAGCCTCATTTTGCAATTCTGACCAGTGTCACTTTATGAGATAATAACTCAGAAACGCTTTAACAGATCCTAATGATTCCAGGAATGTTTTTTCATAACATATTTGACTTCATGTTAGTGGCAAATTTAGGATGATATTTTCTACATTTATTTGACCAAAGAGAGTGTTTACACGCAGTGACAGTTCTAAGTAATGACATTGGTCATTAAGGGGTTAACATAGAGGAGATACAACGCATTTCGGATACAGTATAAATACTTCTTCAGGTATCATAAACACACAGTACAAATACAGTACAGTACAAATATGACTTGTACTGTGTGTTTATGATACCTGAAGGATTTATACTGTATCCGAAATGCGTTGTATCTCCTCTATTTTAACTTAAATAAAAAAATTCAAAATATCATCTTTGGATGCGAGTCCCGGGAAGCACTGCCGTACATTGTCTGGATACACTCTCCTTGATTTATTCATCCTGCGTGAGCCTATTGGTGCCGTCACACCTGGCGACGTCGCTAGCGACATCGCCAAAAAAGTGACGTATCAGCGACGTCGCTAGCGACGTCGCGCTGTGTAAACGAGCGGCGCGACCGTGTTTCATCGCTGGTCGCAGGTTGACAGGTTTATGGGAAGAACCGTAAACCTGTCAACCGGCGACCTGCGATAAGGCTAAGGCCGGCTTCCACTGCGGCGTCATCCTGTCTGGTGCTGTCCGGGATGACCCAGACAGCCGCGGACCAGATCAGCACACAGGACTGGAGGGCTAATATGCCCTCCGGTCCGGTTTGCAGCGCACGCAGCTGCAGCCGCTGACAGGTCAGTACCACGGCGCCCGCGATCCTGACTTATCAGCAGCGGGAACTGCATGCGCTGTACACCGGACTGGAGGGCATATTAGCCCCCCAGTGCTGTGTGCTGATCCGGTCCACGGCTGTCTGGGTCATCCCGGACAGCCCCGAACCGGATGACGCCGCAGTGTGAAGCGGCCCTAAGACTGATCCGTAGCTATCAGTTTTAAAACAGATAGACAGGGATCAGAAACTTTGCAGTGTGAAAGCAGCCTATGCGTTTTGCATACCCAGCACTAAAACCTGTATACTATTGTAATAATTTGGATTTCATTTACTATGTTGCGATAAGTATGCATACAATTTTGTACTGGCCCAGGATTTTCTTGTCATGTGCATCTCTTTATTTTATGGATACCCTTTCATTGATTAAGAAAGAATTTTAATATTTTCTATATGTTTGGTTAGGAGCCATACCTACCGAAAAACCCATGACCACTTCTGGATTTTTACCCACTCCTGGCTTTGTCTTACAAAATACTGAGGTAAAAAACTCATCAAATACTCCACATGTGCACGTGGCTGTAGGGTTACTAAGAGAGCCGGTCTGTCTTGTAAAGTCTTATGGCCACTTTACACAGACCAACTTATCTGTCCAACTTCTGACCAACTTACTGGTTGCAGTGAAATCATGCACACATTGTTCCATTTGAACACAGCCACAAAATGAAGCAATGTGTCCATGATTTCACTGCAACCAGCAAGTTGTTCAGAAGTTGGACAGATAAGTTGGTGTGTGTAAAGTGGCCCCTTAGGCTGGCTTCACATTGCAGTTTTTCACTGATCAGTGTCCGTGTGCCAAAACCAGGAGAGGAACCAGGAAGGAACTTGCAGAGAAAAACTATAATTGAAAGATTGACACCTGTTCTGAGTTTTGGAGACACTCCTGGTTTTGGCACCCAAACACTGATGGACTCTGATCAGTGAAAAACTGCAGTGTGAACCAGCCTTATGTAAGCCCATTTGGAATGGCAGCACTTTTGTCTAACATCACTAATATTCAACAATGGAATGTAAAAAAAAATGAAATACGTTTTAAAATATCAGGGAAATTCTTCCAAGAAAAGTATAGGCAGGAACTCAATGTGCGGCATGCACATATGGATATGATGTCTGGATTTTATTTTCTTATAGTTTCTCCACATGTTAAGGAAGGCCTAATAAACAATACCAGAACTACAATAAGTAGATCTTATTTTTTCCACCAACAAGCATTATGCATCTACCCAGAGTTAAAGTTGAGGCGAATACACCTTGTTTTACTGAATATGTGCCAGGTACATGCAAAGCTGGCTTAGAATGAAAAATCCTGGCATGTGAGTCACCAATCAAGCATGGGGGAGCATTAAACTGCATGATTAGCACCCAGATGACTCTTGAGATATATACTACATGAGTAGTAACTTTATATGTTACATATTATAAACCACTAAGACTGTGGTTTAAGGTAGGACAATTAAGTGACAGGTTCCTAGGGAGTGAAACATGATGTTCCACACAGCTATATAAGCAACCAAGTAAAAAATGAAAAGGTAAATAAAGTAACTTTAAAGAGAACTTATCAGCAAGGTTTAGCTATATAAAGTAAAGCCATGGCCATAATAGCACTGTGATTCTGATTAAATAGATGCCTGCAGTGAAGGAATCTGATGTTTAGTTGTTTAATAATCTTCCACTAAAGATTTAATGCAATGACGTCTTCTGTGCATCTGGGCGGGACTTGAGGTAGGGCCTTCTTCTTCTCCGCCCTCAGGCTACCTCCTTTGTGCCTTCTTTTTGAACTTCCGTGACGATGCTGCCATCATTGTGGTTGGTGGCCCATGCGGTGATTCTGCAGGTCTTACATAAAATGGCGCCAAAGGCAGCACATGTGCAGATAAGGATTTCAGCTCAATGACCTCTTCATTATGCTGAAATCTCAATCTGTGCATGTGCTGCACCATTTTACTGAAGACAGTCTGCAGAGTGACACTGCACACAGATTCAATAAAATAGCACTCGGGCAACACATGTGCAGATCCAGATTTTTGGCTGAAATCTCAAACTGCGCAAGCACTGCCTTTGGAGTCATTTTATTGAAGACCTGTAGACCGCCTTCAGAATCAAAATGCACTTGCCCCTGGCACCACAATGGTGGCAGAATGAAATTACAAAAAGGAGTCGGGTCACTGAATAATCAATGACCTGTAGAAGAAACAGAGGCGGCAGGTGTTGGAGTGGAGAAGACTACCTTACCCCCAAGTCTCTCCATGATGCACAGAAGACCTCATCAGGTGAAAACTTAGGGCCGCTTCACACTGCGGCATGATCCAGTCCGGTTCTGTCCGGAAGGACCCAGACAGCTGCTGTGTGCAGCGCACGCAGCGCCCGTGGTCCTGACTTATCAGCAGCGGGAACTGCGTGCGCTGCACACAGGACCGGAGGGTATAATAGCCCCCCAGTCCTGTGTGCTGTCTGGGTCCTTCCGGACAGAACCGGACCGGATCATGCCGAAGTGTGAAGCGGCCCTTAAAGGAAGATTATTCAGAACCCACAGTTCAGATTCCTTCACCGCAGGTATTCATTTACGTAATCAGTGTCACTGCTCCATTATGGTTTTAGTTTATAGTGCTAAATCCTGCTGAGAGGTTCTCTTAATGAGTCACCTTAAGGTGCTTCACACAGGCAACGTTGCTACGACATCGCTGGAAGTGACGTCACAGCGATGTTGCTAGCGAGTCGCCCCGTGTGACAGCTCGACGCGACCGCGAATTATCGCTGGTCGCGGTTGACAGGTTTACGGAAGAACTGTAAACTGACAACTGCGACCTGCGATTAGGCTGGATCGCGCCGTGTGACATCGCCAGAGCGATGTCAGCGGCGATCCAGCCTATACCGCAGCGTTGCTGCGATCGCTCGCTGGCTGAGCCCAGCCAGCAACGATGTACGCCCGCATCGCTGCGGCATCGCCGGCCGCAGCGATTCGTGTGACAGCTGCACGATGTCGGACGACGGGCACCCGCATCGCTTCCGACACGCTGCCAGGTTGCTAGTGTACGGACATTAGTGAATTAGTCCATTACATTCAAATGACACTTAGGCCGCTTAACAGCACAACATTGTATGCAATTTCACTTGCAACTTACTGTTGCAGTGAAATCATGGACCATTGTTCCATTTGTTGCTGTGTACAAATGGAACAATGTGTCCATGATTTCACTGCAACCAGGAAGTTGCAAGTGAAATTGCATGCAATGTTGTGCTGTGTAAAGCGGCCCTTAGATCCCAACCTAAACCTTACGGTAAATACTTGATGCCATAGTAGGGGCCATAAGGCTGTATGCATATGTGACAGCTCTTCTCTACTTTATTTATGCTGCTGTTTGGCAGGAGGCATTAGATTTATTTTTAATCACTGCCATGGGATGATGAGTGACAAAATGTATTCAAACAACGGCATCACTATATGCATTCTTCCAAAATGACGATGTGTGAACAAAGACGCACAGAGACTGTCCTAAAGTGTACACTTGTTTCAACAATTATTAATACTTTACATAAGACATTCTCCTTTGTATGGAGTAAATAAGTGAATTCCTACTTGTCTTACTAAGTTCTGAGTGAAGAATATATTTCCCAGCTGTAATAGTCAGCAAGGCAAGCGACTTTGATGTGCAGTAATGTCAGTTGTGACTTATTGCCTCTTTATGCATGTAATGTTTATCATTTTGTGCCGTGACAGTTTCATCTATAAAGCAATATACTAACAAGAAAATGAGCATTCAGGACTTTCATGATTGCAGATTTTTCCTTCTGCTCAAAAAATCCAGTGTCAAAATGTGTTCTAGGTATTGTGAGATAAGGCTGAGCATATAGTTTATAAAAGATATAAGGACTCAACATTTAGGGTTCCCTCATACATGGGGGGTGGGTATTTAAGAGGACTGGCATTCCGTAAGCTGTTCTTGTACCTAGAGTCTGTTACACTAAAGACCAGCCTCTTTTAGTAAGTCATGTCAACTTTTAAGAAAAATCTGGTGCAAAATTATGTTCAACTACCACTTCCAACAAATTGAAGAAAATTGACATATGAGGAATAATATTTTTAATAGTTTATTGCCATTTTTAAATATCATTTTTGTGTAGGTTTTTTTGTCAGGCTTTTAAATGTCATTTTTTAACACTTGTTACACGCAGTTTTTCTGGTGCAAACAAGAGCATCAAAAACTACCGTTAATACCCCCTCCCAGCCTCCAAAAATGCTTTGTATTAAATGCTTTTAATAATGTACTATAATAAAGAATAATCTATTATACTATAAAAAAATATATAATCTAATGTACCATAATAAAGTATCACCTTGCTACATGATAAATTAATGAAATTGACATAAAAAATATTGCAATAGATGACCAGACATTATCAATATGTGGCTTTAATTGTTTGCCAAGAGAAATAAACCAGGAAGTTACAGTTACATAAAATGAGACCTAAATGTCTAAAGGTGCCATCACACGCTTCAATTGTTGTTAGCAATCTCATGCAAGCGAGATCGCTAACAACATTGTTCACATTGCTGGTGAGCTGTCATACAGGCAGACTCATCAGCGATGTGGACCAGCGAGATCGCTGGTAACCATGGTAAACATCGGGTTACGAAGCGCTGCACGACCATGGATGCGAGCTCCCAGCAAAGGCTGTGAGGCGCTGGGAGCTCGTTCATCGTTGGTCTGCCAGTGTCACACACAACACGATGCTGCGTGTCCACCGGCCGACCAATGATAGATTTGAGGTCCTGTCCTCAAATCAAATGATCAACGATCAGCCTACTGATCGTTGATTGTTAATAGTGTCACACGCAACAATGTCATTTCGACATCGTTAAAGCGTCACTAAACACGTGACTTTTGAACGATATCAGCAACCATATTGTTACGTGTGATGGTACCTTTAGAGTCACTGACTTTTTTTCTTATAAATTCAGGCCTCAGATTTTTATGGAGTCTCCCATCAAAGTGCATGGAGCTTTTACTATACAGATGTAGGAAGAAATGGTTGGTTTGTATAAAATCTACATAGTCCAGATTAGGGCTGGGCGATTAATCGAATTAATTCGATTAATTCGCCCCCTGCTGTGGCCACGATTGTGGTTTTATTAACAATCGTGTAATTCGATTTAAAATGGCGCCGCTTTGCATTGTGGGTGTTGTAGTTTCTTAGGAGGAGCAGCCGTCACTATGTACAGGGAAAGAACTTCAACTCCCAGCAGACGTTGCCTGTGTTGACCGGGTCGTAAGTCCCGCCCCCTCATACACCGTCCCCGCCCCGCCCCCCCTCGTCATCATCAGGCCCGCTCATTGGCCCGTGCTCTTGCCCTCCTGCACTGCGCGGGAAGAGAAGAAATGAGAGCCGATGAACAAGATTGTGCTGGAGGAAGGAGAATCAGCTGAGAAGCAGCTCCAACCTCCGGGTAAAAAGGTGAAAGACCTCCTGCTGTGACTGTGCTGTGCAGGCAGAGAGAAGGAGTGAGTGGGGGAGGGGCTGCCCGGGGACAGCTGCTGGGAGCAGGAGAAGCTGGGTATGTAGCCCCTTCCTGCAGCAGAAAGAAGTGTATGTGTGAGGTATCTGTAAAATGTGTGTTTGAGTGAGTTGTGTGTCTGTATGTGTGTGAGGTCTCTGTGTCTTCTGTGTGAGTTGTGTGTCATGTCTCTGTGTCTTCTGTGTAAGTTGTGTGTCATGTCTCTGTGTCTTCTGTGTGAGTTGTGTGTCATGTCTCTGTGTCTTCTGTGTGAGTTGTGTGTCATGTCTGTGTCTTCTGTGTGAGTTGTGTGTCATGTCTGTGTCTTCTGTGTGAGTTGTGTGTCATGTCTCTGTGTCTTCTGTGTGAGTTGTGTGTCATGTCTCTGTGTCTTCTGTGTGAGTTGTGTGTCATGTGTCTGTGTCTTCTGTGTGAGTTGTGTGTCATGTGTCTGTGTCTTCTGTGTGAGTTGTGTGTCATGTGTCTGTGTCTTCTGTGTGAGTTGTGTGTCATGTGTCTGTCTTCTGTGTGAGTTGTGTGTCATGTCTCTGTGTCTTCTGTGTGAGTTGTGTGTCATGTCTCTGTGTCTTCTGTGTGAGTTGTGTGTCATGTCTCTGTGTCTTCTGTGTGAGTTGTGTGTCATGTCTCTGTGTCTTCTGTGTGAGTTGTGTGTCATGTCTCTATGTCTTCTGTGTGAGTTGTGTGTCATGTCTCTGTGTCTTCTGTGTGAGTTGTGTGTCATGTCTCTGTGTCTTCTGTGTGAGTTGTGTGTCATGTCTCTGTGTCTTCTGTGTGAGTTGTGTGTCATGTCTCTGTGTCTTCTGTGTGAGTTGTGTGTCATGTCTCTGTGTCTTCTGTGTGAGTTGTGTGTCATGTCTCTGTGTCTTCTGTGTGAGTTGTGTGTCATGTGTCTGTGTCTTCTGTGTGTCTTCTGTGTCATGTCTCTGTGTCTTCTGTGTGTCTCTGTGTGTCATGTGTCTCTGTGTGTCATGTGTCTCTGTGTGTCATGTGTCTCTGTGTGTCATGTGTCTCTGTGTGTCATGTGTCTCTGTGTGTCATGTGTCTCTGTGTGTGAGTAGCGGGGTGCAGAAGGACAGAGGAGCAGCAGGAGGGACAACGGAGAGGAGGACAGTGGTGCAGGAGGAGAGAGGAGCAGCAGGAGGGACAGGAGAGGAGGACGGGGTGCAGGAGGACAGCCGAGCAGCAGGAGGGACAGGGAAGAGGAGGACAGGGGTGCAAGAGGAGCAGCAGAAGGGACAGAGGAGAGCAGGACGGGGGTGCAGGAGGACAGAGGAGAGCAGGACGGGGGTGCAGGAGGACAGAGGAGCAACAGGATAGGGGTGCAGGAGGACAGAGGAGCAGCAGGAGGGACAGCAAAGAGGAGGACAGGGGTGCAGGAGGACAGAGGAGCAGCAGGAGGGACAAAGGAGAGGAGGACAAAGGTGCAGGAGGGCCGAGGAGCAGCAGGAGGGACAAAGGAAAGGAGGACGGGGGTGCAAGAGGAGCAGCAGGAGGGACAGAGGAGAGGAGGACGGGGGTGCAGGAGCACAGAGGAGAGGAGGACGGGGGTGCAGGAGGACGGGGGTGCAGGAGGACAGAGGAGCAGCAGGAGGGAGAGCGGAGAGGAGGACAGGAGCAGCAGGAGGGACAAAGGAGACGAGGACGGGGGTGCAGGAGGATAGAGGAGAGCAGGAAGGTGGAGCAGGAGGATAGAGGAGAGCAGGACGGTGGTGCAGGAGGACAGAGGAGAGGAGGACGGGGGTGGTGGAGGACAGAGGAGAGGAGGATGGGGGTGCTGTATACATATACTGTGTGTATGATATATACTGTGTATGCTGTATACATATATAAAAAAAAAATCGAGATTTAAATCGAAAATCGTCCATAGGTTTAAATAAAATCGAGATTTTGATTTTTTCCAAAATCGCCCAGCCCTAGTCCAGATATATCATCGCAAAGTAATAGAGCAGCTAAATTAAGCTGTTCTTGCATGTGGACTGATAACCATAAAGTACGGTACCTTTGTGAACTAAAAAAAAATACATCTTCTGTACCAAAGAATGCCTCTGATTTATTTCAATTGAACAGAAAAAGAAAATTCCATGTCCATCAGACTCCGTATAAACTTATTAGTGGGGGCAATATCCCTGTTTAGCATCTGGCAATGACTGCACATTAACAAAAAGAGTAAAGGCACCTTTACACGCTCAGATATCGTTAACGATATCATTGCAACGTCATCGGTTTGGTGACATTGCAGTGATGTCGAAACGACATCGTAGTGTGTGACACGTATCAACGACCAACGATAAGTTTGTTGATCGGGAAAGAATGGACTGGACCATAAATTTATCATTGGCCTCCCGCTGGCCAGCCAGCATCGGCATATGTGACAGCGGGAGACCAACAATGAATGACGTCCCAGCGCCGCACAGCAAGCGCTGGGAACAGGTAACCAGGGTAAACACTGGGTAACTAAGTGCAGCACTGCACTTAGTCACCCGATGTTTACCCTGCATACCATCGTTCTCGCTGGTCTGATCGCTGGTCAGTCTGCCTATTTGACAGCTCACCAGCGATCACATAAACGATGTCCCAGCGATCCTGGCCATGTCGGATCGTTGGTCGGATCACTGGGACATCGTAATGTGTAATTTTTGTAGCGTTTTTCCAAAACCTGCTTTTTTGGCAGTAACAACGCTGCATTCAAAATGCAGGCTTTGCTACTTTTTTGTCGTGTTGTGCTGCGCTTTCTGGGTGCAAGTTATCTGTGTGATTTGTCTACAGCACATGTTTAATAAAGTTTGCTTTAGGCACCATCAAAAGCTGCAAAACTCACATTGCTTGGGTGAAAAAAGCTGCAAAGACGCTCAAAGAATTGACATGATGCAGGTTTCAAAAATGCTGTAGTTCTCAAATTTAGTCAGAAAATAAAAAGAAGAGTGTTCATGAGATTTCTTACATCTGCTAGTTTTTGCTAGTATTGTAAAATGCATATTCATATTTGTATATAAAAAACTGCATAAAACACTACAGAATTGCTTTATGTGAAAATAGCTGTATGGAGTTTTAAAATAGGGATTGGTAAATACCCTTTAAAGGGACACTGTCACCAGTTTATGCCATCCCATCAGACAGCAGTATAATGTAGAGATAGAGACCCTGATTCCAGCGATGTGTCACTTAGGACCGCTTCACACTGCGGCGTGATCCGGTCCGGGGCTGTCCGGGATGACCTAGACAGCCACGGACCGGATCACTACACAGGACTGGGGGCTAATATGCCCTCCAGTCCGGTGTGCAGCGCACGCAGTTCCCGCTGCTGATAAGTCAGGACCGCGGGCGCCGCGGTCCTGACCTGTCAGCGGCTGCAGCTGTGTGCGCTGCACACCGGACCGGAGGGCATATTAGCCCCCCAGTCCTGTGTGGTGATCCGATCCGCGACTGTCTGGGTCAAGCAATGTGAGTTTTTCAGCTTTTGATAGTGCCTAAAACAAACTTTATTAAACATGTGCTGTAGACAAATCACACAGATAATTTGCACCCAGAAAGTGCAGCCCTAGCCTTATGCCTTATGGGATTTTTCTACTTGTACAACAGGAACATAGTTTTAAGGTTCTGTTCACATTCCAATTCGATCCATTCAGTAATGTCTGACTATTGGATAACATATGAACCATTTTTTTTTTCCAAGCTTCTCTGTTTGTGACAGCATCGTTCAGTTCTCAGATATTTGTTCCCATGTCTGCTATGATGGTGTCCAGCCAACGGGTCTAAGGTCTTCTGAGACTTGTACTGCCACTGACCATACCAAGCATCATGTCCTTCCCGAGGGAATTTGCTCTCAGCACATGGCCAAAGTAAGGGTGATGGCCACTTTACACGTCCCAACGTCGGTCCGATATTGGATCCAACGCCGCGGGAGCGCGCTTTTTCTGGGCAGAATTCCAACATCACATAGGAGATGTTACACAGCGCGATATCGGCAGGCAACGCCACTACGATGTGTACGCCCCCTTGTATGGCTGACCCAAGAACGACCATTGAACATGGGACAGGATAGGGGAAGTTGTACTCCACATCGTAGTTGGGCTTTTACACAGCACGATCTGGACACAATATCCATCCAATATCGGGCCGTTGGAGAGCACGCTCATTTGATCCCCGATATCGTTTTGGCGTCGTTCGTGCATCGTATTGGACATTTACACCATACAACGCACAAACGATATCGGGGCCAATGCACGAACCACATGACTTTTGGTCGGAGTTGGACGCTGATATCGGGACGTGTAAAGTGGCCATAACTCTGCTTTTGTCTAATGCATTTGTATTGGAGTTGCGTTTTCATCTGGATCCTGCAAATTTGGCACTTGCGGTGAGTCTTAAAACCGCAATTAGCAGCTTTTTTCATCTGATGCCTGAAGTGCCGGATTTACCAGATCCAGATGAAAACTCAAGTGCCGCACATGTTTGGATCCCCAATACAAATGCATACAGACCGAAATGTGGCCGCATCCGTTTTTTTAAAAAAAAGACAGAATTCCAACGGATTTGAAAAAATGCTGATGCAAAAGTTAAAAAAAACCCTGAAGTTTAAAAGTTTAGGGTTTGCCTGATCTGCCTGAACTGAAAACCCTAAGGCTCTTTTCACATCTGCGGTAAATTGTAATGTCGCCGCATCTGCCAGATGTGCCGCATAACAGCCACTTGCGGCAGTAATCCGGCAAGCCCCATTCATTCTCTATGGGGCCTGCGGTCGGGTGCGGCAAGTGCAGTATTACTGAATCTGGCAGTTACGGCAGTTGCGGCCACACAAATAAAAGCTGCTAGCAGTAGTTTCTTTGCTGTGCCGCAAGTGCCAGGTTCGGCAATACCGCACTTGCCGCACCCAACTTCAAGCCCCATGGAGAAAAAATGGGGCTTGCCGGGAATTACACTTTACCGCAAATGTGAAAGGGACCTTAGACAGTTTCAGTTTTATGACTTTTCCTACCTGTTCACATTGGCATTTATGAATTCTTATACTGTGCTCTGTTATAGAAGCAGAACCATGAAATTAAGGACTCTGCCAGATATCGGACCTGCTGAACCTATAGTGCTGTATGTCTTTATTATGTGACTTTGTATGTGATAATAATTGAGTGCATTGGTGCTGCTGATTGGTTTGTGTAAAATTCTGAAAATGCTGCACTGGGAAGCGTATGACTGGTACAACTATACTCGGGTGTGTCTAGTAACACAATATTCCCATGACTAGCAGAAGTGATAAGTGAAAACTTGTTTCCAGGTAATCCTTAAAATGCTAACATGAAACCAATCCAGGAGGTCTTAATACATCCTTATCCTATAACTTTGACCATTCTGCCCCTGTATTTTTAGATGTAATGAATGGAATATTATTGCTTTTCAGCACTTGTCCTCATTTCAGCAGATTTTAAAATAAATGTATTTAGTTTTTCTAAGAAAATATTGCGCATAAATGCGAGGAAGTCTGAATGTTTTTCCATATCATGGTTACAAAATGCATGGTGCCCCATTCATGAATGATTTGTCACTGTCCAAAAATGTTGTCTGCAGAAGGCAGATAATACATGAGTTTCACTGAGACAATTTATTTCCCAGAAATATGCTTCAGAAGCAAACTGGCTGTCTGGAAACTTTTGCCCTAATTTCTTTCCATGCAATATTAGATTCCTAAATTCTAAATGCAGTAAAAACATGACACAAAAGGAACAATTTGTATATAAAATGTGTACCGTAATTATTTTATTAGAACTTAAATGTGGATCCAACTAACAATGGCCATCAGATTGATAAATTGGGACAATTACGGTATAAGGAATGGTAATGCTAATGATTTTCTGAAAAGGTTAATGCAATTTGCATCCATAATTATTCTTTGGATCCGCTTTTTTAATTGTCTGAGTGTGTTCACATAGTAAAGCATTTCATGTTTAAGTGTATGGAATTAGATTATTTGTGTGTATACTGTCTGTCTATCTATAGATCTAATCAATGCAAAGAAATAAGTTGCATTCCAATAAATAATGGAAGACATTATTAGTCAATGTGACGTTTCAATTCCACAACAGAGCAATTTTCAAGCTTTGCATGAACAAATTGGAGTGCTGCCTATTTCTTTTTTTTTTTGGGGGGGGGGGTAATTGGACCTATGGGTATGTATCCTATAATCTCTGCTAATGGTGTAAACTGTAAATGTCATTAAAAAAACAACACAATACTGCACTGTTTGTTAATGATGGGTCACACAGCAGCTAAGATCATGCTTTTTTGTGCCATATGACTTTTTTTCTCACATTTTACTGTGCTCTTTTTAAAACTGCATTTTATGGCTGTGTGGACGTGGCCAGCGTTTGCCAGCACTGTAAGTGTATTTCCGCATCTTCTGTGAGCAGGCTGATAGTGAGCTGGGTGGAGAGCCAGCAGAGAAGGGGTTAACAGAGACTGTGACTGAGCTGTGTGGAGCCAGATGACAGATCTTTCCTTGGCACAAGCTTCTGAGGAGTTTGCAGTGATCCTGACCTGACATCACTTAGCAACTGTGCTGCATGCTGAGCTAATCTAATACATTGTTTCCTCATGAGCTGCAGTCTGCAGTGTAGGCCACGCCCCTTTTCCCTTATATGGTTACATGCCCATATTCAGGTTGAATATGGATCTGACTGATAATGAACGTATGTCTGCGTCACACACAGTGCAGTGAGGACACTTTGTGGAAGGTTTAGGAATAGTTTTCGATCAGAATATTCCAATGAAGTATATTTGAAAGTTTAGTAAAATCACTTGGGCAACATTATTATTAAATAAAAATGTAAACAACAGTTTATGTTTTAAGTGCTGCTTCACTTCTGCATCTTCTGCATATCTATCTATCTACAGGTGCATATAAATTAATTAGTATATAATATAAAAGTTAATTTGTTTCAGTAAATACATAAAGTGAATTGTCATAAACATGACAGAGTATAATAATCCCTATCATAAAGGAAAGATTCACTAATATCATAAAAGGTTTTACTTATTGTTTAAAATATTAAAACATCAAACATTAGAACATTCCCTCAAAGAGGGACACAGGAAGGCGAGTCAGTCAATGGTACATGATCTAATAACAATACAATGATCTAAAAACATTAGAATGTGCTATAACCTTACATCCACTGAAGTTATGTGCAATTCAATTCAATGGATTTCCTACACTATTCTTAGAAAAGGAGGGGTATTAGCAACTCTTCCAATATGTAGTTAAGGGTTATCACCAGGCCCTTACTACACCATGGCTGCCAGTGATAGATTCCTAACAGTATTTTTTGGTAAGAGCACTACCATAGGTTAGTATGTCTATATCTCTATTCACAAGGGTTAGGACCCAAGGGGGACAACATCCTTATACCTATCAGAAGAACTAACCAGTCCCCACTAACCAGGTGCCAATGTTTTAGTGCAAAGTGCTATAAAAACCGAAGACAATGTTACATCCAGCACCTGGTATATTCAGGCACGAGCACTCCCAGTCCCTACACCCCTACGAACGTTTTGCCCTTGCTTCTTCTGCACTAAAACTTTGGCACCCGGTTAGTGGGGACTGGTTGGTTCTTCTGATAGATATAAGGGTGTTGTCCCCCCATGGATACCTAACCCTGGTGAATAGAGATAGAGACATACTAACCTATGTAGTGCACTTAGCAAAAATAGTGATATGAATCTATCACTGGTGACCATGGTGTAGTAAGGGATTGGTGATAACCCCTAAGTACATATTGGAAGAGTTGCTAATACCCCTCCTTTTTAGATAATAGTGTAGAAAATCCATTGAACAGTATTGCACCTATCTTTGGTTATAAAATATTGTAGCACATTCTAATGTTTTTAGATCATTGTGATGTTATCAGATCATATACCATTGTAGGTTTTCAGCCTGACTCGCCTTCCTGTGTTCCTCTTTGAGGGAATGTTCTAATGTTTTGATTGTTTGTTAATTCATTTTAAACAATAAAGTAAAACCTTTTATGATATTGATGAATCTTTCCTTTATGAGAGGGATTATTATATCCTGTCTTGTTTATGATGTTTTAAGATGGGAAATAGTCTCAAATAGGGACCTTGTGTTGGAATAAAGTGAACCACATATATTATATAGAGTCATTACAAACAGAGTGATCTATTTCAAGTGTTTATTTCTGTTAATGTTGATGATTATGGCTTACAGCCAATGAAAACCCAAAGGTCATTATCTCAGAAAATTATAGTAGAGAGGATAAAGGGTCTGAGAGATAAAATATGACCTAAATAGGTATCAGAGGCTTCACCTTGTGTGGTTGTGAGAGTCACAACCACTATAAAAGTATATCACAGCTGCTGTAGTCCCCTGCGTGGTGCATATAGAGTAGGGAGGATGAAGGGTTAAAAACCGCACTGCCATGTTCCATGAGACATCAAAGGGTGAATATGATATTGATTTATTGGTCAACGAGTTTCAGGGTTTCCTAGCCCCTGCCTCAGGACAAATCAATATCATACTGCCATGTTTCAGATCGTTTCTGGGAGCCCTGAAATGTGATGACTAATAAATCAATATTATATTCACCCTTTCATGTCTCATGGAATATGGCAGTATGGTATTTAACTCTTAATCCTCCTACTTTAATTTTCAGAGATAATGATCTTTGAGTTTTTATTGGCTGTAAGCCTTAATCATCAACATTTACAGAAATAAACACTTGAAATAGGTCACTGCTTTGTAATGACTCTATATAATATATGCCTTTCACTTTATGTATTGAATTACTGAACTAAATTTGCTTTTTGATGATATTCAAATTCATTGATGATTATGGCTTACAGCCACGCGGGGGACTGCAGCAGCCGTGATATGCTTTTATAGTGGTTGTGACTCTCACAACCTCACAAGGTGAAGCCTCTGATACCTATTTAGGTCATATTTTATCTCTCAGACCCTTCATCCTCCCTACTCTATATGCACCATGTGGGGACTGCAGCAGCCATGATATGCTTTTATAGTGGATGTGACTCTCACAACCAGACAACTGAAGCCTCTGATACCTATTTAGTCATATTTTATCTCTCAGACCCTTCATCCTCACTACTCTATATGCACCATGCTGGGGACTGCAGCAGCCGTGATATGCTTTTATAGTGGTTGTGACTCTCACAACCACACAAGATGAAGCCTTTGATATCTATGTAGGTAATATTTTATGTCTCAGACCCTTCATCCTCCCTACTTTAATTTTCTGAAACAATAATGTTTGGGTTTTCATTGGCTGTAAGCCATAATCATCAACATTTACATAAATAAACACTTGAAATAGATCAATCTGTGTGTAATGACTCTATATAATATCTTTCATTTTTTGTATTGAATTACTGAAATAAATTAACTTTTTAATAATATTCTAATAATTCATTGAGATGCATCTGTGTTTATATGTTTATCTACTGAGGATAAAAACTCACCAAATTCTTAACGTGTACACGTGATGTTAAGGTTCGAGCAAAGAGGATGGGATTTATAGAATGTGACGCCTGCTGTGCTTCTTATTACTGCGGTTGAAATCCACAGAATGTCAATCTTTCTTGGGTTATGTTCCCACAATGAATTTATGATGTTGCAGAATTTCCGCACCCAGTATATAAAGAAGGTTACTTGCATGTTTTACATTCATTTGTGAGCGTGCTTTTCTACATGCGTTTTATTGTGTTTTTGATGTTGTGTTTTATGCCTTTTTCGTATGTCATGTGTTTAGCTAGATGCTTTTGATACTTAGCATTCTTATACTCCACTTTGCTGATCATTGCTTTGTCTAAACAGGTTTTATGTCGGAGCTGACAGAAAGATCAATGATTTCTGCTGAAAGATGTGCTCACCACTTGTTCACTCAGATGACAAATCAAAGATCGGTGAAGCAAAGAAAGTTTTTCGCTTCCAACTTGGATATCTGTTTCTGTGCTATACCCATGTGCCATGAGCAATTGCAATTATATGAGACCATGTCTTACAATTTTTATTCTTTTCAGAAACTAAATGAATTCTAAAATAATGTTACTTTGAGTTTATTTAAAGGTACTCTATTAGTAGGGTTTTGCTTTGCATGCTGCAGGGGTCAGTTAAAAGAAAAAGTCAACTCTTCCTCTTTTGTCAGTCTGTGTGCTACTGTTTACGTAAACTAAATGCTTTATGATTTGGTGATTACCATTGTAGTACAATATCACGTGCACATCAGTCCGACACGCCCCCTTGCTGTGACTGACACCTCACTGTCAATGTACAATCTCTATTGAGAGCTCTCCTAGCTCTGCTGATTACTAAAATTAAATGCTTTGATTATGTCAGAACCAATGTACACAATAATCTAAGTTAAACATCGTCAGTTTCAGAACCTCTTTGCCTACAACATGTTGCTGTCAGATGAGGTAACAAAATCCTGCTGACAGATTCCCTTTAACAGAACAATAAACTGATTGGCTACTTCTTAATCTTCTTTCTGTAAATTCTGATTTGATTAAAGAGGACCTGTCACCCCCCCTGCTGCAAGGCAATCTAAATGCAGCACTGAATGCAGCATGTCTGCTGCATTCAGGGAAGGGGTCCCCCATGTGTCTGTGTGCTGTGTACCCCGAAATATAGCTTTTGTAAAAAATTACAGTCAGAAGCCATGGAGGCTTCACTGTGGCTGGAGTGAGCTTGATTGACTGTGGCATTCATCCCCCACCACCTCTGTGTGCCGCCTCCTGCTGTGTTGTTTATGCTTTGTCAGGGCAGGAATCTGGAGCTGACTTCAGGACAAATGATTTGCATGCTGTGAGTGAAGAGAGGAGGAGGGCTGAGCCAGCACAGCAGAAGCAGCACAGAGAGGCAGTGGGGGATGGAATGGCCACCGTCAATCAAGCTCCGTCCAGCCACAGTGACTGTACGTTTTACAATGCCTATATAACGGGGTACACAGCACACAGACACATGGGGGACCCCTTCCCTGAATGCATCAGGCATGCAGCATTCAGTGCTGCATTTAGATTGCCATGCAGCAGGTGGTGACAGGTACTCTTTAAGCTCATGACATACGTTCTTGTGCATAGCAGATATGCTGTACTATTTTAGACCGTTATTTCTAACTTTATTACCAATATTTGTAACATCCTGGGGAACTTTCACCATAATGTTTGGTAAATGTAAAATATATTATAATTTTCTTGCTTAGGGCTCTAGTATATTCTGGCCTAGATGCACTGTTCATCCTTTCTGTAAAAGTAACTGGCATTTCTACTGCTGTCATTTAGTAAATTCTGTGAACCCTTTGATGGGGGATAGTCTGCTAGGGAGATACGGATTTATGATATCTTTGGTTTTCTTAGCACAATGGTGATAATATTGGTAATTGCATTTTTCACCATATGTGTACACAGCTATAAAATAACATCACAAGAAGCTTTAAAAAAAGAACATCTCACATAATACACACATAATCATCGCATGCAGTGAGCAACATTGATTTATGGCACATAAATGAAATGAATTTGTAATACTACATTTCTTAATTGCAAGAGCAAGTGCAAAGCAAAAAAACAGAAAAAGAAAATCAAATTAACAATCACACGTGATGGGATGAGCAGAAGATTGGAGAATGACCATGGGAATGACAATGATGATGATAAAAGGCAGAAGAAATGAATAAATGAGTTGTGTGCACTTCAATGTCTGACCTGTTAGTTGGTCGTCGCCTGCAGCAGGGGCGATGCGAATGTATGGTGTTGTAAGCTGAGTCACGATTATCGCAGCTAAGGCAAAGGAAGAATTCCGGGTCAGCATGCATGAGGAGGAGAAGAAAAGCCAGACTGAAGCAAGGCCGACAAGAATACTGTCAATGTTTCACCAACATCATACTACCAAAACACCACATTTTCTAGCAGAGAGTAGAAAACACCATGGAGGAGAGTAAAAAGAAAAGAGTTCACTGTTGAAATGATTCAGTAAATCTCGGTTAGAAATTGTGAAAAATGAAGACATGCAATTTACTGTATGTTCTTACATAGACTAGGTCTCCCTTTCTTTCTGCAGCTACTTTTATATTTGTGGCTTCATTCACAAACTTACAAAGACCATGAAGCGGCTAATGGACTGGGTACTAATAAGTATTGTATCAAGAGCTGTAAACACCACTGCAGTGTATAATACGCCTACAGCTTTATATTGCATCTATTCTCTTGTACTATTTTCTTCTTTTGTATATGTTCTTGGAATTTATATGGCTTATGCGGCTTTGTGCTTGTACTTATTGTGTAGGAGCAATTACTTTGTATCAAAATACAAGAAAACAACGAGTAAATGTTCCACTATTCTTAAAGATATCTACCTTCTCCATGAGCCGGTACGCGTTAGGGGAATGGCTGCAGACACTAAGGGAATATAGGAGGTACGCTATATTTTTCCCATATAACTCCTTTTAGTTACTTATAATTATGATGGTCGAACTCCCTACTGTACAGTTCAGGGTCCTTACAGAACACATAGAGTATACAGTGCTGTGCAAATTAATTGGGACAAAGCATTTTTGCAAGTAAAATCGTAAGTTGGTTACCAGTCAGTGATTCAAACCAGTTTTTACTGCTTTGAACAGGTGTGAGTGTACAACCTTGAGTAACAAAATGTGGTTTGACTGGTTTAGTCAAAACATAACAGCTAGCTGCCCCCTCAGCTTCAGGTGAGAGCTTGTTTCTGTGAGGAGTGGTTGTAGTGTACTTTTTCTCTCAGTGTGATTCGTGCCTGTAAAAATGGATGTTACTCCACAGAAGAGGTCCTAGAATTATTACTCTTAATGAACATACAAGTCTGACTGTAAGAGAAATCGCTTCCACCGTTGGTATTGGAGATTCTACTGTTTCTAGAATAATTTGCACACACAATGAAACTGGATTGTTTTCTCCAAAACGAAAAGGGAAATGTGGAAGAAAAAAGAAATGACACCAAAAACTGATAAAATACTTATCAGCAATAGTAAAACTAATGCAAGAAAAAAAGACTTGCTTTTCCCCAATTAAGTTGCACAGCACTCTAGTATTTGGGCACGGAGCCTAAACACAGACTTCCCTGAGAAATCTGTGTTACTCTTCGGGTTCAGCTAGGGGTCTGTAAAGGAAAAAAACAGTCATTAAAACAGCAGCTTACCAAGGAACTTGCGCTTGTACTCCGGGCCACTCGTTAACCTTCAATTAATTCCCTGGGCTCTGGCTATAACATCCAATCACTGATGCCCACTCCCTGTGACAGCATCTGTGATCGGCTGTTGCGCCCCCACCCCTTGTGCCTGCATCTGTGATTGGTTGCCAATGACAATGAACCTATGATCATAGGGGGTGTAAAAATAAATATGCAACTTTGTCGTTGGGGTTCCCTGTATTTTTGATTCTCAGGGCAGTTAAAGCAGACTGTACAGGCATAATTATTGGGCCCCCAGCCTACAGAATAGCAGCCTGCAGCTGCCCAGGAAATTGGCACATTCATTAGATGCACAAATGCCTGGCACTTTACCCGGCTTTTCTCAATCCCCTGGTGTGGTGGCATCAGGGTGATGGAAGGGGTTAATGATGGCTGTGTATTGATAGCTGTCATTAAGCCCTAGATCCAGGGTCCCCAACTCCAGTCCTTGAGGGCTGCTAACAGGTCATGTTTTCAGGATATCCTTAGTATTGCACAGGTGATAATTTAATTACCTGCACAAGAGATGATTCCAAACCCTGTGTAATACTAAGGAAATCCTGAAAACATGACCTGTTGGCAGCCCTCGAGGACTGGAGTTGGGTACCTCTGCCCTAGATTAATAATGTTCAGACTTCTATGAGATCTGCCCATTATCAATCCTATAAGTAAGTAATAAATCAGACACAAAAAAATCCTTTATGTGAAATAAGACAAAGACAATCCTCATTTTCCCATTTATTAACCCCAAGCATACCCTCCAATGATAATTCACAGTGATGTCCAGCGAAGCACACTTACCTCTACTACATGTGGTGAGCAGAGACATTAGTGTCTGCTCACTGCAGCAGCAATCTCAGACAGCCGCAGATGTGACCTCATTGAACGCTCTTACGCCATTGCTCAAAAACCGTGGCTCTGTTTGAAATTGCTGTGATTGTGAGCAGACACTAATGTTATTCATTGGATATCACTGATAATTATTGTCGGAGAGTATGTTAAGGGTTAATAAATGGGAAAATGAGGGTTGTCAGTTGTGTCTTATTTCAAATAAAGGACTTTTGTGTGTGGTTTAACTATTTACTTGTACGATTCATCATGGGCAGGTGTCACGGAAGACTGAACATTATCAATCTGGGCTTAATGACAGCTGTCATTAAATTTTTCTATCACCCCAATGCCACTGCATCAGTGCATCGGGAACAGCAGGGTAATGTGCCAGTAATTGGTGCTTCTAATTAATGTGCGAACTTGTGTGGCTGCTTTTCTGTAGCTTGGGGGGCTCAATAACTAATGGTTTCATCACGCTGAGAATACCAGCCCCAGCTACCTGGTTTTACTTTGGTTGTCAATCAAGACTAGTGCGGAGCCCACGCATTTTTTAAAATTATTTATTGAAATATTTATTAAAAAATGGGCTCCACTGTATTTTTGATTGCCAGTCAAGGTAAAATGTGGACAGCTGGGGGTGGCAGCCTAGAGCTGGCTACTTAATCTTCTCTGAGAATCAAAAGCACAGAGGACTCCTACGCAAGTTTTTTTAAATTGTTTATTTAATTTTACACCCCTATGATGGCAGGTTTATAGCCAATGGCAACCAGTCACAGACACTGGCACAATGGGTGGGGGCGCAACAGCCAATTACAGATGCTGTCACTGAGAGTGGGCATCTGTGATTGGCTGTTGGAGTCAGAGTGCAGTGAATAAACTAGAGGTTAATGAGCGGTCCCGTAAGTGGTGTTACAAGCGTGCAGTCCTCTGTAAGTTTAATGATGATACTGATTTAATCACTGTTTTTGCTTCCTTATGCAGCCCCCTAGCCATCATTTTATAACTGTAAAGTCCGGGTTTGGGGTTTGGTCTCAAGTTTGGGTTCTGAACCTGGACATTTATTAAAAATCTGTCCGGATCTACCGAACCCAAAAATGTGCAGGTTCACCCATCGGTACTTATAATCATTTGATATTGTTGCATCAATTAAATACATTATCATGCTGAACTTCATTATACACTTATTTATGACAGATATAAAGCAGTTGGGTTAAAAGCTTCTCTATAGCATGCAGACAAGTTGCAACTTTATAAAGACAGAAATGTTGTACTTTTTCCTATTGTAATGCTCTAAACACACACTTTGGACAAATTAGACTAGGTTCACAATACTTTTAAGCATTACGATTGGTGAACTATGTAAAATGTTCTGTGAATTGTATATATTATATGAGTACATATTTATGTTTTGTGGTTGAAGCTAATAAAACAATTGAGGTGAGAAAAATTATAGTAAAGCTCCATTCATACTGTGAGTTTTTGGTCGTTTTTTGCCCATCAGTTTTTGTAGCCAAAACCAGGAGTGGAACAATCAGAGAAAAAGTGTAATAGAAACACATCACCACTTCTGGATTTACCAAACTTCTCTGGTTTTGGCTACAAAAACTGATGAGCAAAAACAGACCAAAAATGCACAGTGTGAATGGAGCCTAAAAGGTATCTAGGGAGTCAAGACAATCTCTATCTGTGGAGTCATGTGCAATATACTGGCTGTTATATGTCTTCTACTGTATCTAATATAAAACCTATAATTTATTCCATTACATGAACTGCCTCCCTAACGATTTTATTACAGACCAGGACAAAATGGTCAGAAGTCTTTACTTCTTTATAGAAGTAGCCAACAGGATACAAAAAGTCTTAAAGCAACACTCCAGCATTTTTTTATTGCATCACTGGGGTAGCACTTTACTGGCCCTAGTACTATACTCACCTCGCGGAGGCTTCATTTTCTAATGCCGCTACTTCTGTCAGTCTCAGGCTATTTGTGATATGCTGGCACGCTCCATTTGTTTATGGAGCATACCGGAGATCACAACTCAATACATCTTTATGAAAGCCATGTTCTGGCCTCAGAGATGTATTTTGAGCTTGTGAAGTAACTTCTGACTTCCAGCAAGCAACAAGTTATGGTCACAAGGTGGCACCATGGAGCCATAGCAGCAATAGTAAAAGAGGAAGCCGTCAGAAGGTATAAGACAGGAGGCAGGGAGCTTATATTTAAAGTACCACTGTAGTGCTGAAAAATAAAATGCTGGAGTGTTGCTTTAAAGTAGAATGTTTTACTTCTTTTTATATACCAGTCATTGCAAATAGCTGCTGATTGTTGGTGGTCCGAGTCCTGAAATCACACTCATGGCTCAAAACATTGCTCTAAAGTGTGACACTTCAGTAAGCAGTGCACACCTATAGCGGTTTATTGGTTCAATTGTAAGTTTTTGGGTCCATACACGTGCACAAGCATCAACATGCGTACAAATCACACACGGAAGTCAATGGGTGCGCAGGGCAATCCGCAGCCGAGCGCATCACCGTGCGTCCCCATGATAAACATAGGGATGGGCGGTGCTTGTGCTTGGCTTGCGTCCGCCGTCCGCAAGACACAATGGAGGCGTCAGCATGTCTGAAGCCACCCTAAGATTAGTGGCAGTGACTCAGACCTCCATCTGGAGAGCCCAAAACAGTTTGCTTTTATTAAACAAACTGCAGCAGGGGACAAGGTTTTTCTAAAACTGGGAAACACTTTTAAGGTGCATTAAAGTCGTTGTCCGGGCTAAAAATGATAATTCTGCAGTCACTCAATGAGACTAGATCAGTGCCGGGACAAGGCATTTTGGTGCCCTAGGCAGGTAAGGCAAACGGCGCCCACCCCCCCCGTGGCCACGCATTGGGCAATAAAGTCCACTTTTTTCTATTTTTTGTGCTGTTTTTCCTTTTTTTACACTCTCTCTATTATATATTACACACACACTTGAGACTGCTGTGGGCTGAATACACAATAGCTGTATCAGTCACGGTTCTGACGATTCTTGGTGCCAGCACCAATCTGTCCACGGTGTTTCTGGAGAGCTGCAGCTTGCAGATTGCTTCAGGGTACCCCCTTCCTGATCACCAGCGCTCCGGCATTCAGCCTGCTGAGCACTCAAACAACCCAGTCCACACTTCCAGTTAGCGGTTCATCACTTCCGGTTAGCGTTATAGAAATGAAGTTGCAACATCGTAGGATCAACGGTGTTTATTACCTCTTCGTGTGGTCTTACATGGTGCGGGTGGGAGGACGGGGGGGTTCTCAAAGGCGATGGCCGTTTCACACCGCAAGTGGCGCTTCAACAGGCATATAGTCCACCATATGCCTGTTGACTATATGCCTGTTGAAGCGCTACCCCACAAAGAGTGAATAAACACCGCTGATTGTGTGTTGCAACTTCTTTTCTATAACGCTAAACACAATAGCTGTATATACAATAGAGAATACAGAATAGAGACAGCTGCTACCTGTATACACAATAGAGATGGCTGCGGACCGTATACACAATGGAGACTGCTGCTGGCTATACATACAATAGAGAATACACAATAGAAACTGCTGCTGGCCATACACAATAGAGAATACTGCTGGCCGTACGCAATAGAGAATACACAATAGAGACTACTGATGGCCGTACGCAATAGAGATTGCTGCCAGCCATATAGACAACATCCCAACAGCTTCCCTCCATTCCGACAGCCTCCCTCCATCCTGACGGCCTCCCTCCTTCTTTCCTCCATCCTGACAGCCTCCTTCCATCCTTCCTCCATCCCGACAGCCTCCCTCCATACTTCCGCTATCCCAACAACGATCCTCCATCCTGACAGCCTCCCTCTATCCCAATAGCCTATTCCATCCTGACAGCCTCTCTCCATCCTTCCTCAATACCAACAGCCTCCCTCCATCCTGACTGCATCCCTCCATCCTGACAGCCTCCCTGTCTCCCCACAGCCTCCCTGTCTTCCCAGTCTCCCTGTCTCCCCCTCAGCCTACCTGTCTCCCCCACAGTCTCCCTGTCTCCCCCACAGCCTCCCTGTCTCCCCCACAGCCTCCCTGTCTCCCCCACAGCCTCCCTGTCTCCCCACAGTCTCCCTGTCTCCCCCTCAGCCTACCCCATCCACCAGTGGTCTCCACACAGGAAAGCACCGGCGCCTCTGGCGGGAGAACACTGCAGACGGGGGAAGACACTGCAGACGGGGGGGGGGGGGGGGGTTGGGGGCGGCGGGAGGTCAAGACATGGGGGACACTGCAGACGAGATGGGGGGGACGCTGCAGACGGGAAGGGGGGAACTGCAGACTAGATGGGGGGGACTGCAGACGAGATGGGGGGGGTCACTGCAGACGGGAAGTGGGGGACACTGCAGACGGTAGGGGGGGGAGACAATGCAGACGAGATGGGGGGGGGACACTGCAGACGGGGGAGGGGAACACTACAGACGGGCAGGGGGGAGACCACATCGCTGCGATTTACATTGGTTTTAATGTGCAAAATACATTAATATTTTCCATCCACATTATTAATGATGATGCAGCAATTAATCTGTAGGAAAAGGTGTTTTATTGGAACCATTGCAATGAGTACGGGAGCAGAACAGAGGCAGATAGTCAGCTCCCCTACTGTGCTCCCCCTCAGCCTCCCTGTCTCCCCCACAGCCTCCCTGTCTCCCCCACAGCCTCCCCCTCAGCCTCCCTGTCTCCCCCACAGCCTCCCTGTCCCCCCACAGTCTCCCTACAGTCTCCCTGTCTCCCCCTCAGCCTCCCTGTCTCCCCCTCAGCCCCCCTGTCTCCCCCACAGCCTCCCTGTCTCCCCCACAGCCTCCCTACAGTCTCCCTGTCTCCCCCTCAGCCTCCCTGTCTCCCCCTCAGCCCCCCTGTCTCCCCCACAGTCTCCCTGTCTCCCCCTCAGCCTCCCTGTCTCCCCCACAGCCTCCCTGTCTCCCCCACAGCCCCCCTGTCTCCCCCACAGCCTCCAGCATAACGTACCATTGTGGGGAGCTGTGGATGCGAAGCAGGGGGAGCCCGGAGGGAACATCTGCAGGACGCTGCCTGCGAGGAGTAGCTGCGGGCCTGCGGCAGCTAGCGGTGGGCGCCGCCATGTTCTTTGAGGCCGGCGCCCACTAACAGTACAGCCGGTCGGTGGAATCTGAGACTTCAACAAAATGGCCGCGGCTCATTGGAGACCGCGGCCATTGTGTAGAGGTCTCAACCTCTATTGACCAGCTGTACAGTTAGTGGGCGCCGGCCTCAAAGAACATGGCGGCGCCCACCGCTCCCTGCCGCAGCTTCTCCCCGCAACTTCAGGGCCGGGCGGCGGTGACCGGACTCCGGTCAGGCGAGAATGCGCCCTGCAGAAGATGGCGCCCTAGGCGACCGCCTAGGTTCGCCTAGCTGTCGTCCCGGCCCTGGACTAGATCTATCCCAGAGCCCACACTGTGTGCTGCAACAATTTGCCATTTTCTAAGCCAGGAACAGACCATAATTATGCGGTATGCATATTCCTGGCAACAATACGACTAGATGGCATGGCCTCGCTCTATACAAGTGTATAGAGCAGGCGCATCTGATTAGTGGGAGCGGCCATCTAGTGGGCACAGCCTTGCTCCATACACTTATATTGAGCAAGGCTGTGTCCACTAGGTGGGGGTTCTGGCCGGAAACATGCATACTGCATAACTGCAGTCTGTTCCCGATTTAGAAAACACGAATACCCAGGGTGCACAGTGCGTGTGCTGAAAGGAAAGATATGCAGTCACATACAGAGAGCACAACGGGAAGAAATGTAAAACAATTACGGAAAAGTTCCTAGTTATTTAAGGATTGTCTGTCAATTTACGGATGATAGGTAACCCAGCTCTTGGGGGAAACAAATCTTCCCTGCTCCTGTGATAAATACAGGTAATGGTAGTCAGTCCACAGATCCAAGCCTCTTACAGATTCAATCCAGTTTTCAATTGTTTTTCTATTATTTTTAGCCAGAAATGCAGCAAGTTCTATAAGCGAAGCCTGAAACACAGTGGTGTATCTTGAAGCTCATGGGCCCCGATGCAAAAGCCCCAACTGGGTCCCCAATAATTGCAAATCTTGAATAGCATTAGTCTTTTTCTATAGGCCAAAAGGACTTTTGGGCCTCCTAGGCTCCTATCGTAGTTACGCCCCTGCTGAAACACATATATCAACATACCCTAATACTCGTATGGTTATATTTTAGAAACTGTTAACAGATGGAAGATGACATGGAGAAGACACAAGAAAATGAAGGACATACTTTTTCTGAGCGATTTCTAATTTCCACAGAACAGCCTGAATGCTATTAGAATTGTGGCAACAAGTGAGAGAAATAGATCATCTGCCATCTGCAGACAATTAAACTCGGAACCGCTGCTGCATAATATTTAGAAATATCCCTCTGCAGCGTCTAGATAGAGCGATGTTACCAGATGATTCAGAGCTCGATATGTGCCATTAATATCTCTATAGAATCCCATGGTTATTAGTAGGGTTATGGCTCCACCATTATATGATGCCAACCAGTGAAGCCTGCACCATTAAAGGGTCAATTGTCCTGGATGTGTCACGGTGCAGACCTAAACTGTGAATTTCAGATCCCACAAGTCTTTCTTTCTGTGACAAATATTTACCTACTGTCATTTTCATACAGTTTATAAAATATGTATTAATCTATAAGTAGATTCGTAAATGAATTAAATTCGTCCTTACTCCCTAAACTGCCCCTTGGGGATTCAATAACAAACACTAAGTCATTCTTCAAAGTATGCTGATATTAAGAGCAAGCAAATGGCTTCAGGTTATTGAAGCACACTGAGAGATGGCAGTTTTGAATCCATTGTTACATAAAACATATCTTTTGTGAGGAGATACTGGCTGGAAATCTGTACTGATTTATTCTAACATTATTCTTACTGATTTAATAAATCGGTTCACTACTTTGACAGGAATTCATCAAATTGATTACGCCAAAATTTCAGCTTAAACCCTTTTGATAATCCACAAAATCTTTACTCAATTTGAAGTTGTGCAAAAGATGTCACATTTATGGTGTGTTCACGCCAGTTTTGGCCAGCTCAATGCCGACTTATGAGAACTTGTGGCGTACTTTATGCCACAAAGCCCTTCACAGAGCAGCACCTCCCTACATCTCCTCCCTCATCTCTGTCTATCACCCCACCCGTTCTCTACGTTCTACAAGTGACCTTCGACTATCATCTGCACTAATCCGATCCTCCCACTCCCTTCTCCAAGACTTCTCCTGAGCTGCACCAATTCTCTGGAATGCTCTACTCCAAGAAATTAGGACTATCCACAATTTACATAGTTTCAGGCGCTCCCTAAAAACACATCTTTTTAGGGCAGCCTATCAAGCTCCCTAGTTAGTCATTTAGACATGGCCTATTCACTCCACCAGACTGAAAAGCATTACAAAGAATGGCTGGTGACCACTCATGCAGCTCCTATCTATTCCCCATTTCCTCAACATGGCTGGACCATCATTGTAAATAAGCCCCTGTAATTTGTGTCACCACCACCCCATTGTAGATTGTAAACTCTTATTAGCAGGGTCATCATCAATTTTGTAGTAATTTTGTATTTTTTTAATAATTGTTGCTTATGACTGTTTATATATGAATCTCTGAATTGTAAAGCGCTGCAAAATATGTTGGCGCTGTATAAATAAGATTATTATTATTATCATACCTGATGTATTAAGAGGTGTTTGCCTCGTCATAAAGACCAGTGTGGACAATGCCAATCTTGATGAATCAGGATTTATGAATATGCCACAAATTGTAATTGTATGTTACATGATATAGGTGTTTAGACATGACAAATTGCATAGGTATAAGAAGTGTTTGAGTATCTTTTGACTCCAGAGGCTACTTGAACACATAATGAATTTGTTGCAGTTTTTCCACAGAAAATTCACATGCCACAGACTTAAAAATCTGCACCACATATCAATTTACACAAGGAAAATAACTGCAACATGTTAGGATGTTTAAAATCTCATGTATTTAGCTGGTACAGCACTATGCAGTGCAGTGGCGCACCCAGAAATTTCCCAAGGTAGGGGTCCAAGAAACACACACCGGCCCTGAAAGGGGGGTGTCACCCCCCAGCGGGGTTCCAAGGGGCAAAGCCCCCGGTGGGGGGTTTGGGGGAGCAAAGCCCCCCTAAAAGCCAAGCGATTTTTGTAAATCTGAATACCTAATTAATGCTTAATACTGCACGAAAATGGTCTTATTTCTAATGACGCTGTGCAGTTGGTCTCGGTTGCTCAGCAGTTCCGCTTTTTTATTTTCGTTATGGCATACAGTAAATATCTCCCCCATCCTGGCCCCTTGCCAAACAGTAACACTGACACTGGGGTACAGGATAATGACACTGGGGGTACAGGACAATGACACTGGGGTACAGGACAATGACACTGGGGGTAAAGGAAATTGACGCTGGGGTACAGGACAATGACACTGGGGGTACAGGACAATGACGCTGGGGTTACAAGACAATGACACTGGGGGTACAGGACAATGACGCTGGGGTTACAGGACAATGACACTGGGGGTACAGGACAATGACGCTGGGGTTACAGGACAATGACGCGGACGCTGGGGGTACAGGACAATGACGCTGACGCTGGGGGTACAGGACAATGACGCTGGGGGTACAGGACAATGACGCTGGGGGTACAGGACAATGACGCTGGGGGTACAGGACAATGACGCTGGGGGTACAGGACAATTAAGCTGGGGGTACAGGACAATGATGCTGGGGGTACAGGATAATGACGCTGAGGGTACAGGACAATGACGCTGACGCTGGGTACAGGATAATGATGCTGACACTTGTTCTGATATAATGGGAAAGCTGGGTGCAGAGGAAAAGGTGTATAGCACAGCAGGGGATGGGAAAGAGCTTGTTTCCCTCAGCACCCCCACCTTTTTCACCCCATGCTCTGCTATACACCTTTTCCCCAGCACTCAGCTTTCCTATGCTCTTGTATCCTTTATCCCTCAGCATTCAGCTTTCCCATGCTCTTCTATCCCTCAGCATTCAGCTTTCCCAGGCTCATCTATCCTCTCCCTCAGCATCCAGCTTTCCCATGCTCCTCTATCCTCTCCCTCAGCACTCAGCTTTCCCATGCTCCTCTATCTTCTTTCCCTCAGCATCCAGCTTTCCCATGCTCCTCTATCCGCTTTCCCTCAGCACTCAGCTTTCCCATGCTCCTCTATCTTTTTCCCTCAGCATCCAGCTTTCCCATGCTCCTCTATCCGCTTTCCCTCAGCACTCAGCTTTCCCATGCTCCTCTATCTTCTTTCCTCAGTCCCAGCTTTCCCATGCTCCTCTATTCTCTTTCCCTCAGCACCCAGCTTTTCCATGCTTTCTATCCTCTTTCCTCAGTCCCAGCTTTCTCATGCTCTTCTATCCTTCTTTCCCTCAGCACCCAGCTTTCCCAAGTTGGGGGCTGATGGAAATCAGAACATGGGAAAGCTGGGTGCTGATGGAAATCAGAACATGGGAAAGCTGAGGAATAGAGTATAGGGGAGCATGGGAAAGCTGGGTGCTGAGGAATAGAGCTTCTTCCCCTCAGCAGACAGTTTTCTTATCCTCTTCTCTGCTGCTATCACTTTCTTCCCTTGGCTATATGATGGACGTGTCACTTACAGCACAACCAGCAGACACTGGCCCAGTCAATGTAAGGCCTTTTTCACATCAGTGTTTTTGTCCAGATCCAGTGGATCCGGACAAAAACCGCATCTGCCACAACCGCGGCTATCCCGCACATTCCGGACCTGCCGCAAGCCCCTTAGACAATGCATGGGGCCTGCCACAAGTGTACTGCAAGTGCGGCCGTTAGGCGGCAGATGCGGTAAATCTGCCGCATTTGCTGCAATCAGCGAAAACCGCTGATGTGAAAGGGGCCTAAGGCTGGCTTCACACTAGCGTTTGTGTCTGCATGCGTCTGACATGCAGGTGCAAACGTAGTCATACTGATGTCAACGCAGCTGGGATTCTCCGCATGCGTTCACATAGTATAGTGCCCGGTCACCCAATCAGCGGTTGGTCTTGGCGGTGGCCTGGAGATCAGAGGTGGCCGCCAGGAGATCAGCGGCAGCCGCCACTGATCTCCCGGTGGCTGCCTCTGATTTCTGTGAAGATTTCAATGGATCCGCAGTATCTGCCTGCGTTGTCATGCGGAGGATACTGCGGATCCATTGAGCTCCATGCATTCTTTGTGCACTTGCGGTCACTTGCTGATAAAATAAGCCCCGTGAATGCACACAAAATGCAACATGTTGTGTTCGGAGGGTGCTATTAAAAAATGCGTCTGAACGCAAATGTAACCAAACGTAGCCATACGCAGGTACTATGCGTTCCCATATTAAACATAGGAATGCAATGTGCATGCGTTTGCTTACACTGCGTTCTGTACGCAAATGTGAAACCGGCCCAATAGCCCCAGCCCTTCTCTCACAAGCAGTCACACACACACCCTCCCTGGGCAAGTACAGGATGGAGAAACGGAGATGTAAAGAACTCTATACACCCCCCAAGCACACACATAAACACACAAACACATAAACACACACACACACACACACACACATATACATACAGGGCCGGCTCCAGGTTTCTGTGGGCCCCGGGCGAAAAGGTCTCAGCAGGCCCCCTTTAGTACATATCGCGGACTATATATATATATATATATATATATATATATATACATATATATGCCCGCAAATGGGTAGCAAGTGCAGCCGCTAGGCGTAAAATGCGGCAGATGCTGTTTTTTTTTACCACAACTGCCACATTTAAAAAAAAAACGCCTATGTGAAATCAACCTTACAGGAACAGTGACTGCCGAAACCAGCAAGAGCTGTTTCTGACAGTGAGTATATTACACATTGTTAGGAGCTGCTAAAATGCATTTGCATTCCCTTGCCCTTTTTAAAAATACCCTTCAAATGCAAAATGTTGCATTTTTGTGCGTCTGAGGATGCTTGGTATATACACAAGCATCCTGAAGCGCACAAATAATGCAAGCAGCTCAATGGAGCCGCACTGCCATATGGTGGCACCGCAGCCAAGCGGAGTGTCTGGCCGTCCAGATCTCTCTTTCTCCTCACCTTTCTTCTCGCCGCTTCGGTCTCCTCCGGTCGCTCTGCACATAACAGCACAGTGATGACATCGTGCCCCTCCATGCTGAGCTGCAGAATGCAGACAGCGGCAGAAGAGACTCTGGAGAAGAATGCTGCTGGCAAAGGTGGCTGGGACTATAGGAGCGGAATCCGCGGGGGGCTACCACTGGTACACATACCTCGTACACACGCGGCTCTGCTCCGTACATGTCGTACACACGCGGCTCTGCTCCATACACCTCGTACACACATGGCTCTGCTCCGTACACCTCGTACACACACGGCTCAGCTCCGTACACCTCGTACACACACGGCTCTGCTCCGTACACCTCGTACACATGCAGCTCCGCTCTGTACACCTCGTACGCACGCGGCTCTGCTCCGTACACCTCATACACACGCAGCTCTGCTCCGTACACCTCGTACCCACGCGGCTCTGCTCCATACACCTCGTACCCACGCGGCTCTGCTCCGTACACCTCGTAAACACGCGGCTCTGCTCCGTACACCTGGTACGCACGCGGCTCTGCTCCGTACACCTCGTACGCACGAGGCTCTGCTCCGTACACCTCGTACGCACGCGGCTCTGCTCCGTACACCTCGTACGCACGCGGCTCTGCTCCGTACACCTCGTACGCACGCGGCTCTGCTCCGTACACCTCGTACGCACGCGGCTCTGCTCCGTACACCTCGTACGCACGCGGCTCTGCTCCGTACACGTCGTACGCACGCGGCTCTGCTCCGTACACCTCGTACCCACGCGGCTCTGCTCCGTACACCTCGTACCCACGCGGCTCTGCTCCGTACACCTCGTAAGCACGCGGCTCTGCTCCGTACACCTGGTACGCACGCGGCTCTGCTCCGTACACCTCGTACGCACGAGGCTCTGCTCCGTACACCTCGTACGCACGCGGCTCTGCTCCGTACACCTCGTACGCACGCGGCTCTGCTCCGTACACCTCGTACGCACGCGGCTCTGCTCCGTACACCTCGTACGCACGCGGCTCTGCTCCGTACACCTCGTACGCACGCGGCTCTGCTCCGTACACCTCGTACGCACGCGGCTCTGCTCCGTACACCTCGTACGCACGCGGCTCTGCTCCGTACACGTCGTACGCACGCGGCTCTGCTCCATACACGTCGTACGCACGCGGCTCTGCTCCATACACGTCGTACGCACGCGGCTCTGCTCCATACACCTCGTACGCACGCGGCTCTGCTCCATACACCTCGTACGCACGCGGCTCTGCTCCATACACCTCGTACGCACGCGGCTCTGCTCCGTACACCTCGTACGCACGCGGCTCTGCTCCGTACACCTCGTACGCACGCGGCTCTGCTCCGTACACCTCGTACGCACGCGGCTCTGCTCCGTACACCTCGTACGCACGCGGCTCTGCTCCGTACACCTCGTACGCACGCGGCTCTGCTCCGTACACCTCGTACGCACGCGGCTCTGCTCCGTACACGTCGTACGCACGCGGCTCTGCTCCCTACACGTCGTACGCACGCGGCTCTGCTCCATACACGTCGTACGCACGCGGCTCTGCTCCATACACCTCGTACGCACGCGGCTCTGCTCCATACACCTCGTACGCACGCGGCTCTGCTCCATACACCTCGTACGCACGCGGCTCTGCTCCATACACCTCGTACGCACGCGGCTCTGCTCCATACACCTCGTACGCACGCGGCTCTGCTCCATACACCTCGTACGCACGCGGCTCTGCTCCATACACCTCGTACGCACGCGGCTCCGCTCCATACACCTCGTACGCACGCGGCTCCGCTCCATACACCTCGTACACGCTCGGCTCCGCTCCATACACCTCGTACGCGCGCGGCTCCGCTCCATACACCTCGTACGCACGCGGCTCTGCTCCATACACCACGTACGCACGCGGCTCTGCTCCGTACACCTCGTACGCACGCGGCTCTGCTCCGTACACCTCGTACGCACGCGGCTCTGCTCCGTACACCTCGTACGCACGCGGCTCTGCTCCATACACCTCGTACGCACGCGGCTCTGCTCCATACACCACGTACGCACGCGGCTCTGCTCCGTACACCTCGTACGCACGCGGCTCTGCTCCGTACACCTCGTACGCACGCGGCTCTGCTCCGTACACCTCGTACGCACGCGGCTCTGCTCCATACACCTCGTACGCACGCGGCTCTGCTCCATACACCACGTACGCACGCGGCTCTGCTCCGTACACCTCGTACGCATGCGGCTCTGCTCCGTACACCTCGTACGCACGCGGCTCTGCTCCATACACCTCATACACACACCTCTTACTCACTCGGCTCTGCTCCGAACACCTCGTACACGCTCGGCTCCACTCCATACACCTCGTACGCACGCGGCTCTGCTCCATACACCTCGTACGCACGCGGCTCCGCTCCATACACCTAGTACCCACTGGGCTCTGCTACATTCACACTGTAAATCCCTCCTGACCCCACACATAACCTTCACCTATTTGCCATACACCTAGTACACACTCGCCTCTGCTACATTCACACTGCAAATCCCTCCTGACCCCACACAAACTTCACCCACCTAATTGAGCATGATGATGGGCATTGCAAAACAGCAGAGTCCTGCATAAACTGAGCTGATCATGTGACCCCTGACTCCTCCCCTCCATGTGACATCATCACAGGTCCTGTAAGCACAGAGTGTGCACTGTGCAGCTCTGTCGGCTCCCATGGAGGGGGGAGGAGGGAGACCTCCGGTGCTGCAGGAGGCCGAAAATGACCCCCCAGCTGCCCCCTGGATATGGCCTTGGCTGTGGGGGCAGTGCTCAGGGGCCCCCCTGAGGCTAGGGTCACACTTGCATTGTGACCCTAGCCTGATGCAAGTATTTTCGGCTGCAGCGCAGGCGGCGGAAGTGGCGGCAGTGTCAGGGACCGGGCGGCGGTGGGCCCCCCCCCAGCTTCTCAGGGCCGTCCAGGGGGGGGGTCCAGACACGTAGGTCCCCCCCCTTGGGTGCGCCACTGATGCAGTGGATTGTCTGTGCATAAATCTACACGATAAAGCAGCACCAAATCTGTACTGCGTGCCCTGACCAAAATGCTTTGGTCATACATTCTTCCCGTTTATATCTTGATCAAAAACCAATGATGTGAGAGTATAAGACCTAAGTTCATTTACTACTTTGGTCTTAGTTTATCTCAACTTTATACCCTAATTTATAGTTGTACACTGTGTGCAGAATTATTAGGCAAGTTGTATTTTAGAGGATTATTTTTATTATTGATCAACAACTATGTTCTCAATCAACCTAAAAGACTCATAAATATCAAAGCTTAATATTTTTGGACATTGGAGTGTTTTTTTTTTCAGATTTGGCTATCTTAGGAGGATATCTGTTTGTACAGGTAACTATTACTGTGCAGAATTATTAGGTAACTTAATAAAAACCAAATATATTCCCATCTCACTTGGTTATTTTCACCAGGTAAACTAATATAACTGCACAAAATTCAGAAAAAAACATTTCTGACATGCAAAAACAAAACCCCAAAAAATTAGTGACCAATATAGCCACCTTTCTTTATGATGACACTCAACAGCCTTCCATCCATAGATTCTGTCAGTTGCTTGATCTATTTGATCAACATTGCGTGCAGCTGTCACCACAGCCTCCCAGACACTGTTCCGAGAGGTGTACTGTTTCCCCCCCCCCTTGTAGATCTCACATTTTAGGAGAGACCACAGGTTCTCTATGGGGTTCAGATCAGGTGAACAAGGGGGCCATGTCAGTATTTTTTCTTCTTTTAGGGGCCCGTCACACCAGGTGATATCGCCAGAGATGTTGTTTACATGCGGCGACACCTCCGGTGACGCACCGGCGATCTGACAGGCGGCATCGCTGTTGGGGTGTCTAAAAACCCCAGCGGCGGTGGTGTAACATGGGAACCTATGGCTCCCATCGCCTGTCAGATCGCCATCCCCCTTTTACATGGGACGGTCTACACATCGCCCTTGAGTGCTCGCCTGGTTTCAGAGCACTGATGTGAAACCAGGCGACCACTCAGAGGCGATATGTAGCGCCGAAATCGCCCCTTTACATTAGGCGACGCAGGGGCGATATTGGCGCCGATGTTCCATGCCCCTACGTCACCTAAGAAATCGGCGGTGCCGTCGCCAGGTGTGACGGGCCCCTTAGACCTTTACTGGCCAGCCACGCTGTGGAGTAGTTGGATGCATGTGATGGAGCATTGTCCTGCATGAAAATCATGTTTTTCTTGAACGATACTGACTTCTTACTGTACCACTGCTTAAAGAAGTTGTCTTCCAGAAACTGGTAGTGGGTCCGGGAGTTGAGCTTCACTCCATCCTCAACCTGAAAAGGTCCCACAAGTTCATCTTTGATGATATCAGCCCATACCATTACCCCACCTCCACCTTGCTGGCGTCTGAGTCGGAGAGGAGCTCTCTGCCCTTTACTGATCCAGCCTCTGGCCCATCCATCTGGCCTATCAAGAGTCACTCTCTTTTCATCAGTCCATAAAACCTTTGAAAAATCAGTCTTAAGATATTTCATGGCCCAGTCTTGACATTTCTCATCTTATGTTTCTTGTTCAAAGGTGGTTGTTTTTCAGCCTTCCTTACCTTGGCCATGTCCCTGAGTATGGCACACGTTGTGCTTTTTGATACTCCAGTAACGTTGCAGCTCTGAAATATGGCAAAACTGGTGGCAATTGGCATCTTGGCAGCTTCACTCTTGATTTTCCTCAATTCATTCAGTTATTTTGCGCCTTTTTTCAAGGCTGCTGCATCCCTCTGCAAGACATCTCACAATTTTGGACTTTTTGAGAGCCCGTCAAATCTCTCTTCTGACCCATTTTGCCTATGGAAAGGCATTTGCCTAATAATTAAGCACACCTTATATAGGGTGTTGATGTCATTATACCACACCCCTCCTCATTACAGAGATGCACATCACCTGATTTACTTAATTGTTGGTTGGCTCTCAAGCCTATACAGCTTGGAGTAGGACAACATGTATAAAAAATATCATGTGATCAAAATACTCATTTGCGTAATAATTCTACACACAGTGTATACTGTAAATATTATCTACACAAAACCTGTATATTGGAAACACGCTGAATTGCTCATGTTCTTATCCAGATACCTTTTAATATAAAGATGATCACTTTATTATTTCTGTCCCGTGCTTGGCATAACTATTAAAGGGACTCTGTCAGGTCATTTTTCACATCCACAACCACAACATGAATAAAAAACTATTGATCAATTTTTTCTTTGGCGGTTCAGGTCATTTTTCAGTTTGATACTATTATTAGCCTTGAATAGGACCTGGGCAGACCTTTTAAAAACATGAAAAATCATTATTGTACAATTTCTAGTTTCCATGTTATGAGCATTTTCAGAAACCTGCAGGGAGCTGGTGCATTGGTCCTTTTTATTATACTCACAGCTGAATAGTCTGGCTGTATAAGTGTAATTTAAATATCCACACCCACCCAAGCTGGTGTTCTGTCCCTCACCTCTGTGCTGGGAGGGGGAAGGTGTTCTGTGCCGCACTGTGTGCTATCTGTAAGATTTCTATTATATGAACGTTTGTTTTCCTGTATACAAGTAATGTGTGTATCTGCTGAGCAAATGATCAAATGTTCGTATAATCACATAGAAAGATCTCGTACTGCACACACTGCACATATTCCTCAGATACACAATGAAGATCTCTACGATCACACACACTCCCAACACACCTTTCTGCTCTGCAGTGAGTTACACAGCATACAGATGTGAAATCTTGTGATCTGTGTGATACTTGAAATTCACACGGATGTGAAAATTATGCAGTGTGAAGACAGTCTTACTACTAACAGAAACCATCAATATAGAATGTGATATATCATGAGATGTAACTATGTTTTTTATTTATTTGTGTAAACTATTTAGCATTTAGCCAAATTAATAAGGTGAGAAATCTATGAGGCTGTGACATTACAATGTAGATTTACCTTATATATGGACAGTAATTATATTATATTATATTATATTTCTATTTGCAGAACCTGATATCATTAAAAGGAATCTGTCAGCTGCTGAGCAGCATGATGTAGGAAAGAGACCCTGATTATAGTGATGTGTACCAAAACGCAGCACAAATGCAAAGGGGACACACAGCCTAATGGCCACTTTACACGTCCCAACATCGGTCCGAGTTGGATACAACGACGCGGGAGCGCGCTTTTTCTGGGCAGAATTCCAAGATCGCATAGGAGATGTTACACAGCGCGATATCGGCAGGCAACGCAACTGCGATGTCTACGCCCCCTAGCACCGGCGACCCAGGAACGACTATTTAACATGGGAGAGAATAGGGGACGTTGTACTCCAAATCTTTGTTGGGCTTTCACACAGCACAATCCGGCCACATCGTCCATCCGATATCGGGCCGTTGGAGAGCCTGCTCATTTCTTCCCCGATATTGTTTTGGCATTGTTCTTGCATTGAATTGGACTTTTACACCATACAACGCACAAACGATATCGGGGCCAACGCACGAACCACATGACTTTTTATCGTAGTTGGACGCCGATATCCAGACGTGTAAAGTGGCCATTAGAGTTTTTAAATTTAGTTCTGCAGCAGAGCTGAAAAAACTGCCCTCCCCACACCACATTCTGCATACAATGTGTATAGACAGTGGTGGGCTGGAAACACACTATCCGACTGACATTCGAGTCTCTCAGACGACACTCGGATCAGTGACCCTGAACAGCCTCCCCTCCTCTGGATGGGAGTGTAGCTGCTTGTGTTTTTGTGCAACATCACACTCCATACCTGACAGGGGAGAGACCGTTTAGGGTGACTGATCTGAGTCTCGTCTGAGAGACTCGCATGTCAGTCGGATAATGTGTTTCCAGCAATGATCTGCTAATCACAGAGGAGGGCGACCTAGACTTTGGCTCACATGCTGCTGTATCCCACCAATAATAAATAACTAGTGCTAAAACAAACATTGCAAGCAAACAACAACTTGGGGTTTGCCAACAGAGAAATTGCTGAATTCTATTTTTTAACCCCTACAGCAAGCTGCCTTCAGATTACATAGCTAAAACCTACTCACCTATTCCCTTTAAAAAGCAGATAATTATGTCAGGCTGCCTTCACACTGTGGTCAGGTCCAATACGGGGCTGTCAGGGGTGAACCTGACTGGCCCGTACCGATCAGCACACAGAACTGGAGGGCTAATATAACCTCTGGTCTGATGTGCAGCCGGACGCAGCTGCCGCTGCTGCTGCCGATTCAGGACCATGGCACGCAGGGAGCCAGCCACAGTCCTGAAATAACAGCGGCGTGCAACAGCAGGTGTCCGGTTCCCGGATACTCCCGGATTGCCCCGGGAGGATCCGGGGGCATCCAGGAGGATCCGGGGGAATCCGGGTGGATCCGAGAGACGCCAATTATGGGGAGATTGTTCTCCCCGGACACAAAAACGTAGCAAGCAACGTTTTTGTGTCCGGGAGACAAATTCAAATTATCCCGGATTCTTCCGGAGAGATGGAAGCTGGATGGCAGATACCTGCCATCCGGCTCCATCCGGTCCCATAGGATACTATAGGGGAAAAATCCGGTCCAGGGCTGTCACCCCTGACAGCCCCGGATCGAACCTGACCGCAGTGTGAAGGTAGCCTCAGACAATTCCCAAATCTGGGGTCTAACCTAGCTAAGTAACGCAATCACATATTACCATTTACTCCTTCACCACCCAGCCTGTTTCCACAATTTGTCCATGTGACTCTCAGGCTGAGTCACATGGACAAGTCCTTTTCCCTCCTCGCAGGTCCTGCTGGTGCTCCCCAGGAACATATTACCGAATCATGCTGTGGGATCACCAGGGAGGGTAAGTAATTGGAGCATTTGTGGCATGGAAAGTGCAACCAAAAAACTGAGAAATAATTGACATGCACACTCTTTTCTAGATGAACTTTCTGCATCAGTGCAGCAATCAAAAACGTTGATGTCTGCACAGCAATTTAAAATCCCATTTGGTTTGCTGGCAGACGCAGTGACTGATCCGTTTTTGGTGGAGTTTAAAGAAAAAATTTAGCACCAAAAACGGATCAAAAACGGCCAGTGTGAACACAGGCTAACTCTTCAGGTGCTTCATAGGAACTAAAGCAATGTGGAAGGAAAAAAAATAAATAAAATTTTACTTTTCCAACAAACATGTTACTTTAGGCCAAAATGTAGCATTTTCACATACTTACACTACACATACATATACACAATTTTATAAAGAGAAAAAACAACTCTTCATGAAGCAGCTTCTTTAAGTTATAAAGTTTGGCCATTTTGGGTTAGACAGGCTTCACACCATGGTGAAATCCGATCCGAGGCTGTCAGGGGTGAACCTGACAGCCCTGGACTGGATTTCGGCCCCATAGTATGCTATGGGGCCTGATGGAGTTGGATGGCAGCTATCTGCCATCCAGTTTCCATCTGTTCGGGAGAATCCGGGAGGATTTGGATTTTTCTCCTGGATACAAAAATGCTGCATGCAGCATTTTTGTGTCCGGGGGAAAAAAGCTGATCCTCCCGGTTGCTCCCGGATCCCGTGTGGACCCTTAACATGGGGGTCTATGGTGCCTGCTCGCACCGGAGCCACACCTGGGAGCCAGACGCAGAGTGCTGAAGCTCGGAGCTGAACTTCAGCACCACGGAGCTGTCCCCTGCTGACAGTTCAGGAGCTGCGGTCCTGAATTATCAGCAGCTGCGGCTGCAAATGAGCCATCTGGCTGCACACCGGACCGGAGGGCATAATTGGCCCTCCGGTTCTGTGTCCAGATCCGGTCCGGGGCTGCCAGGTTTACCACTGACAGCCCCGGATCGGACTGTGCCGCAGGGTGAAGCCGGCCTTAGGCACATTTAGGCTATGTTCCCACACAATAAAAGTGATACATTTATGGTCAAAAAAATTCTGAATGGAAACCCTATCAGGTTTTTTTCTAAAATAAGCAGCACAAACATATTGTGTTTGTGCTGCGTTTGTGCACATTACAAATGCGCATAAATAAGGGAAGACACACACACACATACTTTCTCGCTCTTGCTGGTAATCCCACAGTGACCAGTGATTTCTTCCTTCGGGGGACAGCACTTCCAGAACCTGCCCTGTATGTTACTCAAATCACATGGAACGCAGGTCCTTTAAGGCTAGGTTCACATCGCCATCAGCATTCTGTCTGTATGCATGCGTTTATCTGCTGCAAAAGCGCTTGCAAAAGCGCAAACTTTCAAATGCAGTCACTTTTGGCATCGTGTTTGCATTGAGTTCGCCAACAGAAATCTATGGCCTGGATCACACTAGTGCTACGCTTCCATTCAGGGGGGGGTTACATTAAAAAGATAGAACCTGGCAGCATTAACACAGTGTTACCATAATGGTAACGCTGCCTTAACACTACCAACACAATCCTATCAATGAGGGAAGCCACAGCGCAGGTCAAATGCCGGCATGTAAGTGCCGGAGTTTGAAGCGTCGCGCTATTGACAAGTGCATCACAGGGTGCGCACTTCCACATCATGTGATGCGCTTGGACATAGCGCGACGCTTCAAACTACGGCACTTACATGCCAGCATTTGACCTGTGCTCAGGCGTTCGTCACCCATAGGATTGTATTGGCAGCGTTGAGGCAGTGTTACCATTATAGTAACACTGCATTAATGCTGCCAGATTCTATCTTTTTAACATAACCCTCCAAAATGCATTAATACCGCTAGTGTGACCCAGTCCTAAGCTGCATTCAGCTGCGTTAACCCTTGCGTTTCATAATGTCAATGCAGCTGTCAAACTCAATGTCAGACGCAATGCTGACAGCATGTGGACCTATTAGAAGTAGACTGCCAGCAGTTAAACGCAGCATGTGGACCTAGCCTAAGTCAATTTGCGCTGCTCTGAAAAGGTAGAAATCATCGGGGCTCACCGTGGGCTTGCCGGTGAGTATTATGCTTTTGCTGCAAAATTGGATCACGGTACTTCTTTTCCTGGTAAAGTTTTTGCACCAAAACCTGATCAGGAAAAAATGCAGGCATTGGCACAGCATTTCAGAAGTCCTGTACACTTTGCTGGCATGACAAAAATTGATCAGTTTTTTTGTGCAAAAAAACAGATCACAAACGCAGTGTGGGCACATGGCCTTAGGGCATACTTATATTGTTCAATGTTTAAACTTAGCTGGTATAGTACAATTCAAATGAGTTCAGCATTGTATCATCAGGATATAATAAATTTGGCAAAACTATTCTGCAGAAACCCCAAAGGGGAGCATTCATTTCCACATTTTAATCAGTAGGGCTCAGTATCCATGAGGTTTGCTTCATATGTCATTTACGTATATCACTGACTGATACAGAAGTGCTTTCACACCCTGCTTCCTTTTCACTTTACTTGTTAAATAGCAAATGCAACAAAGCATAGATATAATTTGTACAAACAATCGTGCAGCATCATCTAGAAACAAGCCTGTCAAACATCTCCTCTTGGGATCCATGTTGCCTCGGGACTACAAATCATTTGTATGTCTGCCTGAATTTTGTGTTTCTTTACGGTTGGTACAAAATGAGTTTTTAACACTTGTTTTGAAGACGTAACAAGACTGTAAGAAGTTACTTAAAACTCAACTTTCAAAACAATAAAAGATAGAGTGGAAAATCAATACATTATAGAAAACGCCACAAAGCAGTTTACTTCTGCTAAAGATACTTGCTACACAGAGATATAACCTGACCTACCGCATATATTCATAATAATATCGTTTCATTATTATTGTAAGAGTGGTTATAAAGAAAAAAATTAACAAATAATATCCTATTGTCGCTCAAGGCTGGATCTTTGGAAAGACCTAAGGTGAACTGAAGCGTATGTGCACACAATGTCTATTTATGGTGAATCAGCTGTGAAAAATCACCTTAAAAAGTACTACATAAATGCTTACAAGAATGAGTATATGCATGTCTATGCAAAAATGTGCTGTTTTTAAGCATATTTTTTATAGCTTTAAGCCATGTGCCCACAGGCATTTGTGCTTTGTTTAGGAGTTATATTTTAGGTGTATTTTCTGCAGCCAAAATGGATCCTCTCTTTTTACAAAAAAGCATCACAAATGCATCATCCAGTAAAACCACAGTAGTATTCTATAAGGGGGACACAGACAGACACAAATACGGACACACTTTATTACCTTTCCCAAGGTCTATGCTGTCTAGTGATATGTTCCTTCCAGACACTGGCAGAACCTATAGGAAGTCAAAAAGAATTGGCTGTGTGACTCTCTGGCTGAGTCACATGGACAAGTCCTTTTCCCTCCACTGGTCCTGCTGGTGCACGCCAAGAACATATTACTGGAGCACGCTGTGGGATCATTGGGGAGGGTAAGTAATTGGTGCATTTGTGGTGTGGAAAGTGCACTAAGGCTAGGGTCACATTTGGAAGGCTCATTGCGATTACCACATCCAGATACGGATGCGGTAATGGCATGAGCCTTCAGACACATTTTGTGTTCAAAATGTGTCTTTAAACCCGGGTCCGGTAACCGGATTGCTCATAATGTGCAATTCATTTGCCGGATTCTTTGTTCATCCCTGCAGCCGCAGGGATGAACAAAGGGTTAATGTTAATAATAGATGTGGGCACCATGTCTCCAGGGATTGCCCACCCTCCCTAGAGACATGGTGACCATATGGGGCAGCATATGAAGAGTTAATTAGGTGTATTACTGTATTGCCGGCATTTACTATTTTATGAATTAAAGTCGGCGGCTCCTCCCTGTGGAGGAGATACAGTACGTAATGTGCGTACTGTATCTGCCGCTATCCAGGGTCCTGAAAGCTTTAGCATTAGTTCGATGGACAGCGCACCGCACATTATGTACTGTATCTCCTCCACAGCAAGGAGCCACCGGCTTTAATTCATAAAATAGTAAATGCCGACAATAGCCAGCAATACAGTAATACACCTAATTAACTCTTCATATGCTGCCCCATATGGTCACCATGTCTCTAGGGAGGGTGGGCACTCCCTGGAGACATGGTGCCCACATCTATTATTAACATTAACCCTTTGAACAAAGCATCCGGCTACCGCAGGCATTCACATGTGCCTTGCGGTAGCCGGATGGGCTCCCATAGGCGCCCATTATAGCAAGCCTGCTGCGGTTTGTAAACCGCTCCAAAGACTGCAGCCTGCATGATTTTTACCGCAGGCTGCAAATCCGGAAGCGGTAACCGGATTGCATGTAGTGCAATCCGGTTTTATAATGGGCTCCAATGGGCTGCGGATCCTGATGCAGTTTTGAGCATTTTTACAGCTTAAAACCGGATCAGGATCTGCATTTGCTATCGCAAATGTGACCCTAGCCTAAAAAAGCATCACAAACAGACTGTGTGAGCACCAATCCAATTGTGATGCCTTTTTTTAAACAGAGTCAAGTGAATGGCAAAAAGTGCAGAAAAAATACAGAGCAATAAATGACATGCTCATTATTTCTGGATGCACTTTCTGCACCATAAACACAGCAGTCAAAAAATGCTGACATGAGCTCAGCAAATCTGGAATTACATTTATTTTGCTGGCAGATGCAGTGACTAATTAGTTTTTGGTGCAGTTTAAAGAAATAAAAAATGTAGCACCACAAATAGATCGCAAACAACCAGTGGGCACATAACCTTAGGCCCCTTAAATATCTATGCGTCCCTGCTTTTTCCTACCCTCCCTGCCCTGCGCCAGGGCAAATGCAAGCACAGGTGCATTGACAAGCAAGCACAGGCAAGCGCAGCGGTGCATAGATGCATAGCCCTTGAGCTTGCTTGCGTTCCCGCCGCCATTACCTTCTATGGCGAGCGCAAGAGAAGAAATCCTGGAAGTGCAGGTCTGCAGAGGGGCTGAGTCTGAGTGCATGCGTCACTCCGGACGCACCGGAAATGGCATAATGCAATGCTTCTGGTGCATCCGGAGTGACGCATGCGCTCAGAGTCAGCCCCTCTGCAGACCTGCGTTCCCGGCATTTCGTGTCCTGTACTCGCCATAGAGGGTAATGGCGGGGGGAACGCAGAGAAGCGCAAGAGCTGTGCATCTATGCGCCTCTGCGCTTGCCTGAAAATGCACCTGCGCTTGAATTTGCGCTAGCGCAAGCCAGGAAAACGCAGGCAAAAACACAAACGCATAGATGTGAAAGGGGCCTTAGATTTCCAAAGACGCTAATCGGTTAAATGAAGTTAAGTAACCATTCTTAGGCTATGTTCACACAGTGCGTGTCACCAGTGTTTTTTTATTGCTTTTTACTATGGTTTTATGCACATATATGGTAATACGAATTTTCCGTCGGGTCAGGCGCCCATAGACTCCCAAGTTCACACCGGACAGCCCAGATCCTAAAAACAACGGTGTGAAGCCGGCCTTAGCGCAGCAAAAACGCAAGAAAATCACACTGTGTTTACATAGCATTAGGCTATCTGTGCACGATAAGTATTTGCAGAAATATCTGCACCAAATCTGTGTCTCCTGGCAGGAAAAATGCACTAAAAACTTAACGTGTATTTTACGCATTTTTCATGCATTTAGGGTGGAAAAACACTGCAAGGATTGACATGCTGTAAATACATGCAGTTTTGTGACAAAATTGCACTAGAAAAATGCATTAAAAGCCGCAATAAAAACACACTGTGTGCACAATGAGAACACCATACTATATAATAAAAGTCAACGAGAACACTAAAAAGATGCTCAGAAGGCACCTGGACATCTTTAGTGTTTAGCAGCGTTTTTTTTTTGTTTAAGGGTACTGTTACACGTCGCAACATTGCATGCAATTTCACTCGCAATTTGCTGGTTGCAGTGAAATCATGGACACATTGTTCTATTTGTAGACGGCAACAAAATAGAACAATGTGTCCATGATTTCACTGCAACCAACAAATTGCAAGTGAAATTGCATGCAATGTTGCGACGTGTAATGATACCCTCATTCTTGAAGAAAAGGACGAAAAAAGGAAGGAAAATTAAACAACAAACAATGCTAAAAAATACACTTCAGGAAAAAAAATGCCAGAATTGCTATTATTGTTATAGGAATAACACTAAAGAATTTACTGTCCATAGATTGTTGGAAAATTAGGGCAATCTATTACTATTACAATGTATAATTGAGATTGGAAGCCTAAGGGTCCCTTTACACGCCACCACTGGAAGATAGCAACTGCCGGGCACTGGGGATAATTGTGCCTGTTGCCATGAAATTGCTACGAAATGGCGGCATGTAAATAGGGAAATTCCTCCCGGTGTCCTGCAGTTGACTCAGATACTTGTTTCTGAGCCGTGCTCAAAAACCCAAGGCAACGGAAAGGCACAATTGCCATGGTAGTGGCGTCTAAACAGGGCACAGGCATGGATGTTGCATCGCCTAGTGAACTTCCAGGGGCGTGCCACAGCGTCATGGATATCACGCCCCATCAACGATCATTGGTGGGGGCTACTGTGTTACGATTGGCTGTCCATGAACACGGCGCCATATTAACAGAGCTAACCATTCACACTACACAATTGCAATGGCGTCATGTATTAGCCAGCCTTCCTGCGCAGGCCGGCCAATCATGATGCTATTGCGTTGTCCAATCAGCGTATTAGCGTCACGGAATACACAACTCTGTCACACCTATGTAATTGCAGCGCGAAATATGTACGCCCATATTCCTTTGTGGTAGCGGCGTGTAAAGCAGGGAAGGTATTAAACAGGAAGTTATCCGCAGGATCTGTCGGAACTTCCGGGGAACAAAGATGCCATCAGTTGACAACGCAATGGCGGCGTCTATATGCGGCATTAGCGATCGGTATCCACCGTTAAAAGCGTGTGCGTGCACGTGCGGTGGATACCTGTTGCTAGGCACAGTGGCGGCGTATAAAGGTACCTTAAGGGTATCTATACACGGCACAACCACAGGAGACATTTTTGGGGGTTATATGTCGCCCTGGAATTATCGCCACCAAATTGCCTCCTAATTCCGGCATGTAATGTGGGAATTTGGCGGTGATAAACCAAATGTCACCTGGCTCCAATTTCAGAGCAGTGCTCCAAAATCAGGCGACCGGAACGAGGCGACATATTGCCGCCAAATTCACGAAATACACGCCGCAATTAGGAGGCAATTTGACGCTAATAATACCAGGGCAAAATATCGCCGTCAAAAATGTCTCCGGTGCTTGTGGAGTGAGAAGGTACCCTTAAATGTAAGAAAAGAGCACAAAACATGACTTCATTTTAAGTGTGTCATTATAGGATTGTGCATTCACATAGTAGAAGGCGAGCACACCTATGACAATCTCTGCAATAAGCAAATGGCTACTCGAGGTCATGATAATTGGTCTTTACAGAAAAGTTAATATAATAATGAAACTATTTCAGGATAATATGGTGGAATTGGAATTTTCCCAGTATACAGCATGACTTTCTTAACTAGGATTGATAAATGCAGAGTAATATTGCAGGATCTGTAGTGGAGACTAGCTATGCAGCACTATACTTAAAAAACAGCATGTATATCTAGAAAGACACGTTTCATGGAACAATTCCCTAGACATTGCTAGTAAATATATTTAAAAGCATATCTTCAGTTACAGAATATACCTGCTTTTTCAGACCCCTCCCTTATAAATGGCTGCCTTGGGTTCCTTGTCCTATAAAGGAGTTTTATAACAGCCCTTGTACATGCACTGATCCAGGATATTAAACTACCATCAATCGATTATATACAAGCCAATCGGCAGTCGTTTAACAGACTATTATGATTCGTTGACAAAAATTCTACATACACAACATGACTGTTAATATAATTGTTCTGTTTGCTTAGAATATCAGATTTTCGGCAGCACATCACCAATTTCCACAGGACAATGTGCTGCTGATACTCATGACTTTTATGTCAGCATATAAAGCATCACACCTGATGAATGAGTGTTCATTGGGTGATTGCCAGCTGTTTAGATGGGTCAAGGTCTGATTTTGTGCTCTTTTGCCTATTATTCGCTTGTCTTAATGGGTCCAAAATGGATATGGCTCATTTCATTTGTGCAGCCCGGCTACCTAAGGCCGGTTTCACATCACGATTTTGTGCCTGTCCGTGGGATCCGAGTTTAAAGGAGGATCCCACGGACAGGCACGGATCCACACGGATCCCTGCACTCGGATGGCAAATAGCCATCCGATCTGTGTCTATGCAGGATCCATGTGGATTCTGTTCTCCCTGCCTGTCCCTGCTTCTTCTCTATCTGTCCTTGTCACTCCCTGTCTATCCCTATCCGTCCCTCTTCTATCTATGCTCTCCCTCTCTTCCATCCTCCCCCCTGTCCTCTCCCCTCCGGAATGTGTAAAAAAAATAAATAAAAAATCCTCCCAGAGGAGACTTTACCTTCCCGCGGCTGCTTACACATTCCGGAGGGGAAAGGACAGGGGGAAGGACAGGGGGTAGGATAGAAGACAGGGAGAGCATAGATAGAAGAGGGACAGATAGGGACAGACAGGGAGTGACAGGGACAGATAGGGTTAATTATGTACTGAGCACTGCCTCTGGGCATGCTCAGTACATAAAGCACGGAGCTGATATCGGATCTGAGTTCAACTCGGATCCGATGTCAATAGGCTCCTATGCTTTCGGGGCTCGGATCAGCTCTGATCTGAGGCTGTCCGATTTCATTCTCGGACACAAAAATGCAGCAAGCTGAGTTTTTGTGTCCGTGCTGAAATCGGACAGGATCGGAAGGTGCCAAAATCGGATGTCAAAAGGCACACATCCGATCCGATCCGAGCCCCATAGAAACACATGGGATCCGATTTCGGATACACTCGGATGCCTTGAAATCATGATGTGAAACCGGCCTAAGGCTGGCTTCACACCACGGTACAATCAGGTCCGGGGCTGTCCGGGGCGAACCTGACAGGCCCGCACCGATCTTGTCCTAATGCAGCCCTATGGGGCCGGATGGCAGCTATGTGCCATCCGGTTTCCATCTATCCAGGAGGATCCAGGACAATTCGGATTTTCCTCCTGGACACAAAAACATTTCATGCAACGCAATGTGTCCGGGGCGAAAAATCTGCCCAAATCGGATCATCCCAGATTATCCCTAACATGGGAGTCTATGGCGCCGGATTGCCTAGAGCTGGGAGGATCCGGGAGCCGGCTGCTGCAGTTCAGCATGAGCTACGCTGAACTTCAGCACCAGGGAGCTGTCCCCTTTAAAGTGGTTCAGCACCATTTCAGCAAGGGACAGCTCCCTCAGCTGCGCTCTGCAGAATCCGGCTACAAAGAGGACCGGAGGGCATATTTGCCCTCCGGTTCTGTTTGCAAATCGGGTTCGGGGCTATCCGAATCACATCAGACAGCCACGGACTTGATGGTGCCGTGGCGTGAAGACAGCCTTATAAAATCTATTTTATACTTTTCCTATGCTATATGTAAGGCCTCTTTCACACAACCGTGCCTCCGGCACGTGTGCGGTGCATGCGGACACATGCCGGAGGCACGGACAACGGGGACATATGATACCCTATGGCCCCCTTCACATATCCGTTATTCGGACCATGTCACCGTGTGAAGCAGATGTGTGGCCGTGTGTTCCACATGGCGACATATCTTTTTTTCTGCTGAAGCACGGACCACTTTGGGCAAAACGTTCATGCACACAGATGTCATCCGTGTGACATCCATGTGCACGGACCACAGGCAAAGTAAAAAACTTAAAAATAAAGAATTTCATACTCACTCGCCTCCAGCGCTGACAGTTCCTCTCACTTCCGGTGCTGTTTATTAGGCTCATGAATATTCACATCACTGAGCCTAACAGCGCTGCAGGCAGGTGAGTATGCAGTGATAGGCTGTCCATGTGCTATCCATGGACAGCCTGTCACACAATCATGGACAGCACACGTGTCACACAATCCATGACACATTATACACGCCATGCCCAGAGACGGCCTGTCTCACACGTCCGTGGGTTCACAGATGTGTGAAACAGGCCTAAGTTAGTGCTGACTGGTTTAAAGGGATCCTGTCACCTCCAAAACACCTCCTAAGCTACCAAAACATGTCCCTGCAGCATATTATCACTAATCTCACACTCCTTTTGTCTCCTAAAAGTATCCTGTGAAAGTGCATAAAAACGTTTTAATACTTACTCATTAGTGATTATAATTAGCAGGGGCCATATTCTTTAGTCACCAGGGGGTGTTGTTTTGCAGCTCCTGGATCTTGCTCTCTCTCTGTCTGTGCTGCTGTGAAACTGAAGGACTAATGATTTGCATTCTGTGAGTGATAGAGAGGGGGGAGTGCAAAGCCTGCACATCACAGCAGGACACACAGACAGGGTGGATCCTGGAGCTGCAAAACAGCCCCCCTTGGTGACTAAAGAATATAGTCACTGCTAATTATAATGCCTAATGAGTGAGTATTAAAACGTTTTTCTCCACTTTCACAGGATGCTTTTAGGAGACAAAAGAAGTGTGAGATTAGTGATAGGATGCTGCAGGGACATGTTTTGGTAGATTAGGAGGTGTTTTGGAGGTGACAGGATCCCTTTAATGTGGGTGTCATGTCATCTGCTGAGTGACGGTGAGTGCCGTCACTTCTTTTTATTATTTTGCCTTGGTTGGTGCTCATGGACTGAGCAACCCGGAGACTATATGCTCACACTCCAGTCTGCTAATTGATTTCCATTGTACACTGATGCCTTTTTTCCTGCTCCTTGAAAATGGAATTAATTTTAAATTTGCTTTAAATAGGTCCAATAAGAAAAAGTGCAGTAAGGTGTGCAGTCTTCAATCTATTACAAATTATTCCCTTTTATGGAGCTAAAGGTATCATTTCTGTGTCAGTTCTATTATTAAATGTGTTAAACATTCAATTTCAGAAAATGTGAATGTAAAATATTAATTTGGCTATTATTATATGGATATGAGTCTGCTTGGGTTTTATTCTTTTACCATATAATTCTGACAAGTCTACTTAATAACACCTACTTGTTATCAATAATACGTGTTTTGTACATTATAATCAGACATCATTGGGAGGGGGACTTCTATAAATTTTATTATATCACTTTATTAAATGAAGACCGGAGACACACAGTGCGAGGTGCATGCCAGATACTCACACAAGTCTCGCATGCCTCACCCAGCACGGTTGCTGGCTCTCTGGACAGGAGTTTGTCAACTGCCTAGATACACATGAAGCTGAAGAGCTCCCGTGCCGGGTGAGGCATGCGAAACTCGTGCGAGTATCTTCCATGCATCTCACACATTGTGTCTCTGGGCTAACTTAAGGCCACGTTACACACGCAGATATCTGAGTCCAACTTCTGCACAGATCTCTGGTTGCAGTGAAATCATGGACTCATTGCTGCATTTTGTGGCTATGTACAAATGTAACAAAGTGTCCATGATTTCACTGCAACCAGAGATCTGTTCAGAAGTTGGTCACAGAAGTTGGTGTGTGTTGGGCGGCCGTCAGACGCTTCAATATCTTGAACGATACCGTGTTTCCCCGAATATAAGACAGTGTCTTATATTAATTTTTTCCCCCAAAAGTCCCACCCTGTCTTATATTCGGGGTATGACTTATATATAAAAAAAAAGACAAAAATGAAAAGTCCCAGCCCCATACAGTATGCCACTGCAGCCCCCAGCACAGTACCATTAAAACTGCAATTCCGCCGCACAGCCGACTTGCGGCACACTTGCGGCATACTTGCGGCAGGTCCCCATACAATGTACGGTACTGTATGGGACACTTGCGGCAAGGTGCGGCAAAGGTGCGGTAACCGCACCTTGCCGCAAGTGTCCCATACAGTACCGTACATTGTCACGATCAAGCGATTTTACACTGTAAAATCGCTTGATCGCACGTAGCGATGTACAAACGATATCGCTTAAGCGATCAAAAAGCAGATCGCTTAAACGATATCGTTTAAGATATTGAAGCGTCTGACGGCCGCCTAAAGCGGCCTTTAGTAACTCTTCAAAGAAAATCAAGAAACAAACAATGAAAATGAGTTGCACATGGAGCTCATACTGCAACATGATGGCCATTCTCTTGCATATGTAAACATGGGGACGAACAATAGACAGTGGTATATGATCGACTACCATTCACACACTGACAGCATACCCTAGGTGGAAGCCATTACCATTCACACACTGATAGCATATCCTAGACATAAGCCACTGCCATTCACACACTGGCAGCATATCCCAGGAAGAAGCCATTATCATTTACACACTGATAGCATATCCTAGGAAAAAGGCCGATTTCATACCACGGTTAAATCCGATCCAGGGCTGTCTGTTGTGAACCGACAGCCCTGGATCAGATTTCAGCCCCATAGTTTCCATCTGTCTGGGAGGATCCGGGTGTTTTTGGATTTTTCTCTCGAACACAAAAATGCTGCTTGCAGCATTTTTGTGTCCGGGGAGAAAAATTTCCCCAAATTGGATCCTCCCGGATCCGGGGCAATCCGGAGCTCCCTAACATGTGAGTCTATGGGGCTGGACTGCCCCGATCCGGGAGGATCCGTGAGGATCCGGGAACCGGACACCGGCGGCTGAAGTTCAGCGTGAGCTATGCTGAACTTCAGCACCAGGGAGCTGTCCCCTGTTCAGCACCATTTCAGCAGGGGACAGATTCGCTTGGCTGAATTCAGTTACAAACAGGAGGGCATATCTCCGGTTCTGTTTAGAAATCGGGTCCGGGGCTGTCACGTTCACCCCGAACAGCCCCGGACCTGATTGAACCGTGGTTAAAGCCGGCCACAGCCACTACCATTCACACACAGACATCATATCCTAGGAAGAAGCCACTACCGTACACACACTGACAGCATATGCTAGGAAGAAGCCACTACTGTTCACACACTGACAGCATATCCTAGGAAGAAGCCACTACCGTACACACACTGACAGCATATCCTAGGCATAAGCCACTACCGTACACACACTGACAGCATATGCTAGGAAGAAGCCACTACTGTTCACACACAGACAGCATATCCTAGGAAGAAGCCACTACCGTACACACACTGACAGCATATGCTAGGAAGAAGCCACTACTGTTCACACACTGACAGCATATGCTAGGCATAAGCCATCTGTACAATTTTTACAAATTGCAACAAGATTCAATTGTTCAAGTTTCTGAATTTTTCAGTTTTTTTCTTTTTTTTGGTAAGGAGTTTGGGTATATGAAGGTATGAAAAAAAAAAAGCCGAACTAAATCATCTTTACATTATCTAGAATGGTAGAAACCTGTGTGATTAAATGGAAACTTCATAATGTTAAGGTATTGGTTGGATTCTTAGGCTGGCTTCACACCACGGTTTTGTGCTGTCAGATTCTGGCCGGTGTTTTGCAGGATGCACTGGACAGAACCTGACAGCACTGGACTAGCAGAAACTGAGGGCATATATGCCCCCTGATGCTGTTTTTAACATGATTCACTTCTGCTCGTGGTTGCTGTTGTCTGCGGTGCTGAAATTTTAGCCGTCGGTACAGTGGAGCTCTTCATGGTGCTGAATGTCAGTGCCAGCTCTGAAATGCTGCTGCTGTCCATGGTGCTGAATGAGAGCAGCTGCATTTCAGAGCCATCGCTCTTCAGTACCAGGCATCTGGGCCGTACTCAGGGAGCCAGAGTTGAGATCTGAGACTATACTATTGCCAGGTCTTACACTTTTTCTATACTGCTGCATCATTTTTAACATACAGTGTCCAGTTTTTAATACTTGATGCTAGGTTAGGACTGTCCCGATGAGGTCATGTTTATGCGGTGGGATGGCTTTAACATTTTTTTATCAAAATAATGTTACCAAATACCCTATTTTCATGAACTATGGCAATTTATTTATTTACTTACTTAAGGGCATCTGCTCATTTTTGTTTCTTTTCTTTGGTTTTGCTGTTTTGTGGCCTGCGTGAGCATGCACCTATTTACTGCACCTATTTACTGCATGCATATACTTGCGTTCCAGTTCAGTTTTTGGTTTCCATCAATTTTAACATCGTGTCCAAAAACTTGCAGTGAAATTGCAGGGTTAATCTGCATTAAAAACTATATAAACAGACCAATCATGAACACTGCTACTGTAGGAGTCATATTGAAGCCACTCAGGTGTCTTCAAATACTTACCAGTTGCTGCCTTCTGCCATTTCCAGCGCTGCTCCAGTCCTCTCCTGTACCACGTGCTCTGTTAGCCTATTCAGCGTTTCTGTCTGGATCACAACTTCTTTTTATAGTGTAAGTCTATGAGATTCATAATGAGGGCTTTCATAGACTTATCAGTACATTAAGAGAAAAAGTAATGGTTCACGGTAGATCCGGCAAGGAAGAGCAGAAGGTCTCAAGATGCAGGAGAGAAACTGGAACATAGTTGGAAATGGCAGAAGACAATGACCAGTATTTTACACTGAACATACAATAATGATAGCAATTAGATAGTGAAATTAGATGTAAAAAAATATATGTTGGGATTGTACTCTAAAGAATCTGCAAAAAAAATGGTTTTGATTGTAAGAATTATCAAATGAGTTGAAGCTGTGTCTTATCTTACAACAATCTCTTAAAGGGGTGATGGATAATAACAAATGCTTGGACATATCGGTCCTCAATAGCTCTTGTGATTTTTACTGTATAATAATCCTTTAATGTGTGTAATAACAATTTGTAGATATGGTTGACTTCTGGATGATAGGGTGCTGTACTGACAGTCAAGGAGAGGTCAATATCTACTTAGCATCACAAACACATGGATCACTTTGGGTTTGGATGGAGATGGCTGTAGAAGGTCAAAGTGAGAAAAGATAAAGAACTTTGAAGTGAATCCCTGGAACAAAAAGCAAAGTAAACTTCATAGAGTAGACTACACTTCAAACACTGTCCCCCGTGAGAATGGATTATTTCAGACAGAGATGGATGTAAACATGACTTAACCAATTTCTGCAATGTGAGTTCTTTTGTAGGAAATGTAAACGGTATGGACTGGTAGAAATGCATGTGCCTAAAGTAACAACATAACTATGTACATATTTATTACTACAATTAATAGTGCATGAACTGATTTTAAAATGTAACATTGTGAATAAAATAGAGATTGAATCAATCAATGCACCTTCCCCACAGAACAAATACCGTAGATCTAAATTTTTATTCTTAAGGGACTTGACTGTCTATGGTATATGTCAGAAGTTAACGAACTGTATATCTATGACTGGAGGCTCTAACCAGGCTTGGACTGGCCCACAGGAGAACGGGGAAATACCCCGGTGGGCCCAAGTTCAGGTCTGCGCACCCCACTCCCCTACATGAGAAGTAGTTATCCTAATTAAAGTGATTCAGTACGCCTAGGTTCAGACCTGTGTCTGCCCTCAGCCTGCTGAATCCGTTTAAAACGTAGTCCTTGGCAGGCTCAGCGCATAGCGTTAACGGCATGTAACGCTATGCACTGCTTCCCTATGCATCACTATGGTAACCTGATATTTCCCGCAACTGCTGGCTCCACAGAGAATTCCTGGATATGCGCTATTCCAGAGCGCACCAGAAAAAGCTGCAAACCGCGTTTCGTGTGTGCTCTACAATAGCGCATATCTAGTCCTTGTGAGCAGAGCCGGGGGAGATGCATAGGCAGGTGGCGCAAAGCGTTACATGCCGTAAACGCTATGCGCTGAGCCTGCCAGGGACTACCGTAAGTTGTTAGTCAGTTTATATGCTGTTTATATGCTGACACTAATCAGACCCTAGCCTAACAAACAAAAGCAGAATCTTCATCATTCATTTATCAAACTACCCAGTTATTATTATATAGAAGCTAAGGTAAATTTGTGAATGAGGGCAATGTAATATTTGCATATATCGGAACAGCAGGCTTCCAGAGTCAATGGCATTGGTGGGGCCTTCGCACCCTGGCTGGTAACAGGCTCTAACTTATGATACCTTATATGAATACATTGGCATCTGCCACCTGTAGTCATCAAAATTTTTTCAAGCATCCCCCATTATGTTTTTTGTGGTTGCCCCCTATATAGGAAAATCCAGTCTCCTACAATTTTAGCTGTAGATAGAAAAGGCATGCTAGTATATACTTGCCAGACATAGGCTAAATGGACACTTATTTGGTCATGTGAACAAGGATCTCTGATGACTTGGTTACCTTGGTTCTGGTATATACCAGGATGATAATCTTATTTTGTTTGAAAAAACTTAGGTAATGTGGAGATAATGTCAAGGATATAACCACAAAATGAGACCTTTGAGGCTTCCTGAGCTCAGGAGTATATATATAATTTTATAATGTGATGTATTCCTATAAAAAGCTGTTTACTGCCACCACAAATGACAATAAGCTTGTGAATCCTTTCACCTACCCATAGTGATTGACAGCTCTTCCTGCATACGGACATTCAAAAGGTAAATTGTCAATCTGATTGTGGGAGAAATGCAGGACTCAACCCTTTGGGCATGATCATCCACAGAAAAGGAAGGAAGTCCAGCACTGCAATGCATAAAGAAGTCAGAGGATACTGCTCAAGTCACCTACACTTCAAAAACATCTCTAGAATTCAACCTTTTCTTACTTTTGATTCTGCAAAAACTCCAATTGTTGCCCTTATTCATTCTTGACTGGAATACTGCAATTCTCTACTAATCGATCTCCCTCTTACTAAACTCTCTCCTCTCCAACCCATCCTCAATGCAGCAGCCATTATCATATTCCTCTCCAACCACTTCACCGATGCCTCTATCCTGTGCCAGTCATTGCACTGGCTGCCAATCTGCTATAGAGTACGATATAAAATTATCACTCTCACCCACAAAGCCCTCCACAGCTCTGCACCACCCTACATCTCCTCCCTCATCTTGGTCTATCACCCTACACATGCCCTCCGTTCCGCAAGTGTCCTAAGACTGACATCAGCTACAATCCGAACCTCCCACTCCAGTCTCCAAGACTTCTCACAAGCTGCACCAATTCTCAGGAATGGGTTACCAAAAACAATTCAAGTAATTCCCAATACCAATAGTTTTAAGCGAGCATCTCTTTAGACTGGCCTATCACCTCACCTCACTTGTCTAACTATCTTCCCTTTTCCAAATCTGACCTCTTGTGCCATCTGTCTTCACCTACAGACTGTCTGTCTGTCCCCCATGCATAATATAGCACTTTATCTGTACTTGTACAGAATCCATCCGGTGACTGGTTCATGCTGTGTTATGTGAATCCCCTATTTATTATATTGATGGCTGGACCATATATGATGGCACTTTTTACCATTTACCTTTTGTGCCTCTCCTATTTTCCCATAGATTGTAAGCTTGTGAGCAGGATCCTCACTCCTCATGGTTTTTAAATTTTTGTCACTCTTTATTGTCTCATATTGTTTATATATGTCCCCTCTGAATTGTAAAGTGCTGCGGAATATGCTGGTGCTAAATAAATAAAATTATTCTTATTATATTAGGCAACGTTCATAATTAATCAACATTATTGGAATCCATAAAAACAGTCACGCTTACGCGTTTCAGGCGTAAGAAAAAGGGCCCTTAATCATAACTATGATTAAGGGCCATTGTCTTGGGCCTGAAACGCGTAAGCGTGACTGTTTTTATGGATTCCAATAAAGTCAACTAGTTATAAATATTGTCTTATATCCTCTGACTTCTTTATGCATTGCAGTACTAGACTTCCTTCTTTTTCTGAGGATAATCTTGTTACACCTGGGAGGAAGACTAGGACTGGTTTGTCCACTGCACCTTATTCCTTCCTGGAGTCCTTACTTGGAACCAGTAATGGTAAACTTTCTTTGATTATATCTTTGGGCATGGTTACTCGATGTTCATAGGAATGATCAAAGAAAAAAAAGTTGCAAACTGTAGAAGGAAAAAAGCATAGGGTAGGCAGCAAATCTACGCTGCACTTTGATACCTTCAAAATAGCTTCCAGAATTTTTTTTCTCATTTCATTTTAATGTTTTCTGCAATTTGCTCTTTAAGGCCATGTTCCCACATAGCGTAAATGCTGCATTTTTTCTCCTTCCTCTTTTTTGCTCCAAGAACCTACTGCGCTTAACTGTACAAGCAACGTGATTGTGCATGAAAACTCATTCCCTGTGTTGAGCTATGCGTTTTTTGGAGAATTTATTTCTACACTGTGTACAGAATTATTAGGCAAATGAGTGTTTTGATCAGATGATACTTTTTATACATGTTGTCCTACTCCAAGCTGTATAGGCTTGAGAGCCAACTACCAATTAAGTAAATCAGGTGATGTGCATCTCTGTAATGAGGAGGGGTGTGGTGTAATGACATCAACACCCTATATTAATTATTAAGCAAATGCCTTTCCTTAGGCAAAATGGGTCAGAAGAGAGATTTGACGGGCTCTAAAAAGTCCAAAATTGTGAGATGTCTTGTGAAGTATTTCATGGCAAATAGCCAACAGGGTCACAAGAAGCGTGTTGGGCAAAAAGGTGGAAAATAACTGCCCGTGAATTGAGGAAAATCAAGCGTGAATCTGCCAAGATGCCATTTGCCACCAGTTTTGCAATATTTCAGAGCTGCAACGTTGCTGGAGTATCAAAAAGCACAAGGTGTGCCATACTCAGGGACATGGCCAAGGTGAGGAAGGCTGAAAAATGACCACCTTTGAACAAGAAACATAAGACAAAACGTTAAGACTGGGCCAAGAAATATCTTAAGGTTTTATGGACTGATGAAATTAGAGTGACTCTTGATGGGCCAGAGGCTGGATCAGTAAAGGGCAGAGAGCTCCACCTCGACTCAGATGCCAGCAAGGTGGAGGGGGGTACTGGTATAATCAAGGACGAACCTGTGGGACCTTTTCGGGTTGAGGATGGAGTGAAGCTCAACCACCGGACCTACTGCCAGTTTCTGGAAGACAACTTCTTCAAGCAGTGGTACAGGAAGAAGTTGGTATCGTTCAAGAAAAACATGATTTTCATGCAGGACAATGCTCCATCACATGCATCCAACTACTCCACAGCGTGGCTGGCCAGTAAAGGTCTAGAAGAAGAAAAAATAATGACATGGCCCCCTTGTTCTCCTAATCTGAACCCATAGAGAACCTGTGGACACTCCTAAAATGTGCGATCTACAGGGAGGGAAAATAGTACACCTCTGGGAACAGTGTCTGGGAGGCTGTGGTGGCTGCTGCACGCAATGTTGATCATAAACAGATCAAGCAACTGCCAGATTCTATGGATGGAAGGCTGCTGAGTGTCATCATAAAGAAAGGTGGCTATATTGGCCACTAATTTTGTTTGTGTTTTGTTTTTGCATGTCAGAAATATTTATTTCTAAATTTTGCGCAGTTATATTAGTTTACCTGGTGAAAATAAACAAGTGAGATGGGAATAGATTGGGTTTTTATTAAGTTGCCTAATGATACTGCACAGTAATTCTTTCCTGCACAAATAGATATCCTCCTAAGATAGCCAAGTCTAGAAAAAAAAACAACCACACTATCCAAAATTATTAAGCTTTGATATTTATGAGTCTTTTGGGTTGATTGAGAACATAGTTGTTGATCAATAATAAAAATGATCATCTAAAACACAAATTGCCTAATAATTCTGCACACAGTGTATAGGCATCTATAGGGAGCCTGACAAACAGCATGTAAAAATAGGCAGTTACATTTTTTATGCAAATTTAAAGATTTCCTGTAAGAAAAAAAAAATATTATGCTAATTGTCTCATTAGAGGTGAAGAAGGCTTGACTTCTAGTGCCACCTATTGGAAGTAGCAATCCTAAGGGCGGCTTCACACTGCGGTGTGATCCGGTCTGGGCTGCCAGGGATGAACCTGACAGCCCCGGACTGGATCAGCACACAGAACTGGAGGGTTAATTTGCCCTCCGGTCCCGTGTGCAGCCCATGCAGCTGCTGCCACTGAAAGCTCAGGACTGCGGCGCCGGGTCCTGACATATCAGCAGCGAGAGCTGCGTGCGGCTGCACACCGGACCGGAGGGCAAATTAACCCTCCAGTTCTGTGTGCTGATCCAGTCCGGGGCTGTCAGGTTCATCCCTGGCAGCCCCGGACCGGATCACACCGGAGTTTGAAGCCGCCCTAAGTCAAAAGTTACCCTAACGAGCCTTGTCATATGATTTAAGATTTAGACCAGATCAAACTCTCATTTTGGTGTGAATTTGCAGGTGTTTCAGTGTATTGCCTTTCATCAAAGTATTAGATCTGATCTGGCTGTATGAGAGGTTAAGTGGGGTCTAAGGCTGTCTTCACGCCACGGTTTTTGGAATCCTGTTCTGTCTGGTTTTAACAGAAACAGAATAGTTTCCTGGGTCCGTTTTTTCTGCATTGCACATGCTTAGAATGCTTTCCATGGGCCTGAAAGCAGAAATCTGTGCAGGAAATTCTCTTGCCCTCTCTGCATTTCTGTACAAAAACGAATCCTGTAAAAAACAGGATCTGGGACCATATTTAACACCACTTTCCACACATCCTGTCCTGTCCGTTTCTGTCCTGGTGGTCATACAAAAAACAGCATCCACACGAAGAGGCAAATACTGTTGTGTGAAGCCAGCCCAAGGGATAAGGTTTTCTCCTTGTAGAGAGCGACACATCTGATCATGCCAGTAGTGAGGAGACTTTAAAGTCACAAATTGTCTCTTCAGAGAGGGAGCCCATGTCGTGTATAAATTTTAAGTCATATGACAAGGTTTATTAATGGGTCTCTTTTGACTTTGAAGGCCCCGTTACACACTACAATATCGTTAACAATATAGTTGCAACGTCATCGGTTTGGTGACGTTGCAGCGAATGTCGAAACAACATCGTTGCGTTTGACATTTACCAATGACCAACGATGAGGTCGTTCATTGTTGGTCATTGGTAAATGACCTGGACCATAAATTTACCGTTGGTCTCCCGCTGGGCGCCCAGCATCGCAGCGTGTGAGAGTGGGATACCAATGATGAACGATATCCCAGCACCGCATAGCACACGCTGGGAGGCTGGTAACCAGGGTAAACAGTGGGTAACTAAGCTCCGCACTCTGCTTAGTTACCCGCTGTTTACCCTGGATACCAGAGTTCTCGCTGGTCCTGATCGCTGGTAAGTTTGCCTGTTTGACAGCTCACCAGCAATCAGATGACGATGTCCCAGCGATCCACATCGTTGGTTGGATCGCTGGGACATCGTTAGGTATAACGGTCCTTTAGGGATGTGCCAATGTTGCAGAAAAACACACCAAAATCTGCAATGCGTGTTTGCACATTACAGTGCTGTTTTTCAAGCAGAAATATTGTGTTTTCACAGCATTTCTCTGTCTTCATTTCACTTCCAGACAGTTGAAATTGTGAAACACTGCTGGAGAGAAAGATTTCTGGCATCCAGACATCATTTCTGAACATTAAGATAGCATGTGCTTTTGGGAAAAACGTACCATAAATGCACTAAAAATATCAGTTTTTTAAGCATTTTTCCATGTTTACAATGGATAAAAAATGCTGAAAAAATGCTGCAATTAACATTATGCGTCTTTTTTTCTGCACCAAAATCTGCAAGAAAAAAAAAAGCAACATGGGCCCACCACTTCTGAACGCTCATAGGCTGTGTGTTCATGGTCCGTAGGAGCTGCGTGTTGGACGAAGCTCCTCCGGACCTGAGTGTAGCCACGGGTGGCCGCAGGGAGACCGCAGCCACCCTGTACTCACCATGTGCGGTGGGTGCGGGGCGGCTTCTCCCTGCAGTCCACCCGATGGGAGCCGCTTCGACTCCGCCATCTGAAATGAACATGCAGATGAGGAGCTGAATGGCGGCAACCCGCACCGCAGCTGTCAGACCGCTGCGGTCGGGTTAAGCATAGTGAGGATGGGATTTCTTGAAATGCCGTCCACTATGCTTTATGCTGTACTACGCAGCATTTTGGATGCATCGGCAAGACGCTGCGTCCAAAATGTTGCGTATACTGATCGTGTGTATGCACCCATAGGCTTTGCTGGCTTCAGGATAGATATGGAGATTGTGATGAAAATTTGGCAAAATCTGCATTAAAAAAATGTAAAAATGCAGCGTGGGCACAGGGACTTGGGTTTGCTACTTCCAGTAGGTAGCGCTAGAATTCAAGTCTCCTTTCTCTCTGCAGAGACAATTTGCATATTTTATTTCGTAAAGGAGCACTGAGGCTTTTAAGTCTTCTCATTACTGGCATAAGGTGTGTCACTCTCCACAAAGAGATAGGCTTACCCCCTTAAAATATTTATTAAACAAACTTCTTTAAAGGGGAACTCTGGGGAGAGAACACATTTTAGTACAGTCCCTGCCCTCCAACATGATGAAGCAGAGCTGTACGCTGCAGGTCTAGGATTTATAGATCGCTTATAATTCAATAAAATTATACCTGCTCTTTTGCTCTTTCCCCTCCTTCGAGGGACATAGAATTTCTGCCTGACAGTCTCATGAAGCAGCAGACAGCAGGTGGCGTTTCGGGACCATGGATGTGGGAGCTGCTGAATCATGTTACTCTCCAGCCTCCCCACACTTCTGTAATAGAAGGGGGTGTGGTAGCGGGCATAGCCTCCACTCCATGGTCACACTACAATCCAGCCCCTAATATACCATTCTATATATGGGAGGGTCAGAGCTGCAGAGCAGATTTTTATTGAATTATAAGCGATCTATAGATCCTAGAACTGCAGCGTACAGTTCTACATCATGGTGAAGGGCAGGGACTGTACTAAAAAGTTTCTCTCCCCGGTGTTCCCCTTTAAATCTGCACACAAATACATAAAATAAAGGGGAAAATACAGCAAAAATGCATCAAAAACATAATAATCAAAGAAAACAGCAGTGTACTTTGGTGCAGAAAACATGCTGACAAAAAGTAGCAGAAAAAAAATTGTGGCATTTGCGCCATGTGTGAACATGACCTAATAGCACTGGAGGTGCATATGGTGCACTGTATAAACTATGTGTGATGCTAATTAGCGGATAGACGTTGATGTAAGAATCTTGTCTATTAGTTTTGTTTTTTGCCTACTTGTTTTTTTTGTTTTTTTTTCGATTTCCGTAAAAAAACATAACAGCTGGACAGTCTAAGGGCCCAATAAATGTATGTCATGTGTTCTCAGAATAAAGCCTGCAGCATTTAGCAATATCTATCAGCTCTACGTTATAACTTACCTTTTGTGGCTATCCTCACACAGTCAATTTTAGTTTCCTGTGAAAAAAGGAAAAAAAAATTTTTTTTTTTTGCTTCTGAAGATGTATTTAACTCACCAGATAGAACTAGTATTCTCCCTATGTAGCATTATGTCAGAAAAAACAGAAAGAGGCCACACTTACCACTCTCACCATGTATTGCAGGCATGGCCTCTTTTTTGTTGTATGTTTTTGATTAGACGGACTTTCAGTGAATTATTAACGGAAAGTCTCTAATATTACTAAATAACATCACTACGTAATAATTTACAATATTTATTTTTCCAAATAAATGGAAGCAACTCAACTGATATTCAGAATTCATCAGGGAATAACAAAGCTAACGCCTCATAGATTATTCCACTGGCTTGCACAGTCTTTAAACATCCCCTGATACATACTGTTCAGGAGGAAATACGGGACATCTGGGGCCATGAAGCTGATTTGGATTGTCCTCATCAGGGCAATTAGTAAACTTTCATTTAACATCTGAGAGCTAGCGGCAGAGGCCCGAATTCCAGCAATGTGTCACTCATTAAGCTTTTTGCTGTAGTTTTGAAAAAAAATACTGTTTTATCTGTTGTAGCTCTGCCAATTCTCTCAATGAATCAGTGTGGAGATAGAGAATGGGGATGACGAAGGCGCTGCTGTATTAAATTTCAATCCAGGATCGATGAACAGTGATTTTTATTAGGGCTACACGTTTCGGAGAACAATTTCTCCTTTCTCAGGACAAAAAATAAGAAGGAAGGAGAAATCGCTCTTTGAAACACATGGACTAATAAAAATCACTGTTTGTCGATCCTGGATTACAATTTATTACAGCAGCACGACATCATCCCCATTCTCTATCTCCACGTTGATTTATGTCTACAGGGAAGCTACAGCAGGCGGTACCTATCCGCTTGCAGTATTTTTAGCTCAGCACAACTTACCCAGGTGTGCCCACTGTTATATTGCCAGTCTCATTTTCACACCAGATTAGACCCCATTGCACTAATTACTATCTTTTACAGCTCTACATATACAATTCTCTCAAGGATGAGGTCTGTATAACTCTGTCTGCAACACTGATAGCTTTCTCTGAAGGCTGAAGGCACACTGTCGTGCATCAAACACGGAGCGTGTTTGATGCATGACAGTGATGCTAGTGTAATGCGTGTTTGTGGGTGAGTGTGGTGCGAGTGTGGTGAGTGTGCCTGCATGTATTGATGTGAGTATGCTGCGAGTGTGAGGTGTGAGTGCGTGTGTGCTGCGTGTGATAGAGATGCTGTCATTGGCCTGAAGGACCGCGGACAGCATTTGTCAGGGAATAGAAACTCTTAGTTTGTATTTCCTGCTATACCTAACAGTTAGCTATCATCTTGTACTGCTGTGACAGCAGCGGTACAAGATGTTTAGCTAATACAATGATGATGGGTGTAAAATAATGTATCTTGAAATTTCAGCGGCTGCAGCTGTGATCTCCCGAATCTGGCTGCAAACCAGACAGGAGGGCATATTTGCCCTCCGGTTCTGTTTCAAAATTGGGTCCGGGGCTGTCCAGTTCACACATGACAGCCCCGGACCTGATCTTGCCGTGGTGTGCAGCCAGCCTTAGATGTTGTACAGGGGGTTAATAATTAAGTAAAATTATTATCATTGTGAGTAATGCCTTACATAACCAAACCTATTTTCATCTCCAAGACTTTCCTTCTGCTACACATACTCTGGAATGTACTTCCTTAGACATTAAGATTAATTCTCAAAATTCATAATTTTCTAAACACATCTCGTTATGTAGACCTCCCACATTTTATTAATAATAACTTCTCCAATTAACACCTTTGTACATTATTCTTCAGCATTTCATCCCTTCATCCATCAGTATCTCCTAGACGCCATGCACTTAATTGTACTTGATATTTCTGCCTGCAGACACTGCTGGGTGATTGGCTCATGCAGCTTTGTGATTAGAGAACATGTTTTATATTTTAAATATAATATATATTTCACTTGAATTTTGGTGACTTAAGGGATTATTCCCATGGATAGGAGATAACTTGCTGATCACTGGCACCTTGGTGCCATTTGCTCCTTCATTGCATTCAGGAAGGCGCTATGGAGCCTTGGAATTTTAATGCCCTTATCATGGCATCACTACGGACAGGAGATCACTTGCTTTTTTTGGGAATAATTCTTTAAGTTTTTCTTTCTAGAAGCTTGACCATGGGGTCAGTAAATCCTACACAGGCCACCCCAGTCTTACCCCATTAGCTCTGCTGGCAGCTTGATAGTAGACACTGTAGCTTTTCTGTGGCAGAAGTGGGGCGTTCCAGAACCCATTATATGTTTTTTGTCACCGACTGGGAAGATAATGGGAGATGACAAAAGATTTGGAGGAAGTTCTGCAGCAAAATAGTACTGTGAATTCAGCAATGATGCGTTCAGGTAATGTATGGGAACTGGAAAGCATTTTAGCACGTCTGACGTCTTTCTGATGCGGCGAGATTTCTTTTCCTCCACAATAATGTGGTAAACACTGTAAGAAAAGGAAAATACTGTTTATCATGAGGAAATAAGTGAATTCAAGCTTTTCCTAGATTACAATAGTATAAACTTGAAAAGACATTAACTATATGTTTCAATATTATTTTATATAGTATTATTTTAAACCAATAGATGCAAGCAGAAACCTATGAGACAATACACATGTAAGATCCTCTACAAAACGAACAAGAGCTGGACGTACAGTCACTCATTGAGGGAACAAACTTGTAGGGATTATAAAAGTTTTTATATGGATTTAAAAATTTATGAACATTTTAGAAAGAAAAAAAATAAAACACTACTCAACCCTTCATCCCTGTGATCAGTATGGACGTTGCGGTGGCCAACACAATCCTAATATACAAGTGTCTGGCACAATACTTCTACAGGCAGTGGTAATATGCAGTACCCCTGGCATCATGGCTACCATAGATGAATGGTGATGCCGTAGTGCATAGGTGATACCGGTAAGATAACTCCCATAGCTGAATGATTATGCTAGTAATACAACTCCCATATCTGAATGGTTATGCCAGTTATACAACTCCCATAGCTGAATGGTGATAGCAGTAATACAGCTCCCATAGTTGAATCATTATGCCATAATACAGGTCTCATAGCTGAATTGTTATGCCAGCATTACAGCTCCCATAGCTGAATTGTTATGCCAGTATTACAGCTCCCATAGCTGAATGGTTATGCCAGTATTACAGCTCCCATAGCTGGTTATGCCAGCATTACAGCTGCCATAGCTGAATGGTTATGCCAGTATTACAACTCCCATAGCTGAATGGTTATGCCAGTATTACAGCTCCCATAGCTGAATGGTTATGCCAGTATTACAACTCCCATAGCTGAATGGTTATGCCAGTATTACAACTCCCATAGCTGAATGGTTATGCCAGTATTACAGCTCCCATAGCTGAATGGTGATGCCAGTCATACACTCCTATAGTTGAATAGTGACACCAGTAATACAGGTCCCATAGCTGAATGATGACAGTAATGTAAGTTCCATAGCTGAATGGTGATGCCAGTAATACACTCTTAGGCTGGGGTCACAGTACCATTTTTCACATGCGTTTTTGGAGACCTGCGTTTTCAAAAACGCATGTAAAAAACGCACCCATAGGCCCCCATGTTAAAAAACGCATGCCCTAATAGCCAAAAAGCATGTGTGACAGTCCCATGCGTTTTTGGAGCATATCCAAAAACGCATGCGTTTTTTAATAAGGGGCCTTATGGAAAACGCATGCAAAAACGCATGTACAATTAGTGCCATTCAAAAACGCATGCGTTTCCCATAGGAGCCCATGTTAAAAAAACGCATGCGTTTCCAGAAACGCATGCGTTTTTTTAACATGGGCTCCTATGGGAAACGCATGCGTTTTTGAATGGCACTAAAAGGTACTAATTGTACATGCGTTTTTGCATGCGTTTCCCATAGGAACCCATGTTATAAAAACGCATGCGTTTTCTACAAAAACGCATGCGTTTTTCAAAACGCTCAAAAAAATACTACAAGCACTATTTTTATGTGCAGATTCAAAAACGCACCCAAAAACGCAGGGAGCCATCACACACCTTACAAAAGTCATGCTGACATGAAAAAAAGCATGAGTTTTGTTAAATCAATAAAAAAAACGCATGGCAACTGTGACCACAGCCTTATAGTTGAATAGTGACACCAGTAATACAGGTCCCATAGCTGAATGATGCCAGTAATACAGCTCCCATAGCTGAATGGTGATGCCAGTCATACACTCCTATAGTTGAATGGTTATGCCATTATTACAACTCCCATATCTGAATGGTTATGCCAGTAATACAACTCCCATAGCTGAATGGTGATAGCAGTAATACAGCTCCCATAGTTGAATCATTATGCCATAATACAAGTCTCATAGCTGAATTGTTATGCCAGCATTACAGCTCCCATAGCTGAATGGTTATGCCAGTATTACATCTCCCATAGCTGAATGGTTATGCCAGCATTACAGCTCCTATAGCTGAATGGTTATGCCAGTATTACAGCTCCCATAGCTGAATGGTGATGCCAGTCATACACTCCTATAGTTGAATAGTGACACCAGTAATACAGGTCCCATAGCTGAATGATGACAGTAATGCAAGTTCCATAGTTGAATGGTGATGCCAGTAATACACTCCTATAGTTGAATGGTTATGCCAGTAATACAACTCCCATATCTGAATGGTTATGCCAGTAATACAACTCCCATAGCTGAATGGTGATAGCAGTAATACAACTCCCATAGTTGAATCATTATGCCAGAATACAACTCCCATAGTTGAATCATTATGCCATAATACAGGTCTCATAGCTGAATTGTTATGCCAGCATTACAGCTCCCATAGCTGAATTGTTATGCCAGTATTACAGCTCCCATAGCTGAATGGTTATGCCAGTAATACAACTCCCATAGCTGAATGGTGATAGCAGTAATACAGCTCCCATAGTTGAATCATTATGCCATAATACAGGTCTCATAGCTGAATTGTTATGCCAGCATTACAGCTCCCATAGCTGAATGGTTATGCCAGTATTACAGCTCCCATAGCTGAATGGTTATGCCAGTATTACAGCTCCTATAGCTGAATGGTTATGCCAGCATTACAGCTCCCATAGCTGAATGGTTATGCCAGTATTACAGCTCCCATAGCTGGTTATGCCAGCATTACAGCTGCCATAGCTGAATGGTTATGTCAGTATTACAACTCTCATAGCTGAATTGTTATGCCAGTATTACAACTCCCATAGCTGAATGGTTATGCCAGTATTACAACTCCCATAGCTGAATTGTTATGCCAGTATTACAACTCCCATAGCTGAATGGTTATGCCAGTATTACAGCTCCCATAGCTGAATTGTTATGCCAGTATTACAACTCCCATAGCTGAATGGTTATGCCAGTATTACAACTCCCATAGCTGAATGGTTATGCCAGTATTACAACTCCCATAGCTGAATGGTTATGCCAGTATTACAGCTCCCATAGCTGAATGGTGATGCCAGTCATACACTCCTATAGTTGAATGGTTATGCCAGTAATACAACTCCCATATCTGAATGGTTATGCCAGTAATACAACTCCCATAGCTGAATGGTGATGCCAGTCATACACTCCTATAGTTGAATGGTTATGCCAGTAATACAACTCCCATATCTGAATGGTTATGCCAGTAATACAGCTCCCATAGCTGAATGGTGATAGCAGTAATACAGCTCCCATAGTTGAATCATTATGCCATAATACAGGTCTCATAGCTGAATTGTTATGCCAGCATTACAGCTCCCATAGCTGAATGGTTATGCCAGTATTACAGCTCCCATAGCTGAATGGTTATGCCAGCATTACAGCTCCTATAGCTGAATGGTTATGCCAGCATTACAGCTCCCATAGCTGAATGGTTATGCCAGTATTACAGCTCCCATAGCTGGTTATGCCAGCATTACAGCTGCCATAGCTGAATGGTTATGCCAGTATTACAACTCCCATAGCTGAATGGTTATGCCAGTATTACAGTTCCCATAGCTGAATGGTTATGCCAGTATTACAACTCCCATAGCTGAATGGTTATGCCAGTATTACAACTCCCATAGCTGAATGGTTATGCCAGTATTACAGCTCCCATAGCTGAATGGTGATGCCAGTCATACACTCCTATAGTTGAATGGTTATGCCAGTAATACAACTCCCATATCTGAATGGTTATGCCAGTAATACAACTCCCATAGCTGAATGGTGATAGCAGTAATACAGCTCCCATAGTTGAATCATTATGCCATAATACAGGTCTCATAGCTGAATTGTTATGCCAGCATTACAGCTCCCATAGCTGAATGGTTATGCCAGTATTACAGCTCCCATAGCTGAATGGTTATGCCAGCATTACAGCTCCTATAGCTGAATGGTTATGCCAGCATTACAGCTCCCATAGCTGAATGGTTATGCCAGTATTACAGCTCCCATAGCTGGTTATGCCAGCATTACAGCTGCCATAGCTGAATGGTTATGCCAGTATTACTGCTCCCATAGCTGAATGGTTATGCCAGTATTACAACTCCCATAGCTGAATGGTTATGCCAGTATTACAACTCCCATAGCTGAATGGTTATGCCAGTATTACAACTCCCATAGCTGAATGGTTATGCCAGTATTACTGCTCCCATAGCTGAATGGTTATGCCAGTATTACAACTCCCATAGTTGAATGGTTATGCCAGTAATACAACTCCCATATCTGAATGGTTATGCCAGTAATACAACTCCCATAGCTGAATGGTGATAGCAGTAATACAGCTCCCATAGTTGAATCATTATGCCATAATACAGGTCTCATAGCTGAATTGTTATGCCAGTATTACAGCTCCCATAGCTGAATGGTTATGCTAGCATTACAGCTCCTATAGCTGAATGGTTATGCCAGCATTACAGCTCCCATAGCTGAATGGTTATGCCAGTATTACAGCTCCCATAGCAGGTTATGCCAGCATTACAGCTGCCATAGCTGAATGGTTATGCCAGTATTACAACTCCCATAGCTGAATGGTGATGCCAGTCATACACTCCTATAGTTGAATAGCGACACCAGTAATACAGGTCCCATAGCTGAATGATGACAGTAATGCAAGTTCCATAGCTGAATGGTGATGCCAGTAATACACTCCTATAGTTGAATGCTTATGCCAGTATTACAACTCCCATAGCTGAATGGTTATGCCAGTATTACAGCTCCCATAGCTGAATGGTTATGCCAGTATTACAACTCCCATAGCTGAATGGTTATGCCAGTATTACAACTCCCATAGCTGAATGGTTATGCCAGTATTACAGCTCCCATAGCTGAATGGTGATGCCAGTCATACACTCCTATAGTTGAATGGTTATGCCAGTAATACAACTCCCATATCTGAATGGTTATGCCAGTAATACAACTCCCATAGCTGAATGGTGATAGCAGTAATACAGCTCCCATAGTTGAATCATTATGCCATAATACAGGTCTCATAGCTGAATTGTTATGCCAGCATTACAGCTCCCATAGCTGAATTGTTATGCCAGTATTACAGCTCCCATAGCTGAATGGTTATGCCAGCATTACAGCTCCTATAGCTGAATGGTTATGCCAGCATTACAGCTCCCATAGCTGAATGGTTATGCCAGTATTACAGCTCCCATAGCTGGTTATGCCAGCATTACAGCTGCCATAGCTGAATGGTTATGCCAGTATTACAACTCCCATAGCTGAATGGTGATAGCAGTAATACAGCTCCCATAGCTGAATGGTTATGCCAGTATTACAACTCCCATAGCTGAATGGTTATGCCAGTATTACAGCTCCCATAGCTGAATGGTTATGCCAGTATTACAACTCCCATAGCTGAATGGTGATAGCAGTAATACAGCTCCCATAGCTGAATGGTTATGCCAGTATTACAGCTCCCATAGCTGAATGGTGATGCCAGTCATACACTCCTATAGTTGAATAGTGACACCAGTAATACAGGTCCCATAACTGAATGATGACAGTAATGTAAGTTTCATAGCTGAATGGTGATGCCAGTAGATTGGCATGCTACAGTCATTGATGGACTGCAGAGGTCAAATAACCATTCATATACAGTATATAGACCAGTAAAACTAACAAGTAAGTATTGTTTTCTTTTTTTATATTCTAACATTTTCTTTCTTTATGTTGTGAAAAATGTAAAGAATAGTGAGATTCTCATTTATTATTCAAATTGGCTTTAGAGGACTGATCCATGCAGGGATTACTGAGATCCAACCTTGTTAGCATACTCACTTATGTGAATTGGAATCCATAGGTTTTTAGCTAACCGTTGTCCAGGGTGCTGAAATGTAACCCTTGTTCATATGAATATAATCATCAGGCTTTGGGAGACTTATCTATCCAAATAGTTTTTACTAATGTTACTATTAGGACAGATAAGTTTCCCAAAATGTCATGCCTACATACATGTCATACTATGGGGGCTAAAATATACATTTCTTGATATGAATATAATATTAAGATGTTAGAAGACTTATTTGAACTAACAGTAAAAAAAATAAGCATTTAACCAGATAAGACTGCGAAATCCTATGATTACATTCTTATCATATAAATATCTTAGCACCCTGGGCAATTGAAATGACCACTATGTATCAGAACAACAAATACAAAGCATTGTAAAATGATGGCCAAAGTAGTTATTATAATAAATCCTCTTACTGTATTCATAACAAGTAACGTAGAGTTGAGTGAATGAATTTAATGCTAAACGAATTCAAGTGAATATTTATGAAATGCGCAAGTCCCAATGCCTTGGCAGCAGTGGCATAACATGGAGATCCTGGGCCCCAATACAAAATGTCCAGCAGGGCCCCTAATTATCACACATCTTTAACAGTAATGATTTTTTCATATGGGCTAAAGTAGCATAACTTACTCCATAACTGTATTCCAACCATCGCTTGTCATACATTTCTGGTAATGATGCATACTGGATATCAGACTCACCTGATTCATTAATAATTTCCAAATGCTTCATGCATTGAGCTGAGTAGTGCAAGACCTGAAGTTGTAGTCCATGTTGGCTTGATTTAGATTTGAACCGAACACTCTCAGTATAATTAAAAACTAACCTCAGCACTGAAGAGGATGGAGACTGTGATGCTTGCTCAAGACTGACTATGTTTATTAGGACATGGCTTAAGAAGAACAGTTTGTATGACCACTTTACATTACCCCATACCAGGCGCTCCTTGCGGAGACACAATGGTCAGTGGGTGCTCTCATCTGATGGCCTGGCTGTCTTTAGAAAGACCGCATGGGGCAGGGGATCATACCACTGAACACCTGCACTCTTTTCCCGTGATCAAAACAATACTCAGACAACACAGTGTGGAGGTACCATCTCCAGTAAGACTTTATTGGGTCACCAACAGTCAACAGCATATACTAGCAAGGACACAAGATGATACATGTGACAGAGTCTCACACTTCCGCTGGCTCACCAGGGATCAAATAACCCTCTGTGACTTCAAGGGATGCAGAACCAAATAAATTGGCCAGCAGCACCCCACTTTTGGCGGGGACTGAGAGGATGTAGCAGCAAACCTAGGAAACCAATTGAATGCAGTGAGGTATGAGGCCAGGTGACCTGGTTGTCCCAACATGAGTTCTTCAAATGAATTTGTGGGCTCAGTATTGGGCAAAAAGTGCAGTTCTGTAATTCTACCGCTGGTCCTTAGGCTGGGATCCTATAGAATCACGATGGTGACAGAATTAGGCCCCGTTTTATATCCCTCAGCTCCCATTTTAGTGCATTGTGTCCCACAGGAATGGTTGAAGATAATCATGACTGTTCCCCATTCATTGCTAGTTCAATCTGACTGCATAATTGTCCACTAAAACACGCAGTTTAATACACCGTAGGGGGCTGATTGCAATTTGGAATTCAGCATTGCACAAACTAACAGCAAAAGGATTGACATGTAAATGAACAATGGTATGTCCTACTGCGACAAAGAATGTACTTTTGGCATAATTAAGAATGATTCTCCCCCACACAAGTGGCCAGATTCTCATTAGCACTGGGTCACTTCTCACTTATGGCGGGTTTACACGTTGCGATATCGTATTACGATTTCAATGAAAAGTCACAAAAGGTTCAATCGTCGTAGGCGAAATCGTTCCTGCGTTGTATGGTGTGAACGTCCAATACGATGCAGGAACGATGTCAATGCGATATCGGGAATTGAATGAGCGTGCTATTCAATGCCCCGATATTGCATAGCGATTGAAGCCGGATCGTGCTGTGTAAACGCCCAATTACGATGCGATTTCATACGTCACCCATTCACTCCCATGTTAAGTATGCGATCCTGGTTGGGAGGCGGAGACATCGCACGGACGTTGTATTACGATATCGCAGCGTCTAAACATTCAATGCGATGCAGGAGGAACGTGCACTAATTGCGCGCTCCCGCGCCATTGAGTTGCGATATCGAAACGATATTGCAGCGTGTAAACCCACCATTATAGATACTCTTAAAAAAAGTTTGTCTTAATGGTCAAAATGACGGACAATATCTGAACTTCTTATACCGGATGCTATTAACATATTCACTCCTGAGTAAGCATATTAGTCTCTATTATTTTCAGTGCTGACACTTTTTTTAATGATAGCTTAGGACTATAGTCCTTCCATAAAATGCCCAAATTTTCTAAAGCATTGTTGAAAAGCCTGGTACATAATTGTAACATACAGTATAAATATAATCCAGAGCATTATTTTAAACCATATTATATATCACATATTTCTAATAGTTAAATCTATCTCAATATTGGTGGATCTCCTTTATAGTTATGTTTTTGCACAGTTAAAAACAAATCTAAGTATACCATACACTGAAAAACAAGTATTTGTGATGCTAATCACTATTTACGGACAAATCATGGTGCAGAGTAGTAAAACATTCTGGGGTCAGATAGCAAGAGAGCACGTCAAACTAAGGGGAAAGACAAAGGTGTAGTCAGGTGATGATTTGGGGTCAGAATGTCAGGAGGATAGCAAATCAAAGCAAAGGGGCTAGGCAAATGAATGGTCAGAAGAGGTTCCAGGTTTGGCAGCAATAGAGAAAAACACAGAGCACAGATAACAGAGGCTAATATACAACCTTGAACAAATTCTATGACTAGCAGTGATCTGTGACTCACTGCTCAGCTAAGTAGCTGGGCAATCACTCAGAACAGGAAACACCTGAAGGAACAAAGTACTTCTCAGTCTCAGATAAGATGGCTGAGCTGTCAATCAATACACCGTCAGTTCAGCACGCACGGGCATTAGATTGGATGACTGAGCTCTCACTCACAAAACTGTCAGCTGTGTCCGACCCCGATTCAATAGTGCAGCAAAACTGTCACTTATTGTGTTAGACACACATTGAGTGGAGGAATCATGACAGTATTGATCTTTTTCAGGCACACCTAACATCAGTGTAGAAACTATCAATTAAAAATATGTGCCTCCCATAGAAAAATGCTCTTCACTTCTTACAAATCAAAACATCCAACATAATAATAGCAAACATTAATTTAGAGGCTTCATTTTAACTGATTAGGAAATAAGAGCCAAACTTTAGTAGAGACCTGACAAAACATTACAAATGCAGCAAGTCTCCAGGAAATTATTTCAGGTGAAAAGTAATTATCTCAAGTACTCGAACAGGGGGAAAACTAATTATCCGGGGTACTCGAACAGGAATAAAATAAATATAAATTGAAAAAGCAGGTTAGGAAATGCATTAAATCATGTAATGTATGTTTCAAATGAACATTTAATCAGGTTCCATATTAGGAGAGAAATTGTTCTCCTTAGACTAGTAACACTTTAACATTTCAGACATATGTGATGAAGCGCTTTCCTTATTTTGTTACAATGGACCTGTAAAACAACTGAATACGAAGCTTTGTCTCCAACAACAAGACTTAGAAAAAACTCTCAAGTAAAATGCTTTTAATATGACTACAAGCAGTTTAGTAGAACCACAGAAAGTGGCGGCATCAGCACCCGGGCAAGTGCTAGGCCCTGGACAGGTGAGGGGGCCCACTCGCTGTCCTGCAGCTACTCATATGTGCAGCTCTCTGTGGCTCCTGTTCTGCTGTGTACCAATCAGGAACTGCAAGATATGGTAATGTTTGGTGTGTGTGTGTATGTAAATGTGCTTGCTCCAGTGGTTTGTGTAAATGTATTCAATCTGCCTGTTCCAGGTTTGTGTGTGTCTGTATGTGCAATTAGCAGGGCTGGGCCCTGTGAGCAAGGTGATATATTTAATTCTCATCAAATTTAAAAAAAAAGACCAGTGGCACTCACCATTGAAGATCTTGTGCTTTATTTACAATTCCTTATCATCGAGGAAATCGTGCACTGGGGGAGGGAGGTGTATGGACGTTGGACGATGGCCTGCCGTTTCGTGACTGGCAGCCGCTTCTACAGGTCCTGAGTCAGGACCTGTAAAAGTGGCTACCAGTCGCGAAACGGCAGGCCGTCGTCCGACGTCCATGCACCTCCCTCCCCCAGTGCACGATTTCCTCGATGATGATAAGGATTTGTAAATAAAGCACAAGATCTTCAATGGTGAGTGCCACTGGTCTTTTTTCTAAATTTGATGTTTATGCACTTGCACCACAGTGAGCACCCCCAATGAGTCTGTAGCCTCCAGTCAGTCTTATTAAGTGAAACCAGCCCGTGAACACGGATAGTGCCCAGTTTATATTACTTCTCCTGGACTGATATATTTAATTGATGAGTGGCAGGTTCTGCCCTGGGGAGTAATATATATGAAGGATAAGAGGGCAGGCTGGGCCCTGAGGGCTTAAAAATATAAAGGATGAAGGGGCAGGCTGGGCCCTGCGGGGTAATATGCATAAAAGATGAAGGGGCAGGTTGGATACACAGGAGGAAGATATATGTAAAGGATGAGGGGCAGGCTGTGCCCTGGGAGGTAATATATATGTAAGGGATGAGGGGACAGGCTGGACCCACTTGGGGTGATAAATGTAAAGGATAATGAGGCAGGGTGAGCCCACTGGGAGTGATAAATACAAAGAATGTTGAGGCAGGCTGGGCCTACTGGAGGTTGATATATATGAAGGTTGAGGGGGCAGACTGGGTAGATATGCTGACTGACACTGTTGGAGAGGGTCGCTCACAAGAATTGGCACATAAGTTGAATTGCATAAACCCCCTCTGTTGTATGCTATTGTATAATTTACCACAGATATACCTCATGTAATGTACGGTAAGTGAGTGACATCTTTGGTATTGTACTATACCTATATTTCTATGCCGTGTCAGTGCATCAGGAATTGTTGTATGTGTTAAAGGGGCCCACTGACACATTTTCACCTGGGGCCCATGAAAACCTGGAGCAGCCCCGACTACAAAACAACATTAGTAGTAGTAAGAGAAAAACCTCTATAAAGACTATTAAATTTAAAAAAAGTTAAAAATTGCTTAACAAATATTAGTAATAGTCAAAAAGTATATTCTAGAGTGTACAAAATGATAGAAAAAGTTCTTAGGTATAGAGCAGGTTCCCCATGTAGATAATCTTTTCATTCCTCATGTGCCCCTCCATAAAAATAAAAAAAGTCTATACTCACCTCTAGGCTGGCACAGTTATAGCGATGTCAAAAGTTGTGAACCTGGGCTCACATGACATTGTTATGACATGTGAGCTCCGCGAGCAATTAACACTGGATTCCTTCTCTCCATCTTCAGACACAGAGCACTCCACAGGAAGTGAGCACTGCAGCTGCCACTCACTTCCTGTTCAGTATACCTGTGAGTATGGGACAAGAGTAGCCGGCAGTGATTGGCCACAGGGTTCGCGTGTCATAACAATGTCACGTAGGCTTTGGGACAATGACTTCTGACATCGATATAACCATGCTCGCACCGGAGAGTATAGGCTTTATTTTTATGGGAGCGCACATGCGGAATGAGAAGGGGTTATCCTAGTGATGGAAAAACCCTTTAAATTGAAGTCATGCCCTTAGAAGAAAACAATAAACAGAAACAACAGCAGCTCTAATCGTATGCATAGATGAACCCACATCTAATCAGATTCTTGAGGCCTATACGGTACTCCTTCCCTAAAAAATGGTAGAAAAAGTAAGATACAGAACAGTGTTTTTTTTCTTAAGTAATGCCTATACTCTTCTTTTATCTAAAGGAACATAGTGGTCTACCACCAATTGGTGGTGTCTTTGAGTCAGCAGTTAATGGGTTGTGTCATCACAGACAACCAATGTATTTTTAGTGCCCCTAGGTTAATCAGCTGATCAGAGCATACCCAACTCTCCAAACCACTAATAGCTTGTCTTTCCAGGACCAGATGCTTCTTTCAGCGGCTCATATACGCCACAGCAGCTGTGACATGGAAATGTATTATCACATGAGGCCATTCAAATTTTGTCCACATTGCTTCAGGGAAAAGGGTTATGGAGCTCCTGGAACATTGACATTATACACTCTAAACAATATATTAAAATAGATTGTTGAAATGAGACAGCTCATTCGTATGTTTGTATAAATAGACACATATAGGTAGATTATTGATCCTAAAATATCGTCCTGCTCAATTGAAATGCAAAAGTACTGACATCTATAGGTGTAGTATTCTTATTATAAAATAAGAAAGAAGCTATCGTAAAGGGATTCTGTCATCAGATTTTTCTACCTCATCTGAAAACAGTGTGATATAGCAATAAGACCCCTGGTTCCAACAATGTGTCACTTGCTGGGCTGCTTGCTGCAGTCTTGATGAAATCACTTTTCCTCTGAATGCTGAGCTTTCGTATAATCCTGCCCACACTAGTGATTGACAGTTTTTGGTATACACTGTGGATAAGCAGAAAGCTGCCAATCAGTAGTGGTGGCGGAGTTATACAGAGGTCATGAATATAGAGGACTACATGGCAGCGGATTTACTAGTCTTCTGCAGGTAAATCAGTGCTTGTATCAAAACTACAGCAAGCAGCCAATAAGTGACACAATTTTGGATTCAGGGACTATGGCTACAAAATTTTGCTCTAAAAGTTAGGTGGCAAAAACATGGTGACAGATTCGCTTTAATACTGTAAAGGCCCCGTTACACCTTGCAACATCGCCGCTGATTACTAGGGCACATAGGGGGTGGCCTATTGGCGGCGATATTTGCCCCTACGTCGCCTAATGTAAAGGGGCGATGTCGGTGCCTCCGAGAGGTCGCCTGGCTTCACATCATGATGTGAAACCAGGCGGCGATATGGGCAATGTGTACACATCGCCCATGTAATCGGCCGCTGGCGACCTGACAGGCGATAAGAGCATAGCTCCCATTGTCCTGCATCGCCGCTGGGGTTTTGAGACACCGCGGAGATGCCGCCTGTCAGCTCGCCAGGGCGCCGCGGAGGTGTCGCCCCATGTAAATGGGGGACGCGACGCTGGCGGGGCGCCAAAAATGTGCGCACACCTGCCAGTTGCCGCCGACATCTCCGGCAATGTCGGCAGGTGTAACGGCACCCTAAGAAATTATTTCTGACATAGGACCAGCATGTTTGCAAGGCTATGACCAGATTGTGATTCCCTAATGTGGATGAATGGTGTTTTGATCCAGGGTCCACTGGAGAGATGCCCTGTATTTGCCTGCTTTGCCCTGCCAATTTTATGGGAATCTTGACCTTATTAATAAAATTCACCAAAGCATTTCAGAAGCTGGTCTCTCATTTCCACTGGAGAGAGGCATCAAAATCATTCAGGCGCAAGATTCTTATTGAATTTGGCGCATATTTCAGCTGCCGTGCACCAGAATCAGAAATGTTCTCCAGACGTGGACTAAAGTACATTTCTGCTATAATTCACACAAGGCAAGAGACACACTATGTAAGATGCATGCAAGATACTCGCATTAGTCTTGCATGACTCACCCGGAACGGCCGCCGACTGTCTGGGCAGGAGCATGTCAGCTCCATAGAAACACACGCAGCTGATGCGCTGATATCCAGAGAGACGGTGACAGTGCTGGGTGAGTCATGCAAGACTCATGCAAATATCTCACATAGCGTATCTCAAGCCTAACGCCAACACAGTGCACACAAACTCCATGCAGCTGTTGTCTTTGCTCAGATTCACTTTTTATCAAAAGGTTCTTCCTGCCGAATCTATTTTTTACTCTTAAGTGAATGGCAGTTAAATAGGTCCATGATGAAGAAAGATCAATATAATCATAGTGATAAAAAAAACAGAAAACAAACTATTACTGGAGGATATAAATAAAACCTGCTAATTATCTAAGTTGTTTATCATTGAAATGATGCTGTGTGTTCCTAAACAAATGAATGAATTATAAAAGATGCAGGCATGGTCTATAGTTTATAGTGTATGTGAGAGACCTAAGGTAACAGAGCTATTTAAATATCTTAGGCCTCCATGGTCTCGGAGCCTTGAACAAAGGAGCTCTCTTGTGTGCAAAATCTCATCTCTAATGTGAGGAATATGCAATCTATACACTTGCACTATAAACAAAGGTACCTTGCAGCTGGTTCCAGGGCACAGCTTTGCTAGAAATGTTAATTCGCACAGCACCTTTGGGTGTTCTTTCATGAAGTACGGTATGTAAATTGATTGAAAGAAAATGACATTTTAGGTTCTGCAGCAATTCTTAGAGTCGTGCCGGAAACTATATAACATTGAGGTCAGAAAGGAAAGCAAAGTGTTTTGCATGTTAAATGAGTAACACAAGCATTTGGGACATAGAAATGTGAGGATGGAGTGAGTATGCTCTGTATCTCTTATGCACTGTATCTCTTAACCTTGTTTGACACTTCAAAGAAATGAAAATATGATTTGAACAAAAGCAGAAGAAGAGTATTATTAATACTGTATAAGCCGGACCTTCCCATAGTGCAGTGTGAACTATGTTTATTAACGTAACATATGAATATAGAGCTGGAAGACAAATGTCATGGTGGGTTTACACGTTTCAATATCGTTGCGATATCGCAACTCAATGGCGCGGGAGCGCGCATTTAGTGCACGTTTCTCCCGCATCGCCTCGGAGATTTACACGCTGCGATATCGGAATACAACGTCCGTGCGATGTCTACGCCCCCCAACCCAGGATCGAACATTTAACATGGGAGTGAATGGGTGACGTTTAAAATCGCATCGTAGTTGGGCTGTCACACAGCACGATCCGGCTCCAATCTCCCTTCAATATCGGAGCATTGAATAGCACGCTCATTCAATCCCCAATATCGCATTGACATCGTTCCTGCATCGTATTGGACGTTCACACCATACAACGCAGGAACGATATCGGGTACAACGATTGAACCACGTGACTTTTCATTGAAATTGAACTCCGATATCGCAACGTGTAAACCCGCCATCAGGTTGGACAAGGAGCTGTTTTCCTCCACTTTTCCTATTAAGTTGCATTCAGATGCCTATATAAATTGGCCTGAGATTGGACTGCAATGCTGGCCGTGGTCTCCTGACCAGAGCGTGACTTCATATATTTCTATGCAGTTCTCACGCTTGGATCGGGAAACGCGTTGGAAGTCCAAACATTGCGATCCCATCTCGGTCTGATTTATACAGTTGAATGCACTCTCCTAAAGCCACGTTCACACATTGAGTATTTGGTGAGTTTTTACCTCAGTATTTGTAAGGCCGGCTTCACACTATGATTTTGTGTTGTCAGGTTCTGTCTGGTGTTTTGCAGGAAGCACTGGATACAACCTGACAGCCCCGGACGAAACAGAACCGGAGGGCAACTATACCCTCGAATCCTGTCTTCTGCCGGAATCAGCGGCTGCCGCTGTCCAAGTGCTGAAAATTCAGCATATCGGCTGGAGGGAGCTCTTCAGGTGCTGAAATTTTGGCCACTGAGCTCCCCAGGTGCTTAAATTCAGCGGCTGCTGCTTTTAACAGCCGCCACTTTTTCAGCACCCGGCATCCGGGAACCGGTCCAATTTTATGTCGGATCCGGGAGGATCTGACTTTGTCCGATTTTTGCCCCGGACAGAAAAAATGCTGCCAACTCCGATTTTGTGTCCGGGGCAAAAAACGAAATCCCCCGGATCCTGCTGGACAGACAGCAAAACGGATGGCAAATAGCTGCTATCCGGCACCAAAGGGATATAATAGGGGCCAAATCGGATCCAGGGCTGTTCGGTTTACATAGGACAGCACTCAATCCCAATCAAGGCTTGAAGCCACCCTAAGCCAAAACAAAGAGTGGGCAGAAAATACAAAAGTGGTGACGGGTTACTATTATACCTTTCCTCTGATTGTTCCATGCCTGGCTTTAGCTTACAAATACTGAGATAAAAAACTGACCAAATACTCAACATGTGAAGGTGGCCTTAAAGGGAACCTGCTAAATTCAAATAAGGCTGGAGGCACACTGAACAAGATGCATGTGAGATACTCACATGAGTCTCGCATGCCTCACCCGGCACCATGACCGGCTCTCTGGACAGGAGCGTGGAGCTGCATATGTTTCTATACAGCTGATGCACTCCTGTCCAGAGAGTCGGCTATAGTGCAAGGTGAGGCATGCGAGACTCATGTGAGTATCTCGCGTGCTTCTCGTTCAGTGTGTCTCTGGTCTAAATCATAGCTCCTTTTTTCAAAGAGCACTGCCACATCCACATTTCAATAGCTAAGCCGCAATACACAACATGTTGTATTCACATTACTTTATTCTCCGTGACGAACACTCCATCAGGTGGTTATAATCTGAATTGCTAGGGTCACATCTCCGTTTTTTGTTTTTTTTAAATCCTGATCTGGTTTTGAGCTTTCAAAAAGCTCAAAACCGGACCAGGAAACGCTTCTCATAGGAGCCAATGCTAAACACCGGATTGCTTCACAAGCAATCCGGTGTCCGTCTCCGGCACTGCAGCCTGCGATTAAAATCATGCAGGCTACAGTTTTCGGACCGGTTCTAGCATCCGCTCTGCAGTAACTGGATTGCTCAGGATGTGTATTCCTGAGCAATGCGGCTACTGCATAGTTTGCGCATCCCGGCTATTGCTGAGATGAGCAAACTGTACTATCTATTGTAAAGTGTAAAATTTAATAAACAAAAGAATGCTTGAGGTCTCTAGGGGGGGCTTAGTCCCCTTAGAGATCGGACGCCCACTCCGGTGGGCTTCACCTACAATGCCCCCATGCCACGGGGGGAGTTTGGGGGATATGCACGGAGCTCGGAGGAGCCTGTGGCATGGGGGCATTGTAGGTGAAGCCCACCGGAGTGGGCGTCCGGTCTCTAGGGGGACTAAGCCCCCCTAGAGACCTCAACCATTCATTTATTTATTAAATTTAACTATTTACAAGAGATAGTACAGTTTGCTCATCTCAGCAATAGCCGGGATCAGCAAACTGTGCAGTAGCCGCATTGCTCAGGATTACACATCCTGAGCAATCCGGTTACTGCAGTCCGGTATTCTGCACACATTTTTTAAAACAAATGTGTGTGACCGGTATTGACCGAACGCAATTCAAGTTTTAAGTGTGACCCTAGCCATAGTTATTCAGGGGGGGGCAAACTGAATCTAAAATATGAACCATTTGACTCCTGTTGAACTCCTTTACATGGATGTCCATCTTTTTTTTGCCAGACACAATACCATAGTCCACTACTCCAAAGATAGGCAAAACCTTCTACTGGACAACGTATCATATATGACCAGTGATCACTTCACGCCCACCTGTAAATATAACAGTCCATGATTTTTAGTATATGGTTTTCCATTTTGTGTGTGATTTCAATAGCGCATCAAACTGGCTGATGGGTAGGAAGAAGTAGTGTTGTGCAATCAGTGTGAGGGCCCGGGCACTTTTCAGGGTTGAGGTGTCTGGCTGACATACCGGTAGCATTTTAATTTTTATTTTAAAAAAATTAACAAAATAATCCATGATTCAGGTGAATGCTCCAATTTGCCATGAGTAAAGTTCCCGACTGCAATGGGATTTTACAGCTTGAGAGACAAGGGGAAGACAATGGGTTTGATCATTTACTTCACTTGAGATTGATTTCTAGGAATATGCATGAATTCCTCTGCAATGTGGCAGAGCAATTGATTATTTATAACAAGGGAGATTGATTTTCAAGAATACATTTGAATTAATCCTAAACGTGATCATGTTTTTTTCACATGAGGAATCAAACAATGTATCTGAATCAGCATTAAAAGTAAGTAACATAAAGCCATTCATGCCCATTGTGTTATCGGCACGCCGGGATAAGAGATGTACCGGAATACGAAATGTATTTTTCTGCTTTTCCTACTCGTCAGTCACACATTTCTCTAAGGAAGGTATCAGCAGGTCACCTTATACCTGACCCCTGGAAGGAAATTTCTGCCATCTATTTGTCTCCAGATGCATTAAACGGAAAAGAAAGTTGACTGGAGATATTTCAAACCCAAAATGTCTTTTCATCTTCTCACCACAAGACAAATTAGATTAGCGAGTAACCAGACCTCAAATCTATTTGCTCTTTAATAATTTAAGCACTTAAAGGTCAAGCAGCTCTTTTCTGTTCTCCTTTATCACAGTCCAAGTGCTAATGAAAATAACTAAATCCCATCGCCTGTCTAATTTCCACTACCTGATGTAAATTAACACATGATTACCTCCTGTGCCAGGGCGCTGCTTGGAGAAAATTCTGCATTTTATTGCTACAAAATGAGGACAGTGGAGATAATCTGTATCAGTGGTTTTGTAAACCTAAAATCCTTAGCACCTTGATTAGGTTCTTTTATTTCGAGTTTAGAATGCAAATTTCAACCATCTCACAAAATGGTAAACGACAGTCAAAAAGTAACTACCTGATTGTAAATAATTCTTAATTTCCACATCAGAAATAATATACAAATATAATATAAAATATTACTCTGTAATTCAATGCATGAAAATACCCCATTGGTTTCGTAAAACCCACAATGTGATTTTGTGCCGCTGCTAAGCAGAAAATGGATGGCTGCAGAAATGACAAATGTCGCTATCAAACTGTTATCTATACGCAGAAAGCATAACATTTTCAATCCACAGGAAAATTGTATTGGTTAGTGCAGAGGTCAGTAAGCCCCGTCACTCTCTCCATATCCCAGCATGCTGACAACCACATATTCACGTCAGTACTGCCATAAGAGCCGGAGTGCCGCAGGTTGTTAGGCCGGCTTCACACCACAGTTTTTGTCTGTCAGGTTCTGTCCGGTGTTTTGAAGGATGCACCAGACAGAACCTGACAACACCAGCTGAGCAGAAACTGAGGGCAAATATGTCCTCCGGTACAGTTTTTTGCAGGATTCTTCCTGCTCATTGCTGCTGCGGTCCTGTGCTGAAATTTCAGCACCGTGTGTGCAGGGGAGCTGCCCGCGGTGCTGAAATTTCAGCCATGGAGCTCTCCATGGTGCTGAACTTCAGTGTCAGCTCTGAAATGCTGCTCTGTCCATGGTGCTGAATGAATGCAGCTACATTTCAGAGCCGCTGCAAGCCATTCGGGAAATGATCTGATTTTTTGTGGGATCCTGGGCGATCCAGAGCCCATAGACTCCCATGCTATGAGCGCCGGATTGCACCGGATCTGGGAGGATCCGGCTTTGTTAGTTTTTTGCATCGGACACAAAAATGATGCAGACTCCCGATTTTGTGTCCGATGCAAAAAAAGAACACAACTGGATCCTCCCGGAAAAGCACAAAACTGGAGGCCAAATACGGCCAATCTGGCACCATAAGGACACATGGGGCCAAAACCGGATCAGGTTCTATCCAGTTCAAACCGGACAGAACTTGACACCACAAACCCGTAGTGTGAAGGTCGGCCTTAGTCGCTGGGTTACTATGTCTAAGGCCCCTTTCACATCAGCGTATTTTTGAAATCGCGGCAGATGCGGTGAAAAAAACGCATCTGCCGCGATTACCACATAACCGCTACACTTGTGGCACGGTTGCGGCACAGTTGTGGCAAGCCCCATACAATGTATAGGCGGGCTTGCAGCAGGTGCGGCAAGTGCGGTTTTGGCACTTGTGGCACGTGCGGCCGTGAAAAATCCGCGGCTGACCGCGTTTTTTTTTCGCGGCCGCACCTGCCGCAAGTGCCAAAACCGCACTTGCCGCACCTGCCGCAAGCCCGCCTATACATTGTATGGGGCTTGCCGCAACTGTGCTGCAACCGTGCTGCAAGTGCAGCCGGTATGCGGTAATCGTGGCAGATGCGTTTTTTTCACCGCATCTGCCGCGATTTCAAAAAAACGCTGATGTGAAAGGGCCCTAACTTATATGATAATATTCTTGGACCAGTCAACAAAAATTATGTGATTCACTATAGAAGTTCTAAGTAAGTATACACTGCCGTGCTTCAGTATTTTCCTCCACTTCAACAGGCAACAGTGAAGAAAGGAAAAAAATGTGTAAAAAAGCCTATCACAGTTGTTCATGGTTTTAGGAACATAAAAACAATACTGCGGTTGAGGACAAACTACACATAATAAAACATGATTATTATGATCAACTAGCATCGTGTATTCTAGAATATGTATGTAGTTTACATTCTGTGACTGACAGAACTTGTTCAGTCAACGTGAGTGAACCACACCGCTCCTCCGTCACTCCTCCTGTCCCCAATCCTCAATCTCTCCTCCTGTCCCCGCTCCTCCGTCTCTCCTCCTGTCACTGCTCCTCCTGTCCCCGCTCCTCCATCTCTCCTCCTTTCACCGCTCCTCCTGTCCCCGCTCCTTCATCTCTCCTCCTGTCCCCGCTCCTCCATCTCTCCTCCTGTCACCGCTCCTCCTGTCCCCGATCCTTCATCTCTCCTCCTGTCACCGCTCGTCCATCGCTCTCCTGTCACCGCTTCTCCTGTCACCGCTTCTCCTGTCACTGCTTCTCCTGTCTCTCTCCTGTCACCGCTCCTCCATCTCTCCTCCTGTCACCGCTCCTCCATCTCTTCTCCTGTCACCGCTCCTCCTGTCACTGTGGATTTCCGTAACAGACAGAAAGACGTCATTAGACAATTGTATAGTAGGATGTAGCAGAGCTGGTGCTGTATTTTTTGTGCATTGTGATGTCTGTATGTACTGCAATAGATTGACCTGCAGTCCAATAATAAACTATGAACGATACACAAACCGTTTCAGCTCTGCTATGTGAAACTCAACTGTGCTACATCTACACTTATATACTGCTCCCAGCCTTCCAACAGTTGCCATATATATATATTTAGATGTAGCAGAGCTCATGCTGTGTTGTTTGTGCATTGTGATATCTGTGCTGCTGTAGATAGATTGAGCTGTACTCCTATAACAAACACTACAATGCCACCTGACCATCTCAGCTGTGGCAGTGTCACATCTTCCATGATATCCTATGTCTCTCCCTATGTGCGATTGAGAATTTCAGGCCATCACTGCATGAGTCCTCCCACAGCGGAAGCGCCCACCTATCAATATGCAGAAGCCATGGTATACCCACTGACGTGACTTATGCATATTGATGAGCGGAAGCTTCCACTGTGGGAGGAGTGTCATGCAGTGATGGGCTGACATGCTCAAATGCACAGATGGAGAGACGCAGGATATCATGGAAGATGTGACACCACAGTACGGGGAGTGGATAACAACAGGGGGAGGGGGGCTGAGAATTCACAGTGCAGCGAGGGGTGACAAAGGGGGGCTGAAAGGATGGACACTTCAAATAGCCGGCGGGAAATCTGACTTCACCGCTGGCATTCTCGCCCGCTATTTGAAGTGAAGCACTGTTTCTCTGTAACGGAAATCCCGAGTTGCTGATTGGTCACGGAGCGGCCAATCAGCGATGCAGGATTTCCATTACAGAAAGAAAGACGTGATAAGGCAATTATATAGTAGGATTATTTATATAGCACCATTAATTCCATGGTGCTGTACATGACAAGGGGTTACATACAAAATTATAGCATTACAGTACACAAATTAACAATGACGGACTGGTACAGAGGGGAGAGGACCCTGTCCTTTCGAGCTTACATTATATAGGACAATGGGGAGGAGACAGTAGGACAGGGGTGCAGAAGATCCGGTGGTGGTGAGGCAGCAGCTCGGGTGGTGTGAGGCAGCACCTTTGATGATGGTGAGACAGCAGCAACCGTGCTGGTGAGGTGGCAGCGTAGTCATTGCAGGCTGTAAGCTTTCCTAAGCAGATGGGTTTTCAGGTTCCGTCTGAAGGATCCGAGAGTGATGTATAATTGGACGTGTTAGGGGGCAGAATTCCAGAGGATGGGAGATATTCGGGAGAAATCTTGGAGGCAATTGGAGGAAGAAAAAGCGTGAAGGAGAGTAGGTTTTGGGAGGATCAAAGATTACGTGAGGAAAGATTTTGGGATTTTAGTTTGGAGACATAGGGAGGGGACAGGTTACAGACAGCCTTGTAGGTCAGCGTTAGTTTGAACTGGATTCATTGGGAAATTTGGAGCCAGTGGAAGAATTTGCAAAGGGGAGAACAAGGGAGTAGCGAGGAGAGAGGAGGATTAGTCAGGCAGCAGAACTGAGAACAGACTGGAGAGGTGCAATAGTGTTAACAGGGAGGTCACAGAGGAGGATGTTGCAGTAATCAAGGCAGGAGATGGTGAGAGTATGAACAAGCATTTTAGTAGCTTGAGAGCTGAGGAAAAGCTGGATTCTGGAAATATTTTTGAGCTGGAGGCGACAGGAGATGGCGAAAAATTGGATGTGTGGTTTGAAGGACAGGGCAGAGTCAAGGGTTACTCCTATGCAGCAGATTTCAGGTGTTAGGTGATTTTAGAGCATAATGCCATTCACCGTGATGGATCAGGTTTTACAGAACACATAGGTTGGTACACAGATAGACCAGGTTACATTTTGCAACTCATACACTGGGAAAGATAAAGGTGAGAAAGTAGAGAGACATGCAGAGTAGGTGCTGCTGAAAATTTTAATAAGTTGGATGCACAGATTCACGCTCAGTATTGCTGAATAATGCCTTCCATGCTGTTGCTACAGAGATATGGGGAGCAAAATGTCCTTTTTTCATTTTGAAAAGTAGAGTTGGAAGGGACCTCCTGGGTCATCTGGGGTTGTCTGTCCAGTCTTTGTTTGAAAAATTTCTTTCGAGGGGAAGTCACCATTTCTCATGGCAGCCTGTTCCACTCATTGATCACCCTCACCATCAGAAAGTTTTTTCTAATATCTCATCTGTGTCTGCTCCCTTTCAATTTCATCCCATTGCTTCTAGTCTATCCTTGTGCAAATGAGAATAAAGCTGATCTCTTTACAGTGTGACAGACCTTGAGATATTTGTAGACAGCTATAAAGTCTCCTCTTAGTGTTCTTTTTAGCAAGCTAAGCATTCGCAACATTCTCTTGTGCATGTATGTTTGTATGGGAGACATAATAGCATCTGGTCTCTGCCCACACTGGAGCTAAGCTAAGCCAGTCTCTACACAGAGGGAGGGCGGAGGATTTAGCTTAGAGAAAATGGGTTCAGTAATACAAAGAAACCGAGCCCCTCTTATGCTAATGTGCTGCACACTCCGCACCCCTGCTGCACGCTTTCTAAGGACTTCTATAACATTTATCTCAGCAATCATACATGGAATCATTGAAGTAAAGGTATGATTGCATTCAGTATGCCAGTGCCTGTAAGGTAGCAGCCTCACTTTATAGACCTAAAACCTGCTGGTTGATCCTCTTTAGTGACTAAAGTCATTGTTTAATATAAAAAAAAAATTAACTTAAAATTATTATCATTAGTTTTTCAAAAATTATCCAACAAAGGCACAGATGTGACAAATAACCCCCTGACTACATAAATGTGTGTCCTTTACCAAAACAACTGAGACCAATTAGATTGACAACCAGAACTTGTTTGGTTGATACGGACTATCGTCATAAAACACGGCATATGACTTCTTTGACTAGTGACAGCAAATATGATTTATTTCTGTGTGCATCAATTGAAAGCTCCAATCACAGAGGTCTGTGCCAGCAATTAATCATACCAGACAAAAGTTACACTTTAGGTAAAACCAGTTTATCATTTCCTAACAGGTAATTATCCATGCAATACAAATTACTCTGTCCATCTTTGTGATGGACATAGTAGTTTTTCTACCAACTTTCTGTTTGATTATAACAGTGGGACGCTGACAGACACTATTACAGAACAGCGTAGTGTGCACTGTTATAGGATTCTTCTGACTCACACGTCTATAGAGCATTATGGTCCTATGGGGTTCAAACAACCGTATTTTCAGTCTGAGTGTGATCCAAAAAAACATCAGATCTTACTCGGACCAATGATAGTCTCATGGGCCATGCACATCTCTGCATATCTGAGTTTGATCTATTTATCAGATCGCATTATACTGTACTGGTATGACATCAGTGTGCAGTCAGATTTTCCAAGAATGACACAATGGAGAAAATGGAGAAATCCTTTTCTCCAACATCTCCTGCTCCGTGCGTGCTCTGATTGTCTCAGATATAATATGCTGGAAAGACAGTATGACACAAATACGGTTTTACCAGATTAAGCAACAAATTAGATGAGAATAATGGATGCACTCACCTGCTGCAGCCACCACAAGTATCAATAAAAGTGGAAGAAAAGATAAAATGGAGAAAGATGGTGTAAATGCCGCGCTGTCGAAAAGATTCACTGATATGAAAGATAATTTTGTTTCTCTACGCATTTCAGGGTTCACACTTGCCCCTTCCTCGGGAGAAGTCATATACAATCATATACAATAGATTGTATATCACTTCTCCTGAAGAAGGGGCAAGTGTGAACCCTGAAATGCGTAGAGAATAAAGTCATCTTTCATATCAGTGAATCTTTTCGACAGCGCAGCATTTACACCATCTTTCTCCTTTTTCTTTTTACTGTTCACTGGTTGTCTCGTGAGAGATATGGATCCCACTATGCTGACACTCTGATCACAAATTGATCAATGTTATTTACATAATTGACCTGACTCTCCAGCAGTCTACACGAGCCTTAGTGTGGGTGATACCATTGGAGAACATTGGCGCTAGCAGTATTACAAAGGTTCTGTGGGTAACGCTGTGACAGATATACTGGTTGACATTATTGAGGCGGCAAATGATGAGCACCGATAAATAAACACTGTCATCTCATTGTATGGAGACTATGGGTGGCACCTTAAATCCTTGGGATAAATACCGGTGTAGTATTTTTTAATCTAATACTCATAGTACAATGCAGCAAGATATCTTGATGCTTAAAAGTGTAACTTTACACCTAACTTAACATGCTCATGGGCTTTAAGTGGCTACAGAGGAACCTGACAGGAGATCCAGGCTGCCAGAACCAATCTGGCTGCGTCATTTTAGCATTGTATGTCTCACTTTGTAACGCTGTAGCTGTGTTTCAGAAAAAACATAGTTTGAAAGGCCGACCAAAGACTAAATGAATTGGATGGATAAGAAGCCTGTCAGCTTCTAGCCGTAAAACTCAACTAGACCGGCAGGTCTCTATATCTCTACAGTTTTCCACATCATGATAACTTTCTGTGTATGGGATTACTTAACTACAATCTGTCACCAGGTTTTTGCTACCTTATCTAAGACCAGTATGATGTAGATGCAGAGACCCTGATTTCAGTGATGTATCACTACTGCTGCACTTTTTATAAAATCATTGTTTTATGTGCAGTAGATTTCGGGCTTCTGAGCTCTGTATAACCAGGCCCACACCACTGATTGGCATCTCTCTGTATATGTCATTCTGGACTAAAAGGATCTTCGGCTACTGTGCGTGATATTGGAGCATAGACCAACGAGTCCCAACCACTGCAAGAATAACAACAAGAGCGGAAGGGGAGAAAGACAGGGAAACAAGAAGACAACTTCACGCATGCTTCCACACTCTTGGCAGCAGACAGCTTGGCAGTAGTCAGCTCTCCAGAGAACCTCCTTCACCTCAGAAAATTGGCCAGAAATGGTTCATCACCAGCAAAGGATGCTGGAACCATGTGACCATATAAAGTGGATGGAGTAATGACAGAGTAGCCACACCTGGACAAAGAACGAGCGAGCTTGGCAGCAGAATAACATCACTACAAGGGTTAACCGTGCATAAAGTGTCTAACGGTTTATTAATAACAGCATAACCGGGGACAAAATACACTCACATAACATAATACCGTGTTTACATCACATAACATAACCTTCACATCTGTACATTACAGGGATTTCATCACATTATTACACTATATTTAAAGTTCACATTACATATATCTTTATGCTCTGGAGCACTAACTACAGCTCCTTTGGCGCTCCCAGACACCTAGCCCGTATCCACCCTTACATTTACATATAATACATTGTCAACAGAACCTCAAGGTGTCCCCTACTGACCCTTGCAGACCTCAGTCTGGTTCTAATGGCGGTTTCAGCAGCCTGGCCTTCATTCAAATGAGACAACATACATGGTAGTTTTACATAGACCACTTTTGCTTTACACATGAACACCATACATTATAATGGCATTTTTGTATAAACCACTATGAAGTACACACATAGTCAACGGGACCATATCATGACCTAGCGAGTCCCAATGGCCGGCTCCCCTCTCATCCCAAAGGGATGGATCACCTCCGACACGTCCTCACATCTCAGTGGTCTGGTCTGCACTGAGTTCCCATCTCTCCAGTTCATCATCACACAGACACCTGGCAGGTTAAGTCCTGCTCGCCACACCCAATTGACACACCCACACCTGGGTGTTAGCAATCAGCACACATTGCTCTCTCTTGGCCACTCATTGCTCTCATCAACCTCTCAGATCTTAACTCACTGTGCACCGTTTCAGTCTTACAGCACTCACACTCAGATAAACAGGCTTGTGTGAGCAGGCACCTGTGCTGCAATCCCATGTGATGCACCCGGCCATGGGACCACATCGTGGTGCCTCACAGTATATATGTACCACTGTAGATAGGGAGAAAGCTGCCAATCATTGGTTGTGAAGGGGTTATACAGAGCTCATGAATATGGAAGACTACATGATAGGAAGGTTACTAATCATTTAGTGATAATCTTCTGCTGATAAAACAGTAAATGTATAAAACCTACCGCAAGCAGACCAGTATGTGCCACATACCTGGAATCAGGGTCTCTGTCTCTACATCATGCTGCTCTCAGATTAAGTGACAAAAACTAATGACAGATTCCTTTTAATGAGTATTCTTTGTTAAGAATGCTCTATTTGTACATCACACAGTGGAACGGTATTGAATTGATGTCCGGTCTAAATAAAACCAGCAGAGTTTAAAAGCAGTGTTGTATATGAATAGTGAAACCAGGAATCAATGAACACCAGCAAACAATAAGGAAACGCAGCAATGTAATTTTTATTTTCCACAGTAAATAGTATTGTATTTAGAAACCTTACTGCTAGCCATAGGGTTCAGAGGCAGGAGATGTAAGTCAGCCTAGTTTTGTCGTGCAGTCTTCTTTGTGTGGGTCTTTATTTCATTTACCTACCTCTGACTCAGCGGTGATCTACAGTCACACAGAAAATGCATTCTTCAGTGAATGTAAATCCTATCTTACAATAATTACTGCAAGTCTGAGAAGTGAAGTTGACTCCGGTGACAGACTGAATGGTCTAGCTGACTGTTTTGCCGAGATGATTGTGAATACGCAGAATGAATAGATGACAAGGTCAGGCTGCTTCTGATGTGGCATACCAAAGATGCTGCCATTCAAGGCTTTTCTCTAAGCAGTCCTGGACAAACACAAAGGTAAGGAATAAGAAATGATAATGGCATCTTATTCAGAGCTTGTATAGACCCATCACTAAAAAGTGTTGCCCAAACCAGCAATAAGTCTGTTATTTGACTACAAACCAGAGTCATAAGTAAGAATAAATGAATTAGATGGCCCATTACAGAATTATGTCACCGAGGAGAACTGAATGACACTTTGATGTGAGCACTATCATTTTATTAATGATAATTGACATAGATGAGTGATGAGATGATGGACAGTGCAGAATTATGGGAAGCTTTATCGGTAAGAAAGATACGTTTTTTCTTGTACTTTGAAATGGATGAACAACCGGTGCAATAACTGTCACAGGAGGAAACATCAGTGTATTAGCTGGACACAAATATGAGCCTGATTGCAACATTCAGGACAGATTGGAGAGGGGAGAGTTTATTCAGAGGAAAACTGATTTGTAATGAGTTGCAGTAATTAAAGGGATCCTGTCACCTCCAAAACGCCTCATAAGCTACCAAAACATGTCCCTGCACCATCCTATCACTAATTTCACACTTCTTTTGTCTCCTGAAAGCATCCTGTGAAAGTGCATAAAAACGTTTTAATACTTAAGACCCAGTCTCACATAACGACGCATCAGCAATCCCGATAACGATGTGCAGAGATCGCTGGTGCGTCGTTTACACATCGCTGATTAGATGTCAAACAGGTATCTCACCAGTGATGTGAAAAACGACGCACCAGCGATCCAGAATTATACCGAAGTCGTTGTGAATTTTCTCTCCATAGCGCAGCATTGAGATTGTTGCTCATTATCTTTGTCAAACACAACAAAGTAGTGTTCCCAGCGGGAGCACAACGACGCAGGAATGACCCAGAGCAGTGTGTAATGATCAACGATCTCACAGCAGGGGCCAGATCGTTGGTGCGTGTCACACAGAACAACATCGCTATTGGGATCGCTGTTGCGTCATGAAATCCGTGATGCAACAGCGATCTCGTTAGCGATCTCTTTATGTGTGACAGGGCCTTTACTCATTAGTGATTATAATTAGCAGGGGCTATATTCTTTAGTCACCAGGGCATGTTATTTTGCAGCTCCAGGATCCACCCTCTCTCTGTCTGTACTGCTGTGATGTGCAGCTGAAGGCAGGACTAATGATTTGCATTCTGTGAGTGATAGAGAGGGGGAGGGTAAAGCCTGCACAAGCAGAGCACAAAGACAGAGAGGGGTTGGATCCTGGAGCTGCAAAACAGTCCACCCTGGTGACTAAAGAATATAGCCCCTGCTAATTATAATCACTAATGAGTAAGTATTAAAAAGTTTTTCTCCACTTTCACAGGATGCTTTTAGGAGACAAAAGAAGTGTGAGATTAGTGATAGGATGGTGCAGGGACATGTTTTGCTAGCTTATGAGGCGTTTTGAAGGTGACAGGATCCCTTTAATATGAAAATAAAACATAAAGACAATGAGGATATGCTCATACAGAGTTTTGTTGACATAGTAAAATCCACATAAAAACCCTTTAAATACTCTTTGATGTGGATTTTAATGCAGATCCACGTTAAAATCCAAATATTAATATACTCTGTGAGGACAGACGTTTAGAGTATTTCGTTTTGATGGTAATAAAAGGTAGATTCTAGAAATGTTTTAAAAGGTACAGTTGACATAAATGAGCAACTGATTGGATATAGGGAGTGAAATCAAGATTTGACTCAAATATACCCAAGACAGTAAGTGTGCTGCTTATAAGTTATGGCCCATAACCCCACCCAGAAGTAGAAATCTAAGGTTTAGGTAGATTGAATAAGGAAGAAAGCTCAGTTTGGATAATATTCTGATTAACATAGAGAGTACATGATGCTAGAAACAGATAATCAGTGGTATTTTGTACTACTTTGGTGGAAATGTCAGGAAAGATATACCGGTATGTAATTGGTTGTCAACAGCAGAGAGATGGAACTGAAAGTCAAATCTGCTGAAAATGAACCTACTTTTTTGTCTTTAAAGCAAGTGATAAAGTGAATAAAATGTTGAGATAGGAACAGAAGAGAACAACAGAGAGTGGCATCATTAAAGGGAATCTTTCCTGACAGTCAGTACCCACAAACCACATACTGTATATGCTCGAGTATAAGCAGAGTTTTTCAACCCATTCTTTAAGTTAACAAATGCCCCCTTCGGATTACACTTTTATGTGAGTCAGTGTCTGTGCTGCGCTGTGTTGTTGGGGGGGAAGGGTGGTGATGGGAGGCTGGAGCAGACTGCAGAAGCAGCGGGTGGTCATGTGGAGAAAGGAAATGTGGACCGCTCTTTAGTCTAATATAATATCCTCTGCAGTCTTCTTGCCTATCACCTCGGCATCTGCAGTGAATATAATATTAGACTAATGAGCAGGCCCATGTGACCTATCGCTGCCTTTGTCGTCCCTTGCGATCCTGTATGTGGATATTCACTGCCTCCCACACATAATCTTTGGCATGGAAGCAGTGACTATCCTGACAACGGATGGTTTAACTCACCTCTCTATCGCCCACCTGCAGCATTGCGGCATCCTCCTGTCTGTGCCAGAATTCGATCATGTGAGCAGCACAGTATAGCGACATCATCACTGCACATGCCACTGACATATCAGATGCCGGGACAAGAAGACAGAAGGAAAGCATGATGCTGCAGGGGAGTAATGGGGAGGTGAGTTAAATAGTTTATTATTTTGTGTGTGTCAGCATGGAGGGCCTAATACCATGATGGGTGTGCCTACATGCCATTATTGAAGGAAGCGGGGATGATATAACTGGAAGGGGGGATAATATACCAAAATGGGGGGGGCTAAGTACCAGGATGGGGGATGATATACCAGGTTGGGGGATGATATACCCGGATGGGGGGCTGCTGCATTTCCCACCCTAGGCTTATACTTGAGTCAAAAAGTTTTCCCAGTTTTTGTTGGTAAAATTAGGGGCTTCAGCTTTTACTCAGGTCAGCTTATACTCGAGTATACATGTTATATTGTCACGTAGCTTGTTAAAAGATATGCCTATTCATATCCTTATTTATAAACTACGCTGGTCCATAATCTAAGGATCCATATATTAATTCATATGAAATTGAAGTTGAAGTGCTCTGGATGTGCTTGTAGCACTTCCCGAGTCTCCAGTTCTGCAGCTTCTGTTTTATCTTAGTGCCAACTTCTGTGTGAGAGCTCTGTAACCTGAGTGCACAATGGGGGAGACAGAGGTTTTAAATTTCTCAAATCGCGGCCAAAATAGTTCAGCCTCATTTGCATATGGATTCAAATATGGTTGTTTCAATTCAAGAGGGGTGATTTATTATAAAGGTACAATTGGGCTTATCTTTTAATGAGCTACAAGGTAATATCAGTGGTTTCAAAGGGTTGATTAACATGATAGATTTCCTTCAAGGCCAAAAGAGTGGACCAAAGTGAGGAGAAGGAAGCGACCCATTATGTCAAACACTAGAGATATTGTAACCTATGCCATCACCCATACCCACTAGCCGTATGTGTGATTGTTCTCTGTTAGCAGGTTCCTATTCGCCCATACACAGGGAGGTTTTCAATCCAAAGAGAGGCTATGGCTGAGTGGAGGGACTCAGTAAAGGAGACACACCTTGACGCGACTGCTGGGTGGTTATCAATATGGCCATATTTATAAGCTAATGTTACAATGTGTCGTGTTCAGCGTTGCACCTGTACACATTACAAGATGGAGTGTTGCAGTTTTTTCTTGTTTAAACAGTAGAGAGAGACCCAAAACAATCAGCAGGGAAACATTCAAATAAAAATGACACTCTATTTGTTATTACTAAAGGACTACATGCCACATTACACAGTTAGGTGTATAGCATCGGTATTCTTACACATTTTCCCCACCAGAAACAAGATTAAAAAATTGGCCAAACTACGGTACCAGTGTGTAAAGAAAAAGCAGATGCTATTCTGAAAGCTGAAGCCATCGGGGGCACTGTGTCACACTTCTTCTCATATGGACGTATATAAAGGAAATATAGTAAATGAACATTGCATAGTATGGGTGAAAAAGTTGTTTTATGCATATATTGGTTCATTATCCCCAATACTGCCTCACCTACTTTACACAAGCCACACATTTATAAAGCACAAATGATATACCAAGTCTTCAGTTTGGCTAAACTTCCCTACCACTTGTCTCTTTCATCTTACTTGTCTTCCCTCCTCCACAACCCCTGATGTGTGCTAGAAATTATCCACAAAATATCTCGGTGGGAAATAGCATTCACAGTACACAAATATCCCTGACTTTATCAACATTCTCTGTGTGCTACCGACTAATAAGGATTCCAGGTGCTGAAGTTATGTTTTCATCATAGAAACGACTTGTCACAATGGCATAATGGAAAACGTATGTAAAAATCTGCTGCCCTTACGTAACAACGGCTGACAGACTAAGACTTTTCATGAAACAATAATAGGGAAATTGGATTATTTTCACTATCTGCATTTGGAAGATACTTCACCTAGGAAATATCTGTTGGAATTAAAAAATGATATTACATATTGGAATTATTAGAGCATTTATTATATTATGAAATTATCTGAAACATCAGAAAATTTTACTTACTATAACCCAATGAAGCAACCACGGTGCAGGACTACTGGAATACTGCGCACTGTAACTTTGAAGACTCAATTTTTGTATTAAACTGGGTATTCAGGATCTATTTTTTTTTTACCAACAGGTAGTTGCTAACTACCTTCCTGTTCTGTAGTTCCCAGCAACAATCTCTCCTGGCTCAGGAGGTGATTCTCTTAATTTAGGCTATGTGCCCACCTAGCGGTTTTGTATGTGTTTTCCTGGCAGATTTTATAAAACCTTTAGGCTACGTTCACACATTTGCGTATTTTGCTGCGCTTTTTTGCGCGCGCGCTTTTTTGCCGCGTTTTTCGGCCGCGCAAAAATGCGCAGCAAAATACGCAGGGGCTTTCACACACTGCGCTTTCTTTCCCCCAGAAAGCACAGTGATGTCACAGAGGGGAGGAAGAATCCTGCTTCCTCCTCCCCTCTGTGACATGAGTGACCGCCCCATTAGACTTCACAGTGTATTAATATACACTGTGAAATCTAAATTAAACAAAAGCAAGTTAATGAAAAATAAAAAAGAATCAATACTTACCTCTCCGACGCCTTCTGCCGCTGTGCGATCTCCGATTCCAAGTGAGATCTCTTCTGACAGGACCTGTGATGACGTCAGAGGGGGGCGTTCCTGGGGCGGTCCCATCGCTGATTGGCTGCTCGCGGTCATGTGATATCACATGACCGCGAGTGCCCGGGAACGCCCCCCCTCTGACGTCACCACAGGTCTTGTCAGAAGAGATCTGACTTAGAACCGGGGATCGCACAGCGGCAGAAGGCGTCGGACAGGTGAAGTATTGATTCTTTTTTATTTTTCACACACTTGCTTTTGTTTAATTTAGATTTCACAGTGTAGATTAATACACTGTGAAGTCTAATGGGCGGCCACAGCTGTCACAGAGGGGAGGAGGAAGCAGGATTCTACCTCCCCTCTGGGAGAATACGCAGGAGCAGCTGCGTAAACAATTGACATATCAATTGTTTACGCAGCTGCGTTTTCTCCCGGAAAACGCACTGCGTATTTTTACGCAATGTCTGCACTGCAAAGTGAATTTCCCATTCACTTTGCAGGCAGACAAAAGGCACATTGCGTATTTTGAAAAGCGCGCGTAAAAAAACGCGGCAAAATACGCAATGTGTGAACGCAGCCTTAAGGTGTAATGCATGCCATCAAAGTTGTTCCCCCAGACCTTGTCTTAGCCTCTCATACAGCCAGATCAGAATCCCACACACTGCACTGATGAGGGGCAATCACCCCGAAACGCAGCATCTGCAGTGTGGGGTTCTGATCTGGCACAAATCCTAAGTCATATTAAAAGGCTTGTTAAAGAGTCAATTATGACTTTTAGGATTGATACCTTTATTAGGTGGCACTAGAGTTTTTTCACTTCCTCACTGAAGTGACAATTTACATAAGAAAAGTCAATGAGAATTCTGAAGTGCCATCTCCATCTTAGGGTGCATACCCACTGTCTGGAATAGCAGCGTTTTGGACACAGCTTATTTCCGCTGTGTCCAAAATGCTGTTTCAAGAAATATATATATATATACCATGCAGTGCACCCACTTTGTCTATCCATCTACTTATCCAATACAGTCAGTGAAGGGGAGTAGGGGACAAACTGAATTTCCAGAGCTGATGTTCCAGTTCTTTGGAGTGATACTTTTATGCAGTGTCACGGTGATTTATGCAGGAAAGTCCTGGACAGAAGATTGTGCTGTGGCTGAGTGTGAATGGTAAGATAGAGCTGGGGTGAAATATGAGGGGTTTGATGGAGTTACAGGGGGTGTACTAACTTGTGCAGCCCAGCACAAGATCTGATGGATAATACAGTCAAAAGAGTAGAGGAATCTGAAGAAGAAATGATGGCTGTGAACATTATGTTATGGCACAGGAAAGTTAGCAGAAAGGCATAAAACAATATAGAAATTGGTATATGAGGTACATAAGATTATTTAAGGGCATTATTCTTAAACATTTAAGGAAAAAAAGTAGTAATTGAGTTAAGGCAGTGACAACTTTATTAAAGTAAATAAGTTAATTGAACAGCTAAATGGGTAAATACTTAAGGTGCACCTGTCACCAGTTTTGGGGTTCTAAACTCTGCCCACCACCTTTAACATGATGTAATTAGGGTTCCTCTAACCCCTTTATATTCCCACACATCCCCCTGCATACCTCAGAAAACAAGTTCTATTCTTGCCCCACGCTGTATGCTAATTTCAAAGTTCGGTCAGACAGGTATCTCCAAATTGTGGTCAGCACCGCCCCGCTCCATGCAAACACCGCCCCTCCTGATTGTGTGCAAGTGGATGACGTTGTTACAATTCTTAAGTAACGTGCCTGCCTGGTAGAGTCGGAAACATGCACAGGCACACCCTACTCTGTTCGATCAAACAGCCAGTGATTCCAATGTGCAAGTGTGAGAGCCCGAAGTCTCATGCCTGCGCAGTGGAGTCACTGGCTGTTCAACAGGGCGCAGTGAGGTGCACCTACGCAGGCACAAGACTATTGAATTGTAGCAACATCATCCACTTGCATTCAGTTAAAAGGGGTGGGCATGGAGCGGGGCAGCGCTGACAGTAATCTGGGGACACTTGTCTGGCCGAACATCGAAATTAGCATACAAAGTGGGACAAAAATAAAACTCATTTTCTGAGGTATGCAGGGGGTCATCTGGGAATATAAAAGGGTTACAGGAACCCCAAATACATCATGTTAAAGGTGGAGGGCAGGGTTTAGAACTCCAAAGGTGGTGACAAGAACACATTAATATTTTCTCTCACTCCATCTCCAGATGTGATGGCACTATATATATATATATATATGTATATATATATATATATATATATATATATATATATATATATATATATATATATATACATATATATATATCAAAACAGAATGGAAACCGTACAATGTGATCCTTTTGTTGAGAAGAATGGGGCAATCAGGAATCAGATCCCGACCCATCATGTTATGGTGTGTTAAAATGTTAACATCGAAATAATGTTCTTCTACCTATTTATATTCAAAGAGTTAGATCATATTACCGTATATATTTATGTATATTTTTGGTTCTGTCATACCATATACTAGAAATTCCATATAAGAAACTGTAATATTTTATATCTTAAACATAAAGATAAACAAGTTAAAGAAGTTGAAGAAAGCCAATAATAGTAGATTAGGATGACATCCAACAAAGGAAAGAGGCATGAAAGTGGGCTGGAAACTTGTAAAAAAGTTCCAACAGTTTGATGTAGTGTTATAAAGTATTATTATTATCATTGCTCATGTCTGTTAAAGATGTAATTAAGGTAAATGTAGAACCCATCTTCTCATTCAGTCTGTCAGGTTTCTCTGAGTAAACAGCTTTTTGTTACACAAGCACATGTCATTCTTGGCTTGACAGCAACATTCATCTTCGGCTTACTTGTGTTTATGGAACGGAACCAAAAATAGAAATACATTTATTTTAGCTGCAAGTAACAGAAATTATTTGGAAGGAGGTTTCGGCAAGTTCGCTTGACAGTGAAATTGGTAATTAATTTAGAAAAGCCTTCTTGTGCCACCTGGACACCCTGCCGAATGATTGCACAACTGTGTCTAGAATGGATACAATTATGATGTGGATTCTTATTACCGTAATCTAAGACTGTAAGGCTGTTTGCGGTCACACAATAGTGGGGACTGAAGCATTGTTTTATCCATAATTGCTAGTCTCTAAATTGATATTATTTGTTGGGAGCTCTGACCTAATAGCAGTGATTTACAAATGAGATCTGTCCTGTTACACTTTAAAGGGCGATCAATTTCTCAGAAAATGTAAAAGCAGCAGAAAATGTGATAAAACAAGTAATAAGCCTAACTCACGTCTTTTCCCAGCTATTTAGCATTTATGAACCAGTAGACTTTTACCGGCAATCAGCAGTTATCTACGGCAGCTAATCAGTGGGCGAAGTGGAGAAATACTATATTATTGGGATGATGATACAGAGTTGAACATTGGTGCTGGTAACGCCGGCTTTACACCACGATTTTTCACTGTCAGGTTCTGTGCGGTGTTTTGCAGGATGCACCAGACAGAACCTGACAGCCACGGACGAGCAGAACCTCCTGCTTTTTGCCAGCTTAGTTTGTGCCGCTGCCCCGTGTTGAAATTTCAGCACCGCAGCTGCAAGGGAGCTGGCCGCAGTGCTGAAATTTAAGCCGTGAAGCTCTCCAGATGCTGAAATTCAGCAGCAGCTGCTTTTAACAGCTGCCACTCTTTCAGCACCAGGTGTCCACAATTTTCTGCCGGATGCTGCGCGATATGACGCCCATAGATGTCCATGCTATGGGTGCCAAATCCAGAAGGATCCGATTTTGTCCGATTTTTGCATTGGACACAAAAAATGCTGCAGACTCCGGTTTTGTGTCCTCCCGGAAAAGCCCCAAACCGGATGGCAAATAACAGCCATCCGGCCCCATAGGGAGACATGTCGGGCAAATTTGGATCCGAGGATGCCGGTTCACACCGGAAAGCCCCGGACCTGAAAAATTGTGGTGTGAAGCCAGCCTAAAGTGCAACAAATAACAGCTTCAGCCACTGATTGCCGGTAAACAAACACTGGGAGCATAAGACGTGGATTGCTGGAGGGTAAGTCTGGCTTCCCACCACGTTTTTTGACTGTCAGGTTTTGTCTGGTGTTTTGCAGGATGCATCCAACAGAACCACAGCCACGGACAAGCAGAACCAGAGGGCAAATCTGCCCTTCGATCCTGCTTTTTGCCAGCTTAATTGCTGGCGCTGTCCAGTGTTGAAATTTCCGCGGCACCATAGCGACACATGGGGGCAAAACCTAATCAGGTTCTGTAAAACACCGGGCAGAACCTGACAGGTAAAAATCGTGGTGTGAAGCCGGCCTAAGACATAGTTTTACATTTTACTTTTATCCCATTTGCAGCACTTTTGACATTTTTTTAGAATGTGGATAATCCTCGACAGTAAATATGCTTACACCTTTCAGTGACATGGATGTAGACTAGTCTTGACTTCACAAAACCAAATTAGAATATAAGTTTAAGTCTTTGCAATGTAAGAAAAATAAAAACTGACATCCCTAAGATTCTCAACTGATTGGTAAAGTCGTGTAATATCATTAGGCTTGAGTTCTTGAAATGAAAGTCATAGATCAAATTGTCACTGCAAGGTATAAGTCAGTTTAAATTAGCAAAATGTTTAATAGAGGAATTTAGTAAAGTTTCATTTCCATCTACTCAGTCTAAAATGATATCAAGCTGGAGTGGTGAATATAACATAACTCCACTGCTCTTCATGGAAATAAAGTAAGACACAAGATACGACTCCTTAGTAAAAAGCAGATTTTATGATAAATGCACAATCTCCTATCATGAGAATAGGCATTGCAATACTTTAGGAGGAAAATGTAGAAAGAGTAAAGGGGGAGTCACACACGTCAATATCGCCTGCACGATCTCGGCTGCGAGTGACGTTGCAGCGATATTGACGCGTGTGACATACTGAATCAACCAGCGATAAATCGCTGGTTGATGATCGCCAGGTTTTAGAATCTGTCCTAAAACCTGGCGATGGTCGCCCGGTGTACACGCAGCATCGCTGCGTGTGACACCGGGAGTAGCGATATTCCAGCTCCCAGCGCCTCTCACAAGCGCTGGGAGCTGGTATCCAAGGTAAACTGCGGGTATCTAGGCAGCGCGCGCTGCCTAGATACCCGACGTGTACCTTAGTTACCAGCCTCCTCCGCTCACCGGCTGGTATCTAAGGTACACAGCGGGTAACTAGGGTCCCTAGTTACCCGCTGTGTACCTTAGATACCAGCCGGTGAGCGGAGGAGGCTGGTAACTAAGGTACACGTCGGGTATCTAGGCAGCGCGCGCTGCCTAGATACCCGCAGTTTACCTTGGAGACCAGCCTGCTCCCGCTTCCAGCAGGCTGGCAGCGGGAGCAAGACATCGTGGAAACGATATTTAAATCGTTTCCATGATGTCTCTGGTCAATTGATCGCTGGTGAGTCTGTCTGTGTGACAGCTCACCAGCAATCAGCCGTCAATGTCGTCAGCGATCATCTCACTGACGACATTGACGCGTGTGACACCCCCTTAAGACTACGTGCACACTATGAGTGTTTGGTGAGTTTTTTTCCTCAGTATTTGTTAGCCAAAACCAGGAGTGGAGCAATCAGAGAAAAAGTAGAATAGAAATGCGTAATTTTTTACCCACTCCTGGTTTTGACTTACAAGTACTGACGTAAAAAAACTTACCAAATATTCAATATGTGCATGTAGCCTTAAAGCCACTCATCCGTATTTCAGTCAGTATGTCAAAATATCATTTGTACATCACAACAAAAAATGGAACATGCACAAAGAAAACAGAACAGAAACACTGTTTGGTGTTTAGGACCCACTCCTGGTTTTGACTTACAAATAGAAATGCAAAATTCTGACCAGAGGTCTAATGAGATAAGTAACCAGTAGGTGCGTGGCAGGAAAATAGTTTTCCAAACGATTAAGGTAGATGGAGAATACAATCAGTAAGAAACATTCATGTTGCCTAATTTAAAGATCATATATTAGTGCTCTAAACAAAAGCTGCAACTATTCTGCAAGCAAATCCAGTCTTCTGTTAAGTTTGCAGAAATACAAAATACACTGTCAGGACTCTCCAGTATTGCTGCCAAGACCAAGCAGTGATAATGACTTTAACTATATGATTTGCATACTACCTGCCACATTCAGACTAGACATGTTCATCAGTTAACTTGTATTGAGCAAGGCTGAGCATGTCTAGTTGGAATGTGGCATGCAAATGGCATACTTCTGGTCACAAGACGGTCTTGACAGCAATACTGAAGAATCCAGATAGCGTGTAATATGCATGCTGTAAGGATTCAGAAGTCTGTAGTCACACGTAGTGACTGCAGACTTTTATTAGAAGACTGGGCAGCCTCTTTAAACCAGCAGATTCCCAGCTATCCAATGCAAAATGTAATCTTTCAGAATGCCATGTGCTGAAGGGGAATACATTTTTTTTCACATTAGACTTTAGCCAAGTTCTTTTTTTCCTTGTTTGGGTCACAAAGGGAGTTTAATGTGGTACCAAAAAAGAGCTGGTACCTTTACTTTTTTATTTATTTTTTCAGTTTTATTTAGGAGCAATTGTAATTTTTTTTCCCTTTTTGGAATTAGTCCAGCCAGACTGATGGTACCAAACGCTCCCCACGCACTCCCATGTATAACATTACCAGATTAATGCCATTCAACTCACCTACTGTACATAATCACTACGACACCTGAAAATATAGGTAATTTATTTTCAGCAATTTTATTATTGACATCACTTTTATTGCTTCATTTTTATTACTTCTTTCATTTTTTATTATTCCTCCTTCTAGATCTGTCATCTGCATTTGACACAGTTGACCACTGCCTCCTATTACAGATCCTCTCTTCCATTGGCATCACTGACCTTGCCCTCTCGTGGATCTCTTCCTACCTTTCCAACCGCACATTTAGCATCTCCCACTCCTACATGACCTTCTCACCTCATCCCCTCTCTGTTGGGGTCCCTCAAGGCTCTGTCGTGGGGTCCTTCCTTTTTTCAATCTATACCCTTGGTCTGGGATAACTCATAACGTCCCATGGCTTCCAGTATCACCTGTACGCTGATAACACTCAGATCTATCTCTTTGGCCCAGATGTCACCTCTCTCCTGTCCAGAATCCCGTAGTGTATCAGTCATATCTCCTCTCGCTTCCTAAAACTCAATGTAGACAAAACTAAACTCATCATCTTCCCTCCATCTCACACACCTTCCTCACTTGATCTATCTATCACAATAAATGACATCACACTTTGCCCTGTACCTGAAGTCTGTTGCCTTGGAGTAACCCTTGACTCTGCCCTGTCCTTCAAACCGTACATCTAAGCCCTTGCCACCTCCTGCCGCCTCCAACTCAAACATATCTCCAGAATACGTCCTTTCCTCAACCCTCAACTTACTAAATTACTAGTCCATACCCTCATATTCTCCCACCTCGACTACTGCAACCTCCTCCTCTGTGACCTCTCTGCTAACACTCTTGCACCTCTCTAATCTGTACTTAACTCTGCTGCCTGACTAATCCATCTCTCTCCTCGCTATTACTCCACTTCTCCTCTCTGCAAATGCCTCCACTGACTCCCGATTCACCAACGTATCCAATTCAAACTACTAGTACTGACTTACAAAGCCGTCCACAATCCGTCCCCCTCATATATCTCTGAACTAATCTCCTGATATCATCCAACTTGTAATCTTCGATCCTCCAAAGACCTCCTGCTTTCCGCCACACTTGTACTTTCCTCATCTAACTGCCTAAAAGACATCACCAGAACATCCCGCATTCTCTGGAATTTTGCACCCCAAGACGTCCGACTGTCCCCCACACTAAGAACCTTCAAGTGGAACCTGAAAACCCATCTCTTCAGAACACCCTACAGCCTACAATGACCACAGTGCCACCTCACCACTGAACCCAGTGCTCCACCACCACTAGACCCAGTGCTCCACCACCATCGGACCCGGCGCTCCACCACCACTGGACCTGCCGCTCCACCACCATCAGACCTAGCCCACCACCACCATCGGACCCAGCGCTCCACCATCATTGGTCCCGGTGCTCCACCAACACCAGAGCAGACCCAACCTACTGTCTCTCTCCCCACTGCCTTGTAGAATGTAAGCCGGCAAGGGCAGGGTCCTCTCTCCCCTCTGTATCGGTCTGTCACTGTTAGTTTGTTCATTGTATTTTTAACTTGTTTGTATGTAACCCTTTCTCATGTACAGCACCATTGAATTAATGGCGGTCTATAAATAAATAATAATAATAATAGCATATATCCCCAGATTTTACAATACAAACTACATGCATTCTTTAATAGATCTCTATGATCTGTGGAGGCCAGTGTACTTAATTTAAAAATACTTGTCAAGATAGCGGTATAATAATTTTAAGAAAGTTTCCATTCCTCATATTAAAATAAGCATTTTAGGAGATACTAGTTTAATTTCAGAATTATGCAGCCACCATGGCATTGACTTTAATAGCAAGTACATCAGTTTCACCAGGTCTAAAAGATCTATTTAATAAAGTATGCAGAAATAGAGAAATGTAAAGCATAACCATCGTTTAAATTTTTATTTAATAATAATGTAGAGCAAGTGATTTTAATAAACTTTCAAATGCACTTTATTAGAAAACTCTAGTTGAAAACCATTCATAAACCTTCAACAAGGTGTCCCCACTAGACTGTGTGTGAAGCAGACACATGTTCATTCTCAATCAGATCAGTCTTCACACTGAATATGGGCCATGTAACCATATAAGAGAGGGGGTGCGGCCTACGCTGATGATTGCAGCTGATGAGGAAACAATGTATCAGATTACTTCAGACTACAGCACAGTGCTGAGCAATGTCAGAATGTCAGGATCATTGCAAACCCCTCTTTCCTTGGTGCAAGCTTCTGACCTGTCATCTGGCTCCACACAGCTCAGTCAGGATCTCTGTTGACTCCTTCTCTGCTGTCACATTGCACTACTCCCTATCAGCTGCTGGCCATGCCCACACAGCCATAAAATGCAGTTTTTAAAAGGGCAAAGAAGAATGTGAGGAAAAATGTCATATGGCACAAAAAACGCATTATCTTGTTATGTGACCCATCATTAACGACCAGTGCAGGATTGTTTGTTTTTTCCACTAAAATAATATTTACACTTTAATGACAGATTTTGTTTAAAATTGTCATCAAGTGACCTGAAGAGAAACAATAGCATTTATTATCAAGTCTCTAATGATTCTCCAACATTCTTCTCGTTGACGCAACTTACGATAAAGCAAGGTAATCAGCAGTATTAATCACTATACAAGTATTCACAGCACTAATTTGTTTAACTTATTTATTACTTTATAAAGACGCAAAACAATATCCAAGATCTTGATGATGATGATCTGTGTCTTATATCACAGTCGTGTGTCTTGGCAGTTTTAGGTCTGATAACAAACCACATTGCACATTGCCATCTTCAATTTTACATTCTCATGATTGATACATTTGTCAAATATTTTTTCAGTTTCCATTTGCCTTAGCAGGAAGTCTGCTCTATGACAAGTACATTTTGCATCAGCCTGCCTTACAGTTTTACAAGCATAATGGATTCTTACATGGTATGAAGTAGGACAGAATTACCTCTAGGAATAATTACTAAAATGAATACGGTAATTGTGGGACGACATAACCTGTCATTTCATCAAAAAGTTTGTATAAGAAAAGAAAAGTTTCAAAGTTTGTTGAACACTTTTAATCCAAACACACAACTGATATATATTTTTTCCTTTAGTTGTACTTATTAAACATATATCCAGAATGCTACATGGTGATGGGCAAAATGGTCACTTGTGTAGCTTTTTCCTTTTACAAGAGATGTTTAACCCCTTAGTGACAAGAGTCAATTTTCAACTTAATGACCAGGCCAAATTCTACATTTCTGTCAATTCGTTTGGTTAAAACTCTTGAACGGTTCAACAGATCCCAGCAATTCTAAGACTGCTTTTTCATGACATATTGGACTTCATGTTAGTGGTTAATTTAGGACGATATTTTTCGTGTTTATTTGTGAAAAAATTAGAAATTTGGCAAAATGTTTAAAAATTTTACAATTTTCTAAATTTGAATTTGAATGTCCTTAAACTGGATAGTTATGGTATATAAAATGGTTATCAAATAAACATTTCCCACATATCCACTTTACATCAGCGTAATGTTTGAAATAAAGTGATACCTCGATTTTCATCAACTTCGGATATCGTCAGCTTCGGTTTTCGTTAATTTTTTTCAATGTACCGTATATACTCGTGTATAAGCCGACCCGTGTATAAGCCGACCCCCCTACTTTTGCCCCAAAAATCTGGAAAAACCTATTGACTCGTGTATAAGCCAAGGGTGGACCCCAACACAGGTATACAGCCCCCAGCAGTGTGGTATACAGGCCCCCCCAGTGGTATACAGGCCTCCCCAGTGGTAGTATACAGCAGCCCCAGTGGTAGTATACAGCAGCCCCAGTGGTAGTATATAGCATCCCCAGCAGTAGTATACAGCAGCCCCAGTGGTAGTATATAGCAGCCCCAGTGGTAGTGTATAGCAGCCCCAGTGGTAGTATATAGCATCCCCAGCGGCCCCAGTGGTAGTATACAGCAGCCCCAGTGGTAGTATATAGCAGCCCCAGTGGTAGTATATAGCAGCCCCAGTGGTGGTATATAGCATCCCCAGCAGCCCCAGTGGTAGTATACAGCAGCCCCAGTGGTAGTATATAGCAGCCCCAGTGGTAGTATATAGCAGCCCCAGCAGCCCCAGTGGTAGTATATAGCAGCCCCAGCAGCCCCAGTGGTAGTATATAGCAGCCCCAGCAGCCCCAGTGGTAGTATAGAGCATCCCCAGCAGCCCAGTGGTACTATACAGCAGCCCAGTGGTAGTATATAGCAGCCCCAGTGGTAGTATATAGCAGCCCCAGCAGCCCCAGTGGTAGTATATAGCAGCCCCAGTGGTAGTATACAGCAGCCTCAGCAGCCCCAGTGGTAGTATATAGCAGCACCAGCAGCCCCAGTGGTAGTATATAGCAGCCCCAGTGGTAGTATATAGCAGCCCCAGCAGCCCCAGTGGTAGTATATAGCATCCCCAGCAGCCCCAGTGGTAGTATACAGCAGCCCCAGTGGTAGTATATAGCAGCCCCAGCAGCCCCAGTGGTAGTGTATAGCAGCCCCAGTGGTAGTATATAGCAGCCCCAGCAGACCCAGTGGTAGTATATAGCAGCCCCAGTGGTAGTGAATAGCAGCCCCAGCAGCCCCAGTGGTAGTATATAGCAGCCCCAGCAGCCCCAGCGGTAGTATACAGCAGCCCCAGTAATCCAGGGCACCCCCAGCCTTGCTCCGGTCACCTGTAAAGTAAAATATACTTATCACTGTCCCGCTGCCGTCCGCGCCCGCCGCTGCCGACATCCGCGATCCTCCATCTTCATGCGTCTTCTTCCGACTTCCTGTGTTCGGCGCCGGCAATGACGTCATTGCCTGCGACGAACACAGGAAACCGGAAGAAGACGCATGAAGATGGAGGATCGCGGATATCGGCAGCGGCGGGCGCGGACGGCAGCGGGACAGTGATAAGTATATTTTACTTTACAGGTGACCGGAGCAAGGCTGGGGGGACCCTGGACTACTGAGGCTGCTGGGGCTGCTGTGGCTGCTGTATACCATCACTGACTCGCGTATAAGCCGAAGGGGGTACTTTTCAGCCCAATTTTTGGGCTGAAAAACTCGGCTTATACACGAGTATATACGGTAAATCGGGTCTCGGTTTTCATCGTTTTTTGTCTGTACAGCGCTGCTAATTCTGCCTTTAAAATTGTGATTTCCCTTCCAAACAATAAAATGTGCACCCTTCTCTCCCCTCCTCAGTGTCTTCCATACACCAAAATAAGCTTTTATAAAAATAAAATATCATATTAAATGGGTTTTTTTTCTGTAAATCAGTGTTTCATATTCCTTTTATAGTCATTTGTGAGTGATTCTAGCATTAATCGCTATCTTTATTCACTATTAAATTTGTTTTTGTAGGTCTTTTTCAATGTCTCAAACCAATTCATTCATTTCACATTGCTTCCTATGGAAATCGTTGCCTCGCTTATTGCCAGTTTCGGTTTTCGGCGATAGTCTTCGGACGAATTATCGACGAAAACCAAGGTATCACTAATTTATTTTGTTATGAATTTAGAAGAGTTCAAATTTTATCAGTAATTTCTCATTTTTAGATATATTTATGATGAAAGTCCTGCGCAGACATTTACTCCTATCAACGACTATGAAGAGTACACCAGGTTTAGCTGACCCTCTTTCGGGATGTTTATTAACTTAAACTTATAACCCCTGATAGCTAGCTCCAGTGTTAAAATTAATTAATTTCTCATTTTTACATCAAAATTTACAACACCATTTTTAAGGTACTCCAAAGTTTGGAAGCCACTTTGTTATGAGCGCGGCGATTCCTCACATGTTGTTAGGAACCTCTGTTTAGACAAACAGGAGGGTTCGGAGTGGAAAGATCAATATTTAAATTATGCAAAAGCTGAAATAGTTTGTGGGCACCATGTCACATTTACAGGGCCCCTAAAGTACCTACACAGCAGTGACCCCATTTTGGAAACTAGACACCTCAAAGATTTTATCCAGGGGTATGGTAAGCATTGTGAATACACAGGCACTTCACAGAATTTGATAACAATAGGTCATCTTATTGAGAATTGTCTTTCACATTAAATTTGTCACTTTTTGGGTTCACTCAAATCTGCATGTAAAATCTGCAAGTGTCACATGAGAAAAAAATCACCGCATAGGTCAGAGAACATCTGCTTGTATTTCTTGTTAAAAATTTGGTGTGCAGGGTAAATCGGAATATGCAGCGAGTGGCTGCATATCTCACCAATACAAGTCTATGGGCATGAGAAAAACATACTGCACACAGACAGCACACATAATGCGTTTTTGACATATTGTACATACTCTAAATAGCTATGATAGCTAGATAGATGGATAGACAGATAGATATATAGAAGTCAAAAAGCTATACAATGTCCCACCCATCAGTATATTGTAAGCTTGCACCCTTTAGTGCCTTGCATGAGGCACTAAAGGGTTTTTGCCCTGTATTTAGCAGGAAAACAAATTTTAAAAAAGACATGGAGTCCTTCCTAGTTTTATCGCCGGTCAGGGTAAAGGAGACAGCTGCAGCCTGCAGACCTCAGCTGACAGCTTTGTCTGGGCTGGGAATCCAAGATAGAGGTCACACCACACTATTTTTTAAAATTGTTTTTTATAAATAAAAAAGTGGAATTAAAAAAAAAAAAATCATAGAGTCCCCCATTTTAGAAATCCAGGCAAGGTAAAGCAGACACCTGGGGTCTGGTATTTTAAGGGTGGGAAAGGCCATTGATCTTAGTCCCTCCTTTTCTAAAAATAGCAGGTCATAGCCACTCCATAAGATGCACCAATCCTGGTGCTTCTCCCCGACTCTTTCCATTGCCATGGTGCAGGCAATGGTAATTATGGTTGTTGCCAGTGTGTAATGTCTGCTGGCATTAAGCCCAGGGTAAGTAATGTTGAGGCATCAATCAGTTACCCAACATTACTAAACAAATCAGTAAGGATACAAATAAACAAACAAAATGCATTTTTATTTGAAAAAGACTCTCCCACACAAACTCTCTTTCACCATTTTAATGGAAAAAAATTCCCCCCCACCTAAAAAAAACAAAAAACAAAGTAGTCCAGTGGGCATCCCCCATATGCCAGGCACTCTACCAGGAGACAGACATGCAGTGAGCTCAGTGAGGTCATTACAGGTCAAAATCTTCAGGACACAGTGGGCAAGTGTGACCCATGGTAAACTCCAGAGCAATTACAGTGCAGTTAGGAGAGTTTACTGTGGGTCATACTTGCCCACTCTGTGACCTGAGAATTTTGACCTGCAATGATTTCACTGAAGTCATTACACATTAGTGTGTTTGCAAAGACTGCTCTGTGCACATGCCATCTTACAAGAAGAAGGCAGAGGAGAGGGTCATGGGAGAATCAGAGAGCCATAGGTACCGAGTGTACGAGGGATGGGAAGGGGGGATGGAGACCGGAAATTTCTCCCCCATCTGACATGTTAGATGGGAGAGAAATCAAGAGGAGGGGAGAGGTTTTTTTGCAGGCACCGATGTTGGCGCTATTTTGAAAACAGGGGGGTATTTTTGCAGTACCCAAAGACTAGGGGGCACTAGGGGAGGACATTTTTCTTCCATCTGACATGTTTGATCATGTCAGATAGGAGAGAAATAATTTTTACCATTGATCACATTGACTGGCCACCGGCAAAAAAACAGTCCAATTCATAATCACCATGGTCTCAGCTACTCCAATAGCGGAATCATGGGGATTTTCTGATGCTGGTGGGCGCTACAGGCTTTTTCCTTTCAGCTGTTTCAGAATGGCTGAAAGGAAGACGTACCCTTAACTACTGCTGTTTTAAGCTGATATGGCGTGTTGTTAAGGGGTTAAAAAATGAAAGTTAAATTCAAATTGGTTTCCAAAAAGCAATAAAAACATTTTTTAATTTAGATAGTATTCATAAATGAAGCTTCTGTGGTTTCATATACAAGTTCCATGTGCCAAGGAGTCCTGAAAAAACTACAAACATCACGCATAGGTTAGAGTCACTTGACTGTACATTATCTCATTCGAGACAATTGGGTTGATTATGCTAATGAAACTCTGATTTGAGTTTGATCAGAGTGTCGCATAGTGTGAACGTCTGTCTTGGATGAGACAATCGGAGCTCCCTGTAGGGGAAGATGGAGAACCAAATGTCACTATTTTCTCCATTGTGTGAGTTTGTGTAAATTGGCTACAATTGGATTAGAGTGTAGTCCAATGATTTCCATGCACCAATAGACTTGAAGGAAGAGCAGCATCGATTTTAGAGTGATTACAGAATGCAATTTTTTTCACTGTCTGTGAAAAAAATCGGGCACGAGCACTGCCCCAATGAATAACAATGGTCCGAGTGCTATCCAATAAAAAAATCGGGCAGCACTTGTCTGATGTATACGATGGTGTGAGCGAGCCCTTATCAGTCTGTCTAATACTTCTCTAATCTGGTAATAGGAAGAAGATATAATGTACATTTCTTCTTTAGTGTTTGCCTTCTTGTTGAAGAAAATCCACTAATACAGTCATTAGCATAATATAAGCATTATACCATTGTGTTTACGTACAACACATGTCAAGGCTGTACTAGTCTCTTAGTCAGTTATAAAACAGTCTTATATTTAGCAAAACATTCATGAGATTATTGCTCGCTACCTCTATGGCTCCAGTTGCCTTCTCTTTCCTTTACTCAATTCAAAAAAGATGGGTCATGAAAATGTCATCTCATCCATGGAAAGTTGACGTGTATTAAAGTGCCCTGGGATTCTAAGGATTTTTCATGGTTATAAACATTTCCACAGTGTTTTACATACATTGCATTATATTCTGTCCCCCATAGTGATTCACAATCTAAATTCGCTGTCAGAATGTTCTTTGGAGTGTGGGGAGTAATGATGAACATATCAGACAAAATATAGATTTGCTTGTTTGCATACATTTTAATAAGAATGTCAGTTAGAAGAGAAGCATAATAAATGTATGATGGAAAAAATAACATAAAATCCTCCTAATCATGTTCTCAACTGCCCAGCCCATCCGTCTTCACCAATTGTATCTTCTCACCGCCTTCCTGAGCGCTGAATCTCACATATGGTCATGACATCATGATGTCCTGACAGGAGGCATCACCTTGCACATGCATGTGCGAAACCATCCCAAGCCTCATCAGAGACCGAGGTCCTGGGCTAAACTGTGGAAACCAGGAGAATCAGAGGTCACAGATGCAAAAGGAAGATTTGGCGAAGAGGAGAAGGGAAACAGAGGTGTGTGGGAAGGTGAGTATAATTATTTTTTATATTGATTCATCTTTTAATGGCTCTTCTGCATGTGAAAGCAAAATACAAAATCCACATTTTAGCAAATACGGTTTTAAGTAAAGTTCAATTCCATTCAAATACAGTACATTTACTCATCTTTTGTGAGTAAAGATGTCCTTGGTCAGATCTGAATCCAGGCCCACTGTGTCTTTTCCTTCCTAACGGCCTTAATTTTATGTCTAAAGAGTTAATTAACTTATTGGTGGTTTTGAGGACTTTGAGGGTGCACTTTTTAAAATGATGTCCCTTTTGGGTCATATAGGCCCCTCAAAATGACTTCAAATGTGACGTGGTCCCTGAAAAAATTTGGTTTTGTAAATTTTGTTGGAAAAATTAGAAATTGATAAAAAAAAAATGTAAAACTTCATAACAAAAAAAGATGCTGATGCATAGTAGACATGTAGCAAATGTATGTTTTTTTTATTAATTATTTTGCATGATATCATTTAAATTAAAAGTTTGAAAATTGCTAAATTTTCAACATTTTCACTAAATTTCAATACTTTCACAAATAAGAGAAAAAATATTATCCTAAATTTATCATCAACATAACGTACAATGTGTCATGAAAAAACATTCTCAGAATCATTGGGATCAGTTGAAGCGTTCCAAAGTTGTAACCTCATAAAGTGACAATGGTTAGAATTTGGCCTGGTCAGGAAGATGAAAACAGGCTGGGTGGTGAAGGAGTTAACAGCATCTTAATGTTTAGTAGATAAAGATGGAATTGCTGGTTTCAAGCCAAAGAATATTTCATGTATTTTATAATCTGTTCCAAAAAAAATTAAATATTCACTAAATATGTATGAATATTTTATTTTTAGTTTTATTTACAGCAATTTTCAAGTTTGATTATCCATAAGGTATCCATTGGATATATTTATCATGCATAGTATATGCAATCTCCTGCATTGTCACAAGCACTTCTGCAGTTCTTTATAAAGGATGCATCAGAGAACGAGATCATGGTAGCAGAATTTAGTATTATATAATGTTAACACATTACTAATGTTTGCAAATTTGCACTTCAGTAAGGAAATGGAATAACTCCAGTGCCACCTTTAAGCAGCTCCTCAAAGTCATAATCGCTTTCCAACAAGCTTTTAAATATGACTAAGGGATTTGTGCCAGATCAGAACCCCAAACTACAGACGCTGCGTTTCGGGGTAACTGCTCCTCATCAGTGTAGTGTGTGGGATATTCTGATCTGGCTGTGTGAGTGGGCTAAGACAAGGTCTAGGAACTTGCTATCTACCTTATGGAGAGAAGCTTTATGCAGCCATAAGAAGACAGTTAAGTAGGTGAGGAGATTGTAGCTACATCCCCCTCTAGGAAATATGCAAATTTGCACTTCAGTAAGGAAGTGGAAGAACTCCAGTGCCACCTTTAAGCAGCTCCTCAAAGTCATAATCGCTTTCCAACAAGCTTTTAAATATGACTAAGGGATATGTTTGCAGAAAGCTTCTCTCCATAAGGTATATGGCAAGTTCCCAGACCTTGTCTTAGCCCACTCACACAGCCAGATCAGAATATCCCACACACTACATAGATGACGGGCAGTTACCCCGAAACGCAGCGTCTGTAGTTTGGGGTTCTGATCTGGCACAAATCCCTTAGTCATATTTAAAAGCTTGTTGGAAAGCGATTATGGCTTTGAGGAGTTACTTAAAGGTGGCACTGGAGTTATTCCACTTCCTTACTGAAGTGCAAATTTGCATATTTCCTAGAGGGGGGATGTGGCTACAGTCTCCTCACCTACTTAACTGTTTTCTTATGGTTGCAGAAAGCTTCTCTCCATAAGGTAGATAGCAAGTTCCCAGTACTAATGTTTGGTAATTTTTATATTGCTTGTTTTTGCTTTACATTAGTAGATCATTTAAAGTTTCATGTGCAAGTGAAAAAAGACACGTCCATCAAGATCAGCTGAGAGACGGGAAAACAAATAAGGATGAGAGAACATATAAGAAAGGGGCATAAATATAAGCTCAACGTATGGAACTAATCTGCCATAAAAAAAAAAAAAATCAGTCAACTGGGTGAACATTAAGAAGGCGACTTATTTATATAGCCATATCTGCAGGTTAATAGCATGTTTTCCATTAAATAAAACCACTTCAGTGTTTTTTATTTCTCCCTTAGAGTGTTATCACTATGTTTCCTACCTGTATTAAAATATTTTCTGGTGGCGGACTTCTGCTTTTCTTGGTCATTATCTGCTAGCTGTGATTAGCTGGATTTGTTGAGTGGACCAGAAGTCACTTCTCAATATAGATCTATGAGAGTCAGAATGAGCCTCTCATAGACTTTCATTGAGAGTTTGTGACTAGGGATGGCTTTAAAGTTCGGAGTTCGTAGTGAACACAGACTTTAAAAATTGTTTCGGTGTTCAGGTGCTATACGTACACAAACCACTCGAGTGAGAATCCCTGAGCTCCGATACACTCAGTGCTCGGATACACTTGCTGCTCGGCCCAGTGTGAGCCGCTTGCAGTGTTTGAATGGCTATGAATGGGGGTAAAATCAGTTTATCGGGTGTAGTGTGTACCGAAAAAAGACAAAACCCTGCACTCCCTCCACCGGACGTTTATGGCTGTATGTGGGCTGAGAGCCGAACGGCCCAATCAGTGACTTCCAATGAGGTGCGGGTGACGTTTGGCTCCAGAACAGAACTTGGACCTTAGTATCCACGTCATCTTATCTCTATTTGTAATTGTTAGCTCTGACTTCAGGTCAGTCCGGAGCCACAGTCAAGAGATGGTGGAACAAGGAACTCAACGGCGCCGAGAAGAAGAGAACACATCAGTATTTTACTACCGGAAGAGGACGGACATTAGTGATATAACGTGTGGTGCTCTGAAGTATATACCTTCTTTTCCACATAGACACAGACTTAAAATAACCTATTCCATTGGATTTTATATTAGTCTGTGCAGAAAACCTATTTTATATCATTATTTTCATTTTCACTTTTGTTTCTCTCCAAGCTTTTTTTGAAAAGGCTATAATGTGTTCCTTTGTTAGCGCTTTGGACAAAACAAAGTCATTTTTCTTCTATAAACTCATGAACACAGTGCAAATAAACCCAAGAAAACAAATCATTAGTTACTCTTTAGCGTCCATTTTTCATTGGCCTCTCTATGCGCGACATCCCATAAACAGGATGACAGTGGTTAATATTTAATTTTAAAACATTAATTTCTTCATGTCCTGCTTTGACCAAGATTAGATCAGTCATAATAGCTTTGGAATATTAGCTGGGTACTGTTAATGTATTTTCTGTTCTTTCAACCAGAACTTATTACAAAGATCTCACATTGCATCAATAAGTCACCATTGCTCATTTTTTGTAGGCTCAGTGCACCTCTGCTGTGCTATTTAGTGAGAGAACCAACGCAATAAAATATTAATTACAGCAGAAAGGTTGGCTGCAATATATGAACTCAATTATAGACCTGTATTGTGAGCAAAGTGCAGACCCCAGACAACTCCAAAGAAAATATAAGAATAAAATTATTATTATTATTACTATTATTACCATAGTGCCTCACAAAAATATAGCTTCATAGTAATTGAATATAGATATCTTCACCAGCACATAGTTTCCAGTGTTAGCAGGATATATTATTTCCTTGGAGGTTTCCTTTTAAATGTAATCTAGCTTGTGCCTTCTATGCATCTTTACTGTATTCTCTAAGGATCTCCTACCTTGGCTTATTACATTTACATAAGGCCAAAATGAGAACAGCTCATTATGAGACAATGTCCATCCTGCATTTTAAGTAGTGTCATACAAATTCATAAAATTACATTATCCCATGGATGTCATTATAATAGTTTGTTATATCAATATGAAACAGTAAGGTATAAGGAGGAGCTGTGCTAAACGCGGCTTCTTAAACCTGCAGAACCCCGGTTGCCAACGGTAACCCGCACCCCTTTACCACCCGCAACAGTGTGTGTGGAGTTCTTCTATCTCTGCGATCACCCCGGGTGCAGTCCTTCCTGACTCACCACGTCATGTAAATAAACAATGCTATAGGGTGGACGAATGCGCAGGGCAACCATAGGCTCCACAGGGGTACAAATGTCCGTACGCGATAGGAAAGCAGCATCAGTAAGGAGAGGATGACTTCTTTACAATTCTTATCACTGGGGCTCCTTGCTGCGTACTAACAACGAGGTTTTAAATGCTGTGGCGAAGAGCTGGTCAATCATGTACAGCTTTTCACAGATCATGTGCCATTCACGCTAATAGGACTTGCCTTTTACACTGCTCGAAACAGGTGAACGGCAGGGTCAAACAAGTTGTACCTGGTACCTTCTCAAATAACACGCGAAGTGGCGGCGTGTAATTCAGGTTGTACCGCCTGTCTCTTTGGATACCTGTCTTTCAGCGGTGCTGAAAAACAAGCAGGTATAAACCTATGGTAGCGGCGTGTAATGGGGCACAGGTACGATATTTGAGTTCCCTGGGGTGTGCCACAGCTTCATGTATACCACGCCCCATGTGCGATCATTGGTGGGGGCTATGTGTACCCATTGGCTGTCCCTGCACAGGGCGGCATATTTAACGATCTGACCATCACTACACGTTTGCAATACCGTCATGTATTAGCCAGCCTCCCTGCGCTGGCTGGCCAATTATGATGTTATTGCATTGCCCAATCACCGTACGAGCGCCACGTAATACACAACTATGTCACGCCTATGTAGTTACGGCAGCACAATATGTACGCCCATATTCCCTTGTGGTAGCGCGTGTAAATCAGGGAAGGTGCTCCACAGAAGGTAACCTGCGGCACCCGTCAGTACTTCCAGGGATCGAAAATACCTACTGTGGAGCACCTTGTGGCTGCGTGTAAATGAGGGTATCAGGTACTGTTAGGAACCGTTGAAAATGCGCACGTGCACGTGCAGTGCCTACTGTTGCTACCTTCGGTAGCGGCGTGTAAAGGTACCATAACTGATTGCTATGAGTTAGGCTGGTTTCACACTAGCGTTTGGGTCCACCGAAGTGTAAGTGGTCATAAGACTACAAAAGTGCTCTTCATATGACCAACCACTGTACTATCTGTAGATTGTATCCTAGTTCCTTGTGTGGATGTTGACAAACATGGTGCCATTATTCCACTTTCATAAAACTGCATCCCCACGCATCCTATGATGTTATTTTAACTACGGATGTGAATTTAATCCAATGAGTTCAAATTTGGCAGAAAAAATACAGAGTAAAGTGTGATCACAAGAGCCACTGGGAGAAACTATGGTCGGCATCTACACTAGATATGTGACTATAGATTAACAGTGGAGTCATGGTAGGATCCAAGGAATAGATTTTTGATAGGAAGGTATGAAAATGAATTAATCTAATCTATTACTTGGGTTAAGCATTCAATCAAGGAACATGCATGGAGCAGCCTTCTAAAGGGCTCAGGATAAACTGCAGTTTTTTTTAAGTAGCCTTTTATCCTTGAAGAACAGGCAGTGTCTGTAATACACCATTACACAAAAATAGTTTATTTGATTTGCAAAAAAGATATACAAGGACAAAAAATTGATTAAAAACACTGAAAAAGAATAAACAGTGTATTGTACATAGGTGCCAGGGTTTTTTGCCCACAGCTCAACCCCCTATATGACGATAGGTGACTATTGTGACTATGCAGTGACTTCACTGCAATTTTTGTCTCATTGCTTCTGGTTTAAAGCAATATTATAACCATTCTCGTCCATAGTAACTTTCTTATAGGGTTCCCCCTATTTATTTATTTCTGCATAGGACATCAAGCAAGGCAGACCTTCGCCTTATGTTCTACAGGTTAACATGAATTTTATGTTGTGCAGCTCAGTGATTTCTCCGCACACAATCCTGTGCTTTACATGCTATGTAACATTATTACTTGCCTGCTGGTTTCCTTTGATACAGTTCTGTGTGTGTGCACTAATGGCTGTGGAGCATTGTATTTGGCTACAGGGCGAGCCTGCATACGGGCTGCTGTTCATTACATGCTGTATAGTATAGCTAATTTTTGTAGGATCCAGTTTGCCATAGTTCCTTGTACACTACATGCTGTGTAGCTTTCCATCACAGGCCTTTATTTGTTACTAGATGGGTGCCCGATGCACAATGCATCGGGATTCTAGCAGAGCGAGTCTCTGACTCGCAATGGCCGCTTCGCGGCCAATGCTTCGCGCTGCTAAGGCGACTCGCCATGCCCGCTGCGCGGGCATAGCGAGTCACCTTAGAGCTGCTCGCAATGGCCGCTGCGCGGCCAATGCTTCGTTCGTATCCACATGACCACGCTGACTCGCAGCGAGAGCGGTCTCAAAAGGGGCAAAAAACCCATTCGTGATTATATAATAGATATACAGTACTGCATAGGGTTCTGTTTGTATGTACTGATTCTACTCTTATTCAGAATTGTTGTCAAACCAATGCAGTTGGGTGAGCACCATTCTAATTGAAATAATTGTTTTTTCTTTATGCTGCTTTAATCAATTTTTGATAAATATATCAACTGCCTAGTCTACATCGGCTGTAGTCTTCTTGCAGTTCTATAACTGCGTTAGTTTAGTCAACTGGGAGAGTCACATACAAATATATACTCACCACTCTGTCGGAGTCGGCCTAAGGGGAAAATGTGATCCCCTATATTATTGTGCGGTGTTGTTCCGATACAGCTTACTTTAGCTGTTCATTTGTACATTACACTGTGGGCAATTTTCTATGTAAAATACACTGTTTGTATTTTCTTTTAATGTTTTTAAACAATTTTTTTGTCTTTGTATATCTTTTTTTGCAAATTAAATAAACTATTTTTGTGTAATTTGGTCTGCCTTACCCTGATCCCAGTCATTTTTACACGTTCCTTGTTATAGCACTATCCTGTGTAGGGATCAGTCTCTATAGCAGCAGCAAGTAAGGCAGTGACACTCAGGCTCAGTCCAAAAACAAGTGTGTTTTATTTCACACAATGGCAAAACAAACAAAAAAACAGTCCTTACATCAGGATAATAGCGTCGGCCCGAAACCTGCTCCTCCTGGAGCTCGCCTAGGGGTCCTTCCCCACCTTGGGGTCTGGTACACGCTCTCTGTGCTCTCACAGGCTACTTTTTCCCCAGACTGAACTCCTCTCCAGTCTGATCTCCTCTCACAACACCTTCACAGCCGTCTCTTCTGGCCTAACCTTTCTCACCTGTCTTTCCCTCCCAGCTACTTCAAAAGCCTGGGGCGGGAGATGAGGAATGGAGGCCCGCCCAAACACCTTCCCCCATTCCTCATAGATGAGGTCCCATAACAGGCTTTACCAACAGCCACAGTTCTAAGTAACGGGGGCCACACCTACCTCACCTATGCTCATGTAAGCATCTCCTGTCCCATACATGCAGTAGCTCACCATCCTTGGGGAAACATAGCGTCCCTCTACTACCATTCCCCTTGCTACCTCACACACCCCCCCCCTCAGTTCAACCCTGGGGGGGTGAACTCCTGCCACCAAACAGTGAGTCCGGGACAAGGCATCGGCATTGCCCTGCAGCCTCCCGGCTCTGTGTTCCACCGTGAAGTTAAAGTTCTGGAGCGACAAGAACCACCTGGTGACTCGCGCATTCCTCTCTCTTGACTGGCTCATCCACGTGAGTGGGGAGTGGTCAGTCACCAACCGAAACCGTCGCCCCAGCAGGTAATACCTCAACGCTTCCAAGGCCCATTTGATGGCTAGGCACTCCCTCTCGACCACACTGTAATTTTTCTCTGCAGGCGTGAGCTTGCGGCTCAGGTAGTTAACGGGGTGTTCTTCCCCATTCATCTCCTGAGAAAGGACTGCACCTAGTCCTACTTCTGATGCATCTGTCTGAACGATGAAGGTTTGGGTGAAGTCAGGTGTGACAAGGATGGGAGACCCGCATAACACCGTCTTCAAGACCAGAAAGGCATGCTCGGCCTGGGGGTTCCACTTTACCATAACGGGCCGTCTTCCTTTCAGAAGGTCTGTCAATGGGGCTGAGAGGGTGGCAAAATTGGGGATGAACCTCCTGTAGTATCCCACAATTCCCAGAAAGGCTCTCACCTGCTTTACTGTCCTTGGTTGGGGCCAACTCTGGATGGCTTCGACCTTGTTGACCTGCGGCTTAATCATACCTCGCCCTATCACATACCCCAAATAGCGTGCCTCCTCCATTCCCAGAGCACACTTTTTGGGGTTGGCAGTCAGCCCCGCTGCCCGGAGAGAGTCCACCACAGCCTGTACCTTGGCCAAGTGGCTCTCCCAGTCGCTGCTGAAAATGATAACGTCATCCAGATAGGCCGAGGCGTACCTTTGATGAGGCTTCAACACGATGTCCATTAATCTTTGGAACGTGGCTGGAGCCCCATGTAAGCCAAATGGCAACACCAGGTAGTGAAACAGACCCTCCGGGGTGATGAACGCGGTCTTCTCTTTGGCGCTATCCGTAAGGGGTACTTGCCAGTATCCCTTAGTTAGATCGAGTGTGGAGAAGTACCGGGCTTTCCCGAGTCTTTCAATGAGCTCGTCTACTCGTGGCATTGGATAAGCGTCAAATTTAGAGACCTCGTTCAGCTTCCGGAAGTCGTTGCAAAACCGTATCGTCCCATCGGGTTTGGGAATAAGCACAATGGGACTAGCCCATTCACTTTTCGACTCCTCAATAACCCTAACTCCAGCATTTGACGAACCTCCTTTGAAATGGCCTTTCGCCGTGCCTCAGGTACTCGGTAGGGCCTCATCCGAACTTTTACCTGGGGCTCGGTGACAATGTCGTGTGTAATCAACGAGGTACGCCCTGGCAGCTTTGAAAATACATCCGTATTCCTGGCCACAAACTCACGAGACTCTTGCTGCTGGTTTTTCGTGAGGGTTTCGGCTATCGTCACTTCTGCCACTGCCCCCTCAGGCACCACCTTGGCCTGTAAAGTCAGTGCAGGAGGACGGTCAGCTGGAGACCCTTCTGTACCCAGACCCTCTCTGTCTTTCCAGGCTTTTAGCAGATTGACATGGTATATCTGCTCGGTCTTTCTCCGACCCGGCTGATACACCTTGTAGTTGACCTCCCCAACTCTTTCTAGGATTTCGTAGGGCCCTTGCCACTTCGCCAAGAATTTACTCTCCACAGTAGGCACTAGTACCAGGACTCTGTCTCCCGGGTTAAAAGTTCTGACCTTAGCGGATCTATTATATACCCGGCATTGAGCTCTTTGGGCTTCCTCTAAGTGTTCTTTCACTATTGGCATCACCGCTGCCATCCGGTCCTGCATGGTCGCGATGTGCTCTACTACACTTTTGTGAGGGATGGGTTCCTGCTCCCATCCCTCTTTGGCAATGTCGAGCAGGCCCCGGGGATGTCTACCATACACGAGTTCGAACGGAGAAAAACCTGTTGAGGCCTGTGGTACCTCCCGAATCGCGAACATCAGGTATGGTAGAAGACAATCCCAGTCCTTCCCATCCCTGGATACCACCTTTTTCAGCATGCTCTTTAGGGTTTTGTTGAATCTTTCAACTAAGCCGTCTGTCTGCGGATGGTAGACCGAGGTGCGCAACTGCTTTACCCGGAACAGTTTACATAGCTCCTTGGTAACCTTGGACATGAACGGCGTCCCCTGGTCCGTAAGTATTTCTTTAGGGATTCCTACCCGGCAGAACACGGCGAGTAGCTCTTTGGCTATCAATTTCGCCGAGGTGTGCCGCAGTGGAATTGCCTCTGGATACCTGGTAGCGTAATCCATGATTACCAGGATATGCTGATGCCCTCGGGCAGACTTGACCAGAGGACCCACCAGATCCATGGCGACCCTTTCAAATGGTACGTCTATAATGGGCAGGGGTACCAAGGGACTACGGAAGTGCGGCATAGGAGCGGATTGCTGACACTCGGGGCATGATTCGCAATACCGCTGTACCTCCCGAAACACTCCCGGCCAGTAAAAACGCTGCAGAATTCGTTCCAGAGTCTTTTTATGGCCGAGGTGTCCGCCCAGCACATGCCTATGTGCCAAGTCGAGCACCGTCGGGCGATAAGGCTGCGGAACCACCAGCTGTTCCAAGGTCTCACCCCGCACTCTGTCAACCCTGTATAACAGATCCTGGTTGACAGCCATGTGGGGAAACACCTGGTCTGCTCCTGGGTACTGAAACACCCCATTAATACAAATAACGTTTTCCCTTGCCCTATTTAACGTCGGGTCTTGGAGCTGTGCAGTACCAAAATTGTCACGGGGAATTCCCAACTCTGCGAACTCAGGTACTGACCCGAGCTCGTCGGCTTCACCCGCTAATACCTCTAGAGGGGACATTGTTACTCCCACGGCTGGCACCCCTGAGTCGGGATCACGAGGTTCAGGCTCAGGGTCCGTGACATTCTGGACTTGTTTACCCCTTAACCCCGGGTTTCCCGGTAACAGAGTCCAGAATAGAGGAAAGTCTCTCCCAAGGATCAGTCCATACGGCAGGGACTCTAACACTCCCACCTCATGACGACACTCCCCCTTCGGGGTTTGGATAGTGATTATGGCGGTAGGGTACTCTTTCAAATCCCCATGAATGCATAAGACCCCCACATTACGTCCCGTGTAGGATGCAGACCCAGCCAAGGTGGCATGCACCAGGGTGATAAGGCTTCCCGAGTCCAAGAGGGCAGCTGCAGGACATCCCGCCACCGTAACCTGACACATGGGAGAGATAGGTGCAGGCTCTGGGGGAGCAGCGGTATATACCGGGAAGGCATAGAGGGAGACACGCCGGGCCACACTGCAGTCCATAGGATCGGTGGTGATAGGGCAGTTTGCAGCAATGTGTCCTCGCTCTTGACACCTCCAGCACACAATAGTCTCTAGCTTCCTTGCCTGAGGGCCTGCAGGGTGGGGGGTGCGTGTCAGAGTCTTGTATTTCTCAGGGTCGGTGACCTTGCGGGATTTGGGGAGCACACGGGCTGGGGAAGAAACTTTTAACAAGTTCTGGGTGGCCTCATAACGTTCCACCAAACCGACCAGCTGGTTGGCATCGACAGGGTCCCCATGTCCCACCCACTGCTGTATGGCTGGGGGCAAGGCCCGCACAAACTTGTCCAGTACCACTCTTTCCACCATCTGTGCTGCGGACAACAGCTCCGGCTGTAACCATTTTTTTACAAGATGGACGAGATCATACATCTGAGACCGGACCGCTACAGTCTCTACATAGGCCCAGCGATGGACTCTCTGGGCACGGAGATACACATTCACACCTAATCGAGCTAGAATCTCGGCTTTTACCTTTTGATAGTCCCGGGCGTCTTGCTCGCTCAGGTCGTAGTACACTTTCTGGGGCTCTCCAATCAGATATGGCGCTATGACCTCCGACCATTGGTGTGGCGGCAGACTCTCTCGCTCTGCCACTCTCTCGAACCCCGCCAAGAAAGCTTCAACATCGTCCCCTGCGGTCATCTTTTGGAGGGACGCACGAACCCGCTTCTTTATGTCCTGCTGTGGATCAGATGGTGCGCTTGACCTCAGGGCTGTTAACTGTTCCATCAGGAGTTGGTTAGTTTGCTGTTGAAGTCTCAGGGCCTCCGTATGGCTGTGCTGCTGGGCCTGCAGCGCCTCAGCATACATCTGCTGTTGCTGCTTCTGCTGCAGGTTGGCTTCAATCAATGCCTTTACAACGTCCTCCATTGCTGAGCGCTGCTTTAGGGCTTGCTTCACCCAGGACATACAACTCGTCCTCTACAGCGATTAGTGTATGCCTTACTGCATTGCCCGCATTCTCCACCATATGTAGGGATCAGTCTCTATAGCAGCAGCAAGTAAGGCAGTGACACTCAGGCTCAGTCCAAAAACAAGTGTGTTTTATTTCACACAATGGCAAAACAAACAAAAAAACAGTCCTTACATCAGGATAATAGCGTCGGCCCGAAACCTGCTCCTCCTGGAGCTCGCCTAGGGGTCCTTCCCCACCTTGGGGTCTGGTACACGCTCTCTGTGCTCTCACAGGCTACTTTTTCCCCAGACTGAACTCCTCTCCAGTCTGATCTCCTCTCACAACACCTTCACAGCCGTCTCTTCTGGCCTAACCTTTCTCACCTGTCTTTCCCTCCCAGCTACTTCAAAAGCCTGGGGCGGGAGATGAGGAATGGAGGCCCGCCCAAACACCTTCCCCCATTCCTCATAGATGAGGTCCCATAACAGGCTTTACCAACAGCCACAGTTCTAAGTAACGGGGGCCACACCTACCTCACCTATGCTCATGTAAGCATCTCCTGTCCCATACATGCAGTAGCTCACCATCCTTGGGGAAACATAGCGTCCCTCTACTACCATTCCCCTTGCTACCTCACACCTGGTTATAGCAATATACTGACGTGTGACTGGTGAATCACGCCTTGGTGCCGCTTCAAACACCTCTCCCTTTCTTCTGTAGTACATCATTCACCATCAAAACAATAAAACACAACCATGGCATTGAATGTAAGTGCTGCACTTGCCACTTCTAGCACAGTCTGTGACATTCACTTGTATGTTGTACAGAGCATCTTTTCGCTGTGGCCAAGCGTTTCCCGCTGCAGCTGTGTCACATATGATAATCGTGGCAGTATGTCTGTGCAATGAGTTGGGGTCCTGCAAATTGCTCAGACTAGTGATAGGATTATTACTATTAGATATTTATATAGCGTTATTAGGTTCCATGGCGCTTTACAAGTGTAGGGGAAGACGAGGACTAGAACGTAAAATGATGACAATTAAATCATACAGGTACAGTAGGACAGAGGATCCTGTCTACGAAGACTCACAGTCTATAGGGGATGGTTGGGGAGACAGTAGGAAGGGGAGCGGTTTTTCTTGAAGGTTCCCAGGGTAGGGGAGTGTCTGATGTGGTGGGGGAGAGAGTTCCAAAGTATGGCGGATGCACGAGAGTAGTCTTGTATGCGGTTATGTGAGGAGGAAATGCGAGGGGAGAAGAGAAGGAGCTCTTGAGAGGAGCGTAGAGTGCGTGAGGGGAGGTATCGGGAGACCAGGTCAGAGATGTATGGAGGGGACAGGTTGTGTTTGGCCTTGTATGTCAGGGTTAGGGTTTTGAATCGGGATCTCTGGGAAGTGGGGAGCCAGTGAAGGGCTTGGTAGAGGGGGGAGACAGGGGAGTAGCAGAGAGATAGGTGGATGAGTCGGGCAGCGGAATTGAGGATGGTTCGGAGAGGTGCGAGGGAGGTAGTGGGGAGGCCGGTTAGCAGGAGGTTGCAATAGTTGAGGCGGGAGATGATGAGGGTGTGGAGACGTTTTAGCAGTGTCTAGGTGAAGGAATGAGTCGGCAGGTGGTGGCGAGGGCTTGGATGTGGGGCTTGAAGGATGTGCTTCCCCTTCCTTTATCTTCCCTATTTATCCTAAAACGCAAATTAAACTACTGTAATTCTATTTCTACCTACTAAATTACAAGTCTGATACGTGTCATATAAGTATAACCATGGAAGGATCAGCACAATACAACTTGTGTATTTATTGCATAAAATCATTATGACCACTGCTTCACCCTATGTCTTAGTCCCGTACATTCACGTGTGACTACAGACCGCGAGAAATACTTCCCTCTATTGATTTTGCAATATACTAGTTCTATTACCGAAATAAATTGTAGTGCAGGATATTATGACTGACCCAATAATTATATTACACACAAGCACTTTATATATTTTGTGCTTTTCTCTTCTCATAAATAGTAAAAAAGTCATTCTCATCTAACAACAGGGATCAAGCATCGTACACAATGGGCCCTTACACAAACAGCCCATGCTGTCCCTCGTGTCCAGGGACATTTAATTTGTCTTGCTTCCTGGAAAATATGTTTATTTCCTTACAATGTACAATAGAGCACTGCACTACATACAGTACATAGGTACAATACACAAATCAGATTGTGATAAAACAATAACTGTGGTTTCAATCTTACCCACAGCAACCATTTGTATTTAGGACCTTACAAATACATGACAAGGATACTGTGAGCTAGGTATTTTCCCAGCTCCTTAGTGTTCTTTTACTCCAGCTTCCAAATAAGAAATAGTGACCACAACAGCATCTATTAAGGGAACTGTCGTCAGAACTAATGGAACTAATTCCATGATGATAGTGTTGATTATTAACTCTTTATAGCTGTTCTGGATAAAGTCAAATAAATCAGTGTAATGATAGGGTCACCCAACTGTATTTTCTGGGATGAGATAATCGGTCTGATTATGCTACTCACACTCTGATCAGACTCTGATTTCTTCAGATGTGTAGAAGATGGGAAGAAAAATGTCTCTAGGGCAGAGGTGGTTCAGTGGTTTAGCACTGTTGTTTTGAGGCGCTGGGGTCCTGGGTTCAACAAAGGCAACAACAAAAAAGGTGCTATGGAATATGATGGTGCTAGATAAGCATGCATGGTAAATTCTCCATTTTGTCAGTCTGTGAAAATTGGACTGCGCTCGGACATGTGATTGACCCAATAGAATAACATGGTCACGAGAGCTATCCATCAAAACAACGGATAACACTCATATGATTTTTATGGTTGTCTGTACAAGCTCAATGCCAGAAAATGAAATCTCATCACTGCAACACTGTGCTCTGAACTAGTCATCTGGGTGGAGCTGCATCACTGAACAGTTCAAGATAATCCAGGGAAAAGGTGAAATGAGTAGGTGCTACTACTGGTATTTACCTTGGAGGCCGGTTTGTGCTGAGGAGTTAACCTGCACTAATAAAGAAATAAATTAAATGAAGACTGAAGTCCTGTGCTGGAGTTTCCCCATACTAATCACTGAACAGTCACTGATGACTGTAATCATTCCTTCAAAAGGTGTGCTGGATGGAAACCAACCATTGTGCGTCAACAAAAGACCATCCCTACAGTGAAGCATAGGGGAGGAAGTTATGCTTCAGAGCTGCATTTTAGTAGCTAGAACAAGTGCATTAACTTAGGTGTACAGAATTCTGAACAGTTCCGAATATCAGTGAAATTTGCAAAAAAAAACCACTTTTCTTTAAAAAAACTGAAAATAAAGAGGAATTTGCCGTATATACTCGCGTATAAGCCGAGTTTTTCAGCCCAAAAATTGGGCTGAAAAGTCCCCCCCTCGGCTTATACGCGAGTCACTGTATACTGTATACACTGTATACAGTGTATACAGTATACAGGCCCGCCCCCATCAGTATACAGGCCCCCCCCCTTGCTGCACAAACCTGTAAAGGAAGAGATTAGTATACTTATCACTGTCCCGCTGCCGCTGTCCCGCCACCGTCATCGCGCTCCTCCGTCTTCATCCGTCTTCTTCCGGTCGGCGCAGGCAATGACGTCATTGTCTGTGCGCCAGAGGAAGCTGGAAGACGCTGGATGAAGACGGAGGAGCGCGATGATGGTGGTGGGACAGCGGCAGCGGGACAGTGATAAGTATACTAATCTCTTCCTTTACAGGATTGTGCACCAAGGGGGGGGCCTGTATACTGATGGGGGGGGGGTGTATACACCTCTGGGGCTGCTGTATACTACCACTGGGGCTGCTCTATACTACCACTGGGGCTGTATATACCTCTGGGGCTGCTGTATACTACCTCTGGGGCTGCTGTATACTACCACTGGGGATGCTGTATACACCTCTGGGGCTGCTGTATACTACCACAGGGGCTGCTGTATACTACCACTGGGGCTGCTGTATACTACCACTGGGGCTGCTGTATATACCTCTGGGGCTGCTGTATACCACACTGCTGGGGGCTGTATACCTGTGCTGGGGTCCACCCTCAGCTTATACACGAGTCAATAGGTTTTCCCAGGTTTTGGGGGCAAAAGTAGGGGGGTCGGCTTATACACGGGTCGGCTTATACACGAGTATATACGGGTAATCTATGAGCACAGCATCAACCCTAGGCAAAACTCCAAATCAACAAAACCCTGGAAAAGATCAGTTTTGGAATGGCGTAACCAAAGTCAAGATGGGAGTCCACTTGAAAATCTGTGTATTGACATAAAGAAGGCACTGTACTCAAGAGATGCCCTTGCAATCTGATACATTTGGAGCACTAATGTAGAAAACATGATTTTTTTTGTGGCATGAATTTTTTCTAATGATAAAAAACTGGCATTTTAACATGAGTGTGTAGACATTTTAAATTCACTATACACCAATAAAAAAAAACCGCACAGATTTACAGTTTAGGGTGAAATGAACTGTATCTGTTTCCTTCACTTTTCCTTAAGATCCACAAAAAATGTACAGCAACACTATTTGAAGGTCTCATTACATACAGAAAGTAGCTAGCAATACAGTGACTCTCCAAGCACAAAGCCTCTTAAGCCTCTTTAACACCCTTTAACACCACACTTAGGCTGCCTTCACACTTGCAGATGGATCTGCAGCGTTTTGCAGATGCATCTGCAAGTGTGAGCATGCTGACCGCGGCCCCTATGTTTATAATAGGGCGCACGCGGTGTGAAAGCTCTCATTCACTCCTATATGTGTACTGTCAGCAGGCGTATGCCTGCTTACAGATCACACTCTCCCGCCCGCAGCATGGACGCTACATCTCGCGTCCACAGTGCGGACGGGAGTGTGTGATCTGTCAGCAGGCATACGCCTGCTGACAGTACACATATAGGAGTGAATGAGAGCTTTCACACCGCGTGCGCCCTATTATAAACATAGGGGCCGCGGTCAGCATGCTCACACTTGCAGATGCATCTGCAAAACGCTGCAGATCCATCTGCAAGTGTGAAGCCAGCCTTAACCCTCATCCTATCCTGCACTTTACTATTGAATTGCAGGAACTGTGCTGTTTTATGTTAAGTAATGTGATAACATGGTGCAGATATAGCGCCAGGGGGTGGGGGGTTTGGGGGAGTGGAGAGTCTGCTTATACCATTACTTGTGAGTAATCACTAGTGCAATAGTCAACTTTAACAGTAAGATTGGAAGGAAGTTAGATTTATGATTCAACACTTTAAATGTTGCAGTTAATATTTAATACTGCTCTCACAAAGCCATATAGAAAGAAAAAATACATAGTGGCTTGCTGCAAATTAAAATATTTAAATGGGAGTATTAGCCACTTCACAACATCCAGAGCTTGCACTGATCACTGCTGCTTATCCATTTACGGTAGGTATACCGTAGGTCTGTGTTGTGGTTACTTTGCTACACTAAAATGGCTATCAAAGACAGTACTGGTGTAAGCCACTCTGTTTACCAGATCCCAGGGATTCCTCTGGTCTTCACCCTTTACCCTTAAACCCCTGTAGAGGGGTGTGGATAGAGGAGCCCCTGGTTTTGGGGCCATGGCCACAGAGTCAGCTGCTGGTCTGTGGTGCAGACTGACAGAAAGAATGGTCTAGTAGCAATGTCAGAACAAGTAGGGTGGTGCAGGGGCAAAATAATAAAGCAGAAGAGTAGGTAAAAACTGAGGTCAAAAGCAGGAATGTCCCATGGTAATACAAGCTAGTTACACTGAAATTCACTGAAGATAGCCAAATTATGATTGGCAGTGGACAGAAGGTTTCCATAAACAGTGGGGAAAAAGGTATTTAGTCAGCCACCAATTGTGTAAGTTCTCCCACTTAAAAATATGAGGTCGGCCTGTAATTAACATCATAAGTAGACCTCAACTATGAGAGACAAAATGAGTAAACAAATCCTGAAAATCACATTGTCTGATTTGGAAATAAATTTTTTATATCAACACTTTGTTATATATCCTTTGTTAGCAGTTACAGAAGTCAAACCATTTCTGTAACTCTTCACAAGGTTGGCACACACTGTTGCTGATATATTGGCCCATTCATCCATGCAGATCTCCTATAGAACAGTGATGTTTTGGGGCTGTCACAACATGGACTTTTAACTCCCTCCAAAGGTTTTCTATAGGATATGGAACTGGAGACTGGCTAGGCCACTCCAGGACCTTGAAATGTTTCTTAGGAAGCTACTCCTTCATTGCCCTGGCGGTGTACTTGGAATCATTGTCACATTTTATCTTTAATGCCCTTGCTGATAGAAGAAGGTTTGCACTCAAAATCTCACAATACATGGCCCCATTCATTCAATCACCAATGTACATGGATCATTCGTCTTGGTCCCTTGGCAGAGAAACAGTCCCAAAGCATGATGTTGCCACCCCCATGCTTCCCAGTAGGTATGGTGTTCTTTGGATGCAACTTAGCATTCTTTCTCCTCCAAACACGACGAGTTGTGTTTCTACCAAACAGTTCTTCCTTGGTTTCATCTGACCATATGATATTCTCCCAATACTCTTCTGGATAATCTAAATGCTTTCTAGAAAACTCCAGAAGGGCCCATTACATGGCTTAAGCAGGGGGACACGTCTGGCACTGCAGGATCTGAGTCCCTGGCGGCGTAGTGTGTTACTGATGATAGCCTGTGCAACACTGTTCCCAGCTCTCTGCAGTTCATTCACTAGGTCCCCGTGTGGTTCTGGGATTTTGGATGTTGACCTCATGGGGTGAGATCTTGTGTGGAACCCCAGATCGAGGGAGATTATCAGTTGTCTTGAATGTCTTCCATTTTCTAATTATTGCTCCCACAGTTGATTTCTTCACACCAAGCTTCTTGCCTATTGCAGATTCAGTCTTCCCAGCCTATTGCATAGCTTCCATTTTGTTTCTGTTCTCCTTTAACAGCTCTTTGGTCTTCACCATAGTGGAGTTTGGAGTATGAGGTTGCGGACAGGTGTCTATTATAATGATATCAAGTTCAAACACGTGCCAGTACTACAGGTACTGAATGGAGGACAGAAGAGCCTCTTAAAGAAGACTTTACAGGTCTGTGAGAGGCAGAAATCTTGCTTGTTTTTATGTGACCCAATATTTATTTTCCACCAAAATTTGAAAAAAAAATTCTTTCCAAATCAGACTATGTGATTTTCAGGATTTGTTTTCTCATTTTGTCACTCATAGTTGAGGTGTACCTATGATGTCAATTACCAGCCTCTCTCAACTTTTTAAGTGGGATAACCACTGTATGTGGTATCGCCTTGTTTAAAAAAGTCCATCCATGAAGCTATAAAAATAATTAACCTAATCAGTAAACAAAAAAAACTCCCAAAACCCCCAAATTCCGTTTTATTTGGTCACTGCAATACAACAAAAAAAACTGTAACAAGCAATCAAAATGTCATATCTATCTCAAAATTGTATCAATAAATCAAAACATTGTTTCACCCTGCAAAAAAATAAGCCATTACACAGCTCCATAGACCGAAAAATTAAAACGTTACGGGTCTTGGAAAATGATGACACAACCCCAAACTTTTTATTTTACAAACTTCTGATTTATTTTTTACCACTGTGAGACAGTGCGGGGGATCATATGCGAGGGGCGCTATGTCTCCCCCAGAATGCGCACTGTCACGTATTGAGCCCGGTATAGGGTGTGAAAGAAAGGGACGGTCCGCTCCCTCCGCTCCGGGTCTTGCAAGGTCCCGGAAGTAGACACGGAGTTAAAAGCCTGGTCAGGAGGCAGGGCGGGGTTCCTTGTACACAGTTTTTTTGCCTAAGCTGCAGCAGCAGCAGAGATAGACTGGAGAGGTCTAGAGTTCCAGGAGGCCGTGTGCTATACTAACACGGTCTAGCCCGGGAGGGCTGGGAGCTCGGGTGACCTATAACGGAAGCCCATAACCTGAAGGAACCGGGTGACTTTGTATGAACTGTATCCTGTGTACCCGACTGCTTGTGCCACTGCTGTGTGTGTATCAGCAATAAAACTGGGTACTGTTTGAACTATTGCCGGGCTCAACGTGTTTCCTGACTTGCAATCCCGGCGCTGCCCCACACCACTAAAATAATAAAAAACTGGACATGTTTAGTATCTGCATAACTGTAATTTGTAATGATGAGAAGAATCATGTTGTGTTTTCATTTTTACCACAACATATAGACTGTAAAAACAATTCCCTAAAACCACGTCAGAATTGTGTTTTTTTCACACTTTCTCCCAAGTTGAATTTTTGTTCCCATTTTTCAGTAGAATATGTGGGAAGATGAATGGTGTTGTTTAAAAGTACAACTCGTGCCACACGAAAAGCCTTAGTATGATTTTTTGGACAGAAAAGAAGGGGTGGAAGAAACAAAAATGCAAAAATGGAAGCTGACCATGTCACAGGGGGTTAATACCAATTTGATATCCAAACAATTAGGTATCTCAACCCCATTCCTCACAAAACTCAAGAAGAAGGAACCAGTTCATAATTCACTTTCTATTGTAGAAGCAATCCTGAGATTCCTTATCACCCTACGATGTACCGTAACAATCACCTGACTGGAGTCCATTAATTGCATGGAATCCAATTTTTTGTGCATCCACAGACAACATGGACAAGTGTCATCTCACACATGGCAAAAACTAATTGCCATGTGCAGATTTGATCCATGAAAAAAATCACTCCTCTGCACTGTCCTAAAGAATAAGATTGGTTTAAAGGAGTTGACCAGTCTAAATCTGAGGATTCGTGGTTTTTAAACCAGGAATGGTCACTGTTATACAGTATGCATGTTCCTGGCCCAGAGCCCGTAACTAGTGGGCATGGCCTTACTTAATACAAGAGTATGGGGCAAGCCCACTCCCACTAGACGACCGCTCCTACTAGTCAGACATGCTGATCCATACACTTGTATTGAGCGAGGCTGCATCCACTAGAAGTGTTGCTCCTGGAAACATGCATACTGCATAACTGCGGTCCGTTCCTGACTTAGAAACTGGCGAATCTTCATAGTGCACATTACGAGCGTTGGGAGTGTTGATTATTCTACAGTCACACAGAGTGACTGCAGAATTATCATTTTTAGACCGGAGAACCCCTATAAGGCAGGCTTCACACTTGCGTTTGAGAGCGCAGCGTACTGAACACAGCCAAACGCTTGCGCACTGCGTTCCTATGTTTAACATGGGAACGCATGTGCCTGCGTTTGTTTGCATTCAGTTACGTTTGCGTTTGGATGCACACAATTTGTGCACCCTCCGAGCGCACTCCGAACGCAGAATGTTGCAGTTGCACAAACCACGCATTGAAGTCAATGGATCCGCAGTGTCCTTCGCATGACAGGAGAACGCTGCGGATCTCATTGAAATCTCTCCTGGTGACCGTTGGTGATCAGTGGCGGCCACCGGGAGATCAGCTAGTGCCGCCACTGATCTCCTGCCTGTGTCAGTGCGGGAGATTTGAAGAAACAGCCAATCTGACAGCTGTTTAAATCTTCCGCGCCGACACCGAATAGGTGATGTTGGTGCGGGAGATTTGAAGCAGCGATCAGCTGTTTCATATTTCCTGCACCGATATCACCCTATTCGGTGTCGGCGTGGGAGATTTAAACAGCTGTCAGATCAGCTGTTTCTTCAAATCTCCCGCACTGAAACAGGCAGGAGATCAGCTGTGGCCGGGAGGAGGAGATCTCTGCTGTTGATCTCCTCCTACCGGCCGCATTCGAGACAGATGATTGGCTGGTCGGGCTGATACTAATGTGAACGCATGCGGAGATTCTCCACTGCGTTCACATCAGTATGCTCTGCTTTTGAACTGCGTTTGCGCCTGCGTGCCATAAGCATGCTGACACATACGCAAATGTGAACCCAGCGTGAGTGCTCTCTGTGCGCTGTCTTTCACCAGTACTTCAACAGTACTTGAACGTAAAATACGAACATATATGGCTATGCAAAAAAGATCAGATTCCATAAAGCGCCACTGTACAGTATCTGATATTTACAGATAATCTGCAATTCATTAACATAAGAAACTGTATTTAGTCTTGGAAACTGTTAATACCTGCTGCTGTATAAAAACGTTTAACAAAACGAGAAAAAAGTCACCCAAGAAAACACATTTTTTTTTATACTCTTGTAAGAACCCAACATCAAAGTGACAAAAAAGAGAGGAAACTCCATCTCCTAAATGAGTTGTTGAGTGTTACCCCTTGCAGTATTTTTAATGCCAATTTGAGCGGCTGTAAAGGAGTATTAAGCATTTGTGTGTATTGTTATTACAGCTTGTTACAATCGCCGCCTTAGTAAATTAAGCGACCGGTAGATTAAACTCCTCCATCACGCTGATATATTCTAAGCTCAATGTTCTCCCTGCACCATAAAAGTTTTCTAATAACTGCATCAAATCCTCGGAAGAAAATCAATAACGGAACAAAGCGCATTACTAATTCTGAGATTCATGATATTTTGGAGTAGGGCTGAATTCACATACAGAAGAAAAACTAGACTTATACAATAGAAAAGAAAACCGTAGACCGTCAGTGCACCATGCAAAGTACCAAGACCGAGGAGAAAACTAAGCAGATCTAAAGGAGAGGATTTGACACTGAAAATGAAGTTGACCTGCGGCAGCTCAGTAACATACAGACCTACAACACCTATTTTCTACCCGTCTGAGAAATAGCTCCAAAAGGAAATTGGGGAATTAGGAACACAACAATTTCAGAGCTAGTTTACAATGAACTCCAAATTGTTCTTTTTCAAAGATATCAGTAGTATCTGCCAGTAATTTTGCCTGTCCTTTTACACAACACATGAACAAAAGTTAGGTCTTGCCGCCCTCATTTACCACAATAAGTCAAAACCGATATTGGTTCACGTCTGGGAACTTTCCTGATGTTCCTTCTCATCCACTCTTTTCAGAAGGCGGTTACTCTTCTTTGGCATTCTGCCAGCATAAAAGGTGGTGGTGGAACTTCATTTCCCTCATTTCCTCCCAAAGGGAAACTAAAATGACCTATTGTTTAATTCAGGTTTTTGTGTTACATGTATTGAAAAAAAAAAAAAAAATCACTTTTTTATTTTATATTACGATGGGCTTTTTAAAAAGAATCTGTCACCTCATCTGAGAGCAGCATAATGTAGGAAAAAAGACCCTGATTCCAACAATGTATCACTTAGTTTACTGGGCAAAGCAGTTGTGCCTGAATCAGAGTACTGAGATGCAGCCGAGCTGAGAAAGCTAACCCCAACCATACCACAGCTTTCTGTGTACATAGTCTATTGACGGTGAGCTACTTATCAGAGGAGTGGTGATTTGGCACGAGGCAGCTAGTCACATCAATGACTATGTCCTAGTGACAAAATGCTCACTGCAAGTAAAAAAACAGCACACAACTTAATAAGTGACACATCACAGAAACCTTTGTCTTCAGATTACATAGCAAAGACTGGCTGACAGATTCCCTTTAAGACTTATACTTCTGACATTTCAGGAGAGGTTTACAGCAAGTTTCCATTATATCACAGTCAGGATTTAATAAATAGGTAATTTTATAATGATATCATCCCTTTAAGCCCCAGTATACTGTACATTGCTCCTGCCATTGTTCAATAGCTTGCTTGCCCTCAAATGAAAGCTGCAAATCTGTATGACATATAGCACATCAGCCAGACAATGATCCACTTCCTGTGATCTAAGTGTCTCTGGAATAAAGGTGATCTGTCACCAGGCTTTTGCTACCCAATATAATAGCAGCATTACAATAATGGGGCAGAGAACCTGATTCTAGTGATGTGTCACTGAGCTGCTTGATATCATGTTGATACAGTCATTGTTTTCTCTGCTGTAGATCTAGCAGTTCTTTGAATGTTGAGCTTTGTATGACCCTCCTCAACCCGGATTGGCAGCTTTCAGCCCATGTACAGTGTACACAGAAAGATGTCATTTAGTGGTAAGTGTATGGTTATATAGAGCTCATGAATATGGAGAACTACATGGCACCAGGATTAGCCCTTTATTGATAATTTCCTGCTGATAAAACAGTGATTTCAACAATACTACACTAAAAAGCCCAGTAAGTGATATATAGTTAGAATCAGGGTCTTTACCACTACATTATGCTGCTCTCATATTAGATGGCAAAAACCCAGTGACAGATTCCCTTTAAGGAAGACTTTTGAACATAAATCAACAGCAGGGTTCTGCTGGCTGAATTAGTTGCCCCTGATATTTAGGGCTACCCTAAGTCAGTGACCCCAAGACTGAATTTTTCAGAAGGGTGTTTGCCAAGGTCATAACCATTTTGCTGTTGTAAAACTCATTGTCTATCCACTTCAATTAAACAATGAAACTATATTATGGAATATCTGTAAGTAAAGATGTTAAACACTGAGAAAATGATGCAGAGGGTATACTGGAAAACCTGAAAAAATGTCATCATACAAAGAACAACAAGTATTTGCTGAAATGCATAGTAAAGGCATAGTCATCTAAAGATAATAATTGAAGTACCAGGAGATTCCCCAGCAGGAATTATACTGTTATTTCACACAACGAGGAATTCATCGATAATCTGTTTTCTAAAGTTGAAGTAATTGGACAGGCGCGAGCCCTTATGCTGCTGACCCCTTCAATGACATCAAATAATAAGCTGGATAGTTCTGTATAATGGTAAAAATAGCGGAAACTCTGTAGTTTTCGCCTACTTACTGTATGTATTTTTATTTTTTATATCTTTTTTTTTAACTCGGGACAGGAACTAATAACGTCATTCCAGGCAGCGCATTGTGCACAGACTTACAATACAATCCTATATGCGCAATTTGAGATTATTAAGAACTTCAACAGTTTTGGACCTGTTGAGATGGAAAATAAAATTTCAGTCTGAATGACCATTGCTTTTCTTCTCAGTAATAAATAGTATCTGTCCATTCGGACAATGGTACGTGTTTAAAGTAACTACAGATGATTTTAGTACATTTCTCCAATAACCCCGCACAAATCCAGAGCCACAAATAGGCAGCAGAGTGTAGTGTCTAGTAATGTAATAGAATAGACCAGTTTCATGGGAGCGTCTCCTCTCTAATAGTGTTCTGTTCCAGGTTATGGTGCTTGACCGAGCAATTTGTTCCAGCTACTAGACTTACACCTTTCAATAAGCACATAGATCTCTGAAATCAGATTCTCTTCCCGTTTCTTCAAAATCAAAATGTCATCTTACTTCTCTGTTCCCATTATGTACTGTAGCAGAAAACTAAGCAAGAAGTGAAAAAATTCCACAAAAAAATGTCAGAAAAAGCTGTCAACACTTACGTTTGTATACTACAACCCCTGGCCAAAATGATGGAATCACCTGGCTCGGAGGATGGTCCATTCAGTTATTTAATTTTATAGAAAAAAAGCAGATCACAGAAATGGCACAAAACTAAAGTAAATTTCAAATGGCAACTCTCTGCCTTGAAGAAACACTAAAAGAAATCTTGAAAAAAAAAATGTCCTAGCCAGTAACGGTTACTTTTGTAGACCAAGCAGGGGGAAAATTATGGAATCAATCAATTCTAAGGTAAAAATTATGGAATTATGACAAACAAACAAAACAACACTCAAATACATTACTAGTATTTTGTTATACCACCTCTAGCTTTTATAACAGCTTGCAGTCTCTGAGGCATGGACTTAATGAGTGACAAACAGTAGTCATCATCAATCTGGCTCCCACTTTCTCTGATTGCTGTTGCCAGATCAGCTTTGCAGGTTGGAGCCTTGTCATGGACTATTTTCTTCAACTTCCACCAAAACTATTTGCAGGCCATGACATTGACCTTATGTGTCTTCTTTCAAGGAATGTATTCACAGTTTTTGCTCTATGGCAGGATGCTTTATCATCTTGATAAATGATTTCATCATCCCCAAACATCCTTTCAATTGATGGGTTAAGAAAAGTGTCCAAAATATCAATGTAAACTTGGGCATTTATTGAAGATGTAATGACAGCCATCTCCCCAGTGCCTTTACCTGCAGCCCCAAAACATCAATGACTGTGGAAATTTGCATGTTCTCTTCATGCAGTCATCTTTATAAATCTCATTGGAACGACACCAAACAAAAGTTCCAGCATCATCACCTTGCCCAATGCACATTCGCGATTCATCACTGAATATGACTTTCATCCAGTCATCCACAGTCCACGATTGCTTTTCCTTAGCTCATTGTAATCTTGTTTTTTCTGTTTAGGTGTGAATTATGGCTTTTGTTTAGCTTTTCTGTATGTAAATCCCATTTTCTTTAGGCAGTTTTTTACAGTTCGGTCACAGACATTGACTCCTGTTTTCCTCCTATTCGTTCCTCATTTTTTGTTGTGCATTTCCTGTTTTGGAGACATATTGCTTTAAGTTTACAATCTTGACGCATTGATGTCTTCCTTGGTCTACCAGTATGTTTCCCTTTAACAACCTTCCCATGTTGTTCCTATTTGGACCAGATTTTAGACACAGCTGACTGAACAACCAACATCTTTTGCAACATTGCGTGTTAATATACCCTCTTTTTAAGGCCATGTAAATGTAGCGAGATCGCTAACGAGATCGCTGCTACATCACCGGTTTTGTGACGTATCAGCGACCTGCCGGTGATCTCACTGCGTGTGACACTTAGCAGCGATCAGCCCCCCGCTGATTGAAACTCCATTTTAAGTGTGTTTCTTTCCTTTGGCAGTTCAGGAGTTAATGTCAGTTTTCTGCTGCTAGCAGACTACTTAGTTTCCTTACCAGGAATGGATAATTTGTGATTACTCCCATCCCCTTTATATGGTCACAGGGTTCCTGCATGCTTTGCTTTTGATTGAATTCATTCCTGGGCAAGCTTCCTGAGAAGAAGGAAATCTCTTGAGAGCTGTCTACTGCTTAGCAGCCTGTTGTCAAGCAGCGTGGCAGCAGGGATGAAGTTGCTTTTGTTTCCCGTCTCTCTCCCTTTTTTTCTTGTCTTCTGTATTGCAGTGGTTGGAACTAGTGCTTCTGCCGGCCATTCCCTATTGAAGGCTAACATCAGGGCTAGCGAAGGACTAGGTACACTGTTCGGCGTTGAGTTGAAACAACCCATATAGTGACAGTAGGGAGATCAGGGCACCACCGAACGTGAGTGCTGGAGGTCACCTCTTCCCCGTTCCCTATGAGCAGGGCCCTGCACTGTATTTGTTTCCCCCGGTGTCTCCCCATCTGTTTAGTGCAGAGCCTCGGACATCGTTGGTCCATATGCCTCTCACGCACTGTAGCCAGAAATCCCCCTAGTTCTGTGTCAAGAAGCTTGGGGTAAAAAGGTGTACAACAGTCCGCGCTGCCAGGATAACTCACATCAAAGAAAACGAGTAATCGATGTTCAATCCAATCCTTCTTTATTCCCCTACGCGTTTCGGTGCCCTCCTGGCACCTTCATCAGGGATATCTCCACCCCACCAAATCGATCTTATATATTGGTGGGGTGGAGGTATCCCTGATGAAGGTGCCAGGAGAATAAAGAAGGATTGGATTGAACATCGATCACTCGTTTTCTTTTATGTGAGCTATCCTGGCAGCGCGGACTGTTGTACACCTTTTTACCCCAAGCTTTTTGTTGCATCTCCATGTGAGTGTGGCCGGTGGAAGTCCAGCAGCAGCCATCAGGACTCTATTGACAAGCCTTCAAGCCAGTTGTGGGTTTTCACAACTGGAGTAGGTGAGTGGATTGTATTTCTCACCGATGCACAAACCAGTGTCTAGTGATAAGGGCACTATTGCGCCTCTTGTCCCCCCCCCCTTTTTGTTCCTTAGTTTTGTGTGACATCCCCCTGTACATATGGCTATGTCAAGGAAAGCTAGAAAAGTTACGACTCCTTCAACAAGGGGAAGGGAACCTGAAGTGCAGACTATTCCATCATCATGGAATAGATAAAACAATAGTAAAATACTATTTTTGTGTCTTAAGCCATTTAAAAATAAGAAATCATTTGAAATACACAGAAATTAATAGAATCTGTCTACAAGCTCAACATTTTTCGGAGAATATGTGTCAATACAATGCAAAAAACACTAAGGTGTAAACTAAGCTTTGCGGTCTCTTATCTCAGCAGAAAATGACATTTTCCTTTACAAAGATCCTGTCTGTATTTTAGCAGTCAGAATGAGTTCACACTTCACAACAAACAGATCAAATGGTCATCTATAAAAATGATGCATTAACGGTGCCAAAAACAATGCAGCAAGAAAAATTCAGGAATAGGTTGTGCCAGACAACAAAACATAAAGAATTACATTTTTCACTGCAAGCAATTATTTCATTGCCAGTTCAGTAAAACAGAAATTGATCCCTAGGCTGTAAATCAAACATACCCTTCTATATAAACCATGGCAATAGGCCTCCGTCTGTGGCCACCTTCAATGGCTCTACTTCTCAATTAATATTTATTTGCAAACAAACTTCAAAAAAGAAATAGAAATTCTCATTGGAAAAGAAATCAGGTCCACCCAGATCTTCACGTGCTGTATTTATGTCCTCAAGATGCATTTGGAAACAAAAGGTGGACCAAGGAGATATTGGCCTTAGGGAGGTGGTCTGCCATAGGTCAGGAGCACGGGTGGTGCAAAATGAGTCACAAGACGTGGTTCATTGGCCAGATCATAAATCTGTGGTCACTGGACACGAGACATAAGACAGCATGCCTGACAGCATTCCCAATGAGGGTTAAAACATTCAATTACTTTCATTAATGGAATTTAACCATAGCAGGTAAGTAATGCACATGCTGGAATGGTTTGAGAACAATTCCCTGATGAAGGAACCCATTGTTTCGAAACACAGGAAACAAGTCTTTTGCGACCACTACTCATCTGTGACATCACACACTCCAAGTACCGATTCAATGGTTGGCTGCGCAGCTAAGAGCGCCATCGGATGAGGCGTTCGAGTTATGGCATCACACACGAAGCGGGAATGAGTGCCTCTTTTCCCACAGGACAGACCCATACATCACTCTGTCATTGACCTCACTGGACCCTCTCAGTTACGCCAGTTCAGAATACCGGTCAGCGTGGTGGGCTTTTCTAGCCACACTATTTACATTTATCGCTAAGCATATGTTGTACCTTCATTTTATTTATCATTTGTAAATATAAGTAAAAACCTTCTATGCATATGTACCGCATATGTTTGGTTTCCTAACAGGTTCTCAGTATTGCTGATTACACATTTTCAGCGTAATTGGAACTTAGTGTCATTATGTGGTCTTTTACCATATTTTGCACTTTAGGTAGAACTTGTAATGTTGAGTCTTTACAATCTCTATCGCTGCATTGGAGATTCATTTATATGTACACGTCCACCTGTTTAGCACTTTCCACCACTCAATCACCACACACTAATTTTTTTTTATTATACTGTACATTACATCTCAATAGTAACCCTTTGGTTTATGTACCGTTATGTTGTTCACATTAATGTAACTGACTATATCAACCATTGTATTCCACGTGGAGAAAATAAAAGGGATAAAGCCGCGCAGCAGCAAAGATAGCCCAGGTCGATTCATATAAAGAAAGGTGATTTCTATTTAGTCATACTGCGTTTCAGAGTCAATTTCTCCTTCTTCAGGACGAAAAATCATATATCTCAAATCCCATATATCAGCCATTGGGAATAAGGGCAGTAACATTCTTTGTTTTTCATATTAGCGGTTTAATGCATCAGTGATGGGGTGCTTTTTGTTTAGCTACTACTATTTCCATTTTTATATGTAAAAAGGGGGGTACAGATGCTATTTTTTGTATATGTCAGTTACACAATGGAAATTTATATTTATTACTTTAAAAGTATTGATACTTTTTAACTTAATGACTGTATAATATAATCGATATAGTATCATACATACAGAAGTATCTCATCGCTACGCTGTCTTTTATATTTTGCCTTACGGCTATAAAGATATAGTTGCCCCCTGCTTATTGTTCTAGTTTTTACTTTTTATAAAATATTTTTATTGAGTTTTCATTTTTAATAACAAGGAAAAGAAGAAAAACAATCCAACCCCCATACCCCCCCCAGCCATCAATAGTTACAGCGAAAATACATTCAACAATCTCCCAAGACTTACAAGGTCGGACATTGATTATAATCGATATTCAATACCAAAACTACACCATAGTCACATCTCCTAACAGTCATAAGAAATGAAATGGAAAAAGTGTTATGCCTGCCCCGAGTCGCCTGGAGCAGGGGATACCCGTAGCCTTCCCAAGGACCCTTGTAACTCCTCCAGCAGATACCAGGACGATTGCACAAACGGTAGGACTACTGAGTGCAGTTCTGCTGACGATAGCTTGGTGGTTATGAACCCTCTCCAAGTCTCAAAAAACTTCCCCGTCAACGCGTCTTTATCCCTTGCCGCTTCCAGGCATTCCACGTGCATTACTGCCTTCAATTCGTTGAGTATACCAGTCATGCCAGGGTTGTGCCCAGATAGCCAGTCCCTCAGGATTAGCCTTTTAGTAACCATTGCCAGCATATGGAGTATTCTAGCAGGTTTGCCTTCCCACACTCCAGATACCGGGAAATAAAACAACCAGGCAAGCATATCCAATGTAACGGTTTTGCCGGTCACCTCCCTCGCTAAGGCTTCCACCCGCTTCCATAGTTTCTGCACCTCCCCACACAGCCATATACCATGCACCATATCTGTTTTTGGTTGTCCGCATTTCGGGCATTGTTGTCGTCTATTAGGGAACCTAGCATTCGGGGGTAGGGTGAATCCGTAGATTGCCCTGTGTATGATCCTATATTGTACATCCCTCCATTTTTCGCTGATTATATTTTTCCTCAGTACCTCCCAGCCCCTCAGAATCGTGTCCGCTATATCAGTCCGAGGTATGTACTTTAGCCACCCGCGAAAGATGTTATCCTCCCTTAAGGCCAGAGTCGTGTCTTGTAAACTACCATAAAGGTAAGATACATTGACAGTCAGAGGGTCCGCTCCCAACCAGGTATCCCAGATAGTCAATCTGCATTCCTGTGATACATTTTGAAGGTGTCGAAGGACGTGATGGTGTAGCTGCCTGTATTGGATGATATGGTGTGGGCTCAATTGGAACTTTTCCAAGACTTCTGACTCCGTTAACCACCTTCTGTCAGGTTTGTGTAACAAATACCCCAATGTGTGAATCCCCTTTTCTTGCCATGGTGCGAATAAGACGTTCTCACGCCCTAATCTGAATCCTGCGTGGGCCCAAGGATTAAGGTATTTCGACGTTTTCCAGGTCATCATTAACTTCTTTCGAACCGCTGTTTTTACTTTTTAATAAAGTAACGTGTGTGAAAAAATGTCTGGTACAGATCATAAAGTTTTTCTGGTCATGTTTCATGTCATTTCTATATATTCACAAATAAATACAATTATCCAGCCCAACAGGGTGATATTGGTATCAGGACATTTGGGAAGGTTCTATCCTTTAAAACATAACAAACACCATCTGGAGCAAAATGTCTGCTGCAGAATCCCGACAAAACTGCATTGATTTGAATAGAAATCCCATTTTAGCCCTGGGAAATGGCTGCATGCAGAGACTTTACAATTTGAAAATGTCTTTTTGTCAGAGAAAGTTTTCACTTCAATAAAATATGATGCTATGGGAGCATTTCACTTCTTCATTAAAAGTTTTCTCAAATGATATGTCTTACTGTAATAGGCACTTAGCACAATGTCGCACCTAATTACATTCACTCTATTGCATGTAGCATTCTAGGGCTATGTACAAATGGCGGAGCTGTGTGCAGGAGACCATACAGAGATATGTAGAATCCCAGCTGCTCACAATGATCCGACACAGCAAAGACAATGCATCGAGTTGGGAAGATGTGAATCCTGCCCAAGAAGGAAGAGGGAGGTGATTACAGTGTGAAAAGCTGGACAGCTCATGGTGAATATAAGCCCACCCTCCATCAGATTTCAGTATTAAATGTTTATTTTAACAGCTATTGTCTCAAGTATCAGAAACATTTAAAGGCCCCGTCACACTTGGCAATGCATCAGCAATCCCGACAACGATACAACTTGGTAGGGATCGCTGGTGAGATGTCAAACAGTCAGATCTCACCAGCGACACAGCAACGATACAGCGGTCGTTGGGACCCTGTCACTCTCGGGCATAGTATTGAGATCGTTGGTCGTTGTCTCTGTCAGACACAGCGATGCATGCTGCCCGGCGGGAGCACAACAACCAAAATATAGTCCAGAACGGTTTGCAACGATCATCGATTTCACAGCAGTGGCCTGATCACTGCTACGTGTCTCACATAGCGAGAACGCTGTTGAGGTCGCTGTTGCGTCACAAAACTTGTGACTCAGCAGCGATCTCGCTAGCGATCTCGCTTAGTGTGCCGGGGGCTTAAGGCACTGATGCCGAATGCAAGTGGCAAAATTAATAGATTACTTCTTTATGCATTTGATAGCGTTGAGCACCCCCTAACAAGAATCCTGATTTATAATCCAAATTGGTATCTAGTCGTATTTGCTTGTATATATCTAGGTAGCACTGGTTACACATTTGCCCTATTCAAAGACATTGCTGAAACAAAGCCTACGTTTACTTAAAACCTAAAAAATTAGACAAACGTGACATGATTTCAATCATTTCTATAGTTATGTGTGATGTGTCTTCCTACTGCAAACTAGAGATGAGTGGATCGATCTGTGGGAAGATAGAGTTTTAGTCGAACTTACTGAAATTTGCGACTGCAGCTGGAATCTTACAGATTATCAAACCTTTTACAATGGTGGTCAGTACCTGGGCCATCACAGATCAGCGCAGTTGAGCACAGTTTGTATGGCAGAATTGTTTTCCATCATTAGAGTCACTGGGTGAGTCTCTCTCCTGTCCAGTGTAAGCTATTATGATCAGCAGGGTCCTCTCTCTCTCTTTCTCTTGCCCATAGTGTTTAAGCTTTTATGGTCAGCAAGGTCCTCTGTCTCTCTCGTCTCTAAAGTGTTAGCTCTTCTGGTCACTGGAGTTCTCTGTTTGTTTTGCTTATAGAGTGCTCACTGTTATGGCTAGAGGGTTCATCTCAGTCGTTCTTATAGAATGAAAGAAAAAGGGGGGAGGCGAACAAGAGGCGCAATAGTGCCTTATCACTTAGACACTTTATAGTACGGTGGTATAAAGGAACCACTCACCTATTTCAGTTGTGCGACCCACAACTGGTATACAGACATGTAGTGTTTTATCCGGATGGCTGCTGCTGGACTCCCACCGACCACTTGCACGTGGAATCACACAGTAAAAAATGGGAAAGGAAACGGTGTTCACCAGTCCGCGCTGCCAGGATCCACTTATTCCAGGGAAGAAACTCACGATCAACCTGAGGAAGACGCCAGGAAAGGCGTTGAAACGTGTTGGATGCAATAAAAGGTTTTGATCACATCACATCTGATCGTGAGTTTCTTCCCTGGAATAAGTGGATCCTGGCAGCGCGGACTGGTGAACACCGTTTCCTTTCCCATTTTTTACTGTTCTTATAGAATGTAAGGCTGGTTTCACATTACGAATTTTGCTTTTCCGATGCTGTCCGATAAAAATCGGACAGCATCGGACCGATTTTGGCCCCCATGCAGCCCTATGGGCATCGAACCGAGTCGGATGTGCACTAAATGGCATCCGATTTGGTCCGATCCGATTCTGTCCGATTTTTTTATTGGTGCAAAAATTGGAGCATGCTCCGATTTTTGCACCGAAAATAAAATCGGACAAAATCGGATTGGACCAAATCGGATGCCATTTAGTGCACATTCGACCCGACCCGATGTTTTTAACATGGGGCCCTATGGAGCAGGGTCCGAGGAAATATCTGATGTGTCCTCGGACCCGATTTTACTGTACCGAGCATGCTTAGTACAGTAAAACTGCTCCTAACTAGGAAAGCAGGGGTTTAAAAAAAAAAAAAAAAATGTATGCTCACCTGTCCTCAAGGCCCCCGTCGTCTCCCGGTGTCCTCTCGGTGTCTCCCGTGTCTGCAGAGGTCTTCTTCTTCTGAACAGGACCTGCCGTGACGTCACAGTCATGTGACCGTCTGTTACACCATGTTAACAGGCAGTCACGTGATTGTGACATCACGGCAGGTCATGTTCAGAAGAAGAAGACCTCTGCAGACACGGGAGACACCGGGAGCCTGCGGGACCGTGCGGGAGACGACGGGAACCTCGGGGACAGGTGAGCATACATATTTTTTTTTATCAGCCCGGAGGGAGCGATTTTCGGCTGGAATCGGATGCCTATTTGGCATCCGATTCCAGGCATCAGAAGGAGCCGAGGCTGTCCGATTTTATCGGACAGCATCGGCTCCCTCAAAAATCGTAATGTGAAAGTAGCCTAAGCTTTAATTGTTAGTGGGTCCTCTCTACCTCTGCAGACAGAGAATATGCTACTATGGTCAGTGGGGCCTTCTGTTTCTCTCATTTGCATAGTGTTAGCTCTTATAGTCTACGGCTTTCTCTCTCTCTCTCTCCTGTAGAGTATAAGCTCCTATAGTGAATGGGTTTCTCTCTCTCTCTCCTGTAGAGTGTAAGCTCTTATAGTCAGTGGGTTCCTTTCTCTTTCCTGTAGAGTGTAGGGTCTTATAGTCAATGGGTTTCTCTTTCGCTCCTGAAGAGTGTAAAGTCTTATGCTCAGCGGGTTCCTCTCACTCCTGCAGTGTGTAAGCTCTTATGGTTAGTGGGACCTTCTCTCTCTACCTTCTGCAGAGTATAGGCTCTTATGGCCAGCACTGTCCTCTCCTCTGCCCCATGTGTATTTTCTGAACAATTTCAAACTTTTCATTATTGAGATTTCCACAAATAAATTTGGTGCAAAACAAATTTTGGGGAGGATTCAGCAAAGCCAGTGAATTCAAATTTCGACAGATCTGCACATCTCTACTCCAAATATATACTCCTTTCTGCATCCATCAATGAAATGATATCACTATCATGTCTATCTGACAACAAAGTAGCTCCTAAGAAGAGCCCCTTTGAGGCAATAGTTCAAATAGGGACTGCAACTCTAAAACAAAAAGCAGTTTTGGGTGATAATGTAAATGGAGTGAGGGGTTTTGTTGCATTTATTTTAAAGCAAAACTATGGCATTTTGGGGCCTCTGCACAATTGGCACCTTATCTCACAAAAAGATCAGGCTCCTATGGATTACAACAAGGTACTTTTATCCCTGTGCATATTGTATAAAGCACATTTGACTTCTCCCATACAAAGAATGGTGATACTCCAGTAAAAATGTAGTCCACAAATAGACTCTAAATTACATTACATTTTCTGCTGACACATCAATCACCAGGTCTTAATAAAAGCAAAAGAACTCCGCTTACTTCAGGTTTTATTCATCCACTGTGAATGCATCTGCTGCTGTCATGTAGAAAACTTTGTCTGCATTTGCAGTTTTATATTGTGTTTGCTTGTGCTGCATGTCTGAATACAGCACAGAAGGGACGAGTGTAGTTTATGATCTCTACATCTTTCCGACCAAAGAGAAATCTATTCAGCTGCCAAGAATTGAGCAGATCCAGATAAACATGCTCATTCTGGTAGGCTGTCATAATGCACCTACTGACTACACTGGACACGAAGAATCACCCATTGTTTTCTGTAACACACTGTAACAAGTTAGGGTCTGTTCACATCTCTTTTTTTTAACGTTCCATCCTCTCGGCATACAGTGAGCCAGTATGTGTTGGCATACCTTTTTTATTGTACAGGAAACCGTAGTCTACTATGCTTCCTTCTACAGAAGGACACAGAATAAATAAAATAAAGAATATGTTTTTTGTTAAGTGTATGTTTGGAGAAAATCTAGAAATATGAGATAATGCGCAATAGGGTCTTATCTTTATATGAAAAGAGTGGTGCAGGAAATGTCAGAATCTGCTCACCTGATCTGGTTGTGTGTACTCACAACCAAGTATGAGCGTGAAGGGTCAACTGCTGCAGGATCCACACATCCACGGTCACCGCGGTGCAAGAAATACTCTGTAGGACGATGTGTTGCCTGATCCGCGCTGTGGTCAAAAAGGAACACCAGAAGACCGGAGTATCTGGGGAAATTGTAGCTTCAATCCTTTAATCCTACGCATTTCGGAACTAAACCCAGCTCCTTTCTCAGGGATTGTCCCTGAGGAAGAAACTGGGTTTAGCTCCAAAACACGTAGGATTAAAGGATTAAAGCTACAATTTCCCCAGATACTCCGGTCTTCTGGTGTTCCTTTTTGGCAGCAGCACGGAACGTGTGACACATCGTTCTACAGAGGGTTAGGAGAAAATGGCTGACATAAGTCACTGTATGGCCCATCACATACACTTGTATTCAGCAAGGCCGCACCCACCAGTTGGGTTCTGGCTGTGTACATGCATATCACATAATTGCAGTCTGTTCATGGCTTAGAAACCGGCAAATCTTCGCAGTGCACAATGATTGGGTTGGAATGATTAATAAATTTGCAGTCACATTCAGTGACTGCAGAATTATCATTTTAGATCGCACAACCCTTTTAAGGAAAGCAGAAAGGCATCTATCTCTCATCTGTGTACGGTCCACATCAATATTGCCATGTATAGGACAAGCTTTGCAATTTATTTATTTTTTATTCAAGCATGAAAAAAATTGATGACATGATGATGGTAACAACCGACACACAGACTTTACACTGATGAGACGCTGATGGTAAAAACAGGCACACCGACCGTACACTAATGACACGTTGATGGTGGAAGTGGACACACAGACTGTACACTGACAAGCTGATGGTAAAAATGGACACACAGACCATATACAGATAGTAGAAATGGACACACAGACCATACACCGATGGTAGAAATGACACACAGACCATACACCAATGGTAGAAATGGACACACAGACCATACATCGATGGTAGAAATGGACACACAGACGATACACCGATGGGAGAAATGGACACACAGACCATACACCGATGGTAGAAATGGACACACAGACCATACACCGATGGTAGAAATGGACACACAGACCATACACTGATGGTAGAAATGGACACACAGACCATACACCGATGGTAGAAATGACACACAGACCATACACGGATGGTAAAAATGGACACACAGACCACACACTAATGGTAGAAATGGACACACAGACCATACACCGATGGTAGAAATGGACGCACAGACCATACACCGATGGTAGAAATGGAAACACAGACCATATACCGATGTAAAAATGGACCCCACAGACCATACACGATGGTAGAAATGGACACACAGACCATACACCGATAGTAGAAATGGACACATAGACCATACAAGATGGTAGAAATGGACACACAGACTGTACACTCATGACACGCTGATGGTAAAAAGGACACCATGGATCATAACTGATGGTAAAATGGACACACAGACTGACACTGACAAGCTGATAGTAAAAATGGACACACAGACCATAATACGATAGTAGAAATGGACACACAGACCATACACGATGGTAGAAATGACACACAACCATACAGATGGTAGAAATGGACACACAGACCATACAATCGATGGTAGAAATGGACACACAAGCCATACAAGATGGTAGAAATGGACACACAGACCATACACGATGGTAGAAATGGACACAAAGACCATACACTAATGGTAGAAATGGACACACAGACCATACACGATGGTAAAATGGACACACAGACCATACACGGATGGTAAAATGGACACACAGACCATACACGATGGTAGAAATGGACACACAGACCATACAAGATGGTAAAAATGGACACACAGACCATACACACATGGTAGAAATGGACACACAGACCATACACTGATGGTAAAATGGACACACAGACCAACACCGATGGTAGAAATGAACACACAGACCATACACCGATGGTAAAAATGGACACACAGACCATACCCCATGGTAGAAATGGACACACAGACCATATACCGATGGTAAAAATGGAAACACAGACCATACACCGATAGTAGAAATGGACACATAGACCATACACCGATGGTAGAAATGGACACACAGACTGTACACTCATGAAACGCTGATGGTAAAAAGAGACACATGGATCATATACCGATGGTAAAATGGACACACGGACTGTACACTGATGACACACAGATCCAAAACACCGATGAAATTTTTTGGCGTATTCGTTTAAACATGTGAATAAGGTCTTATAGACAACTAGTTGCAAACACTTCACTTGTTTGTTCATTATTAACATAAGCCAAGCCCATCCCGTCAATGTTTAACTGTTAGATGAACTTGTGTCTTCGCTTCCAGTTTTCTATTTGTTTTTTAACATTTCAGCCCTTACAATAAACACATTAAGGTTTTATATCTGTTTTGCTTTTTTTCATTAAAATGTTAGACTTTAGGTAAAGGACTCTCAGGTTTTAATATTTTCCTAATGTTAGATTTAGCGTTCCTTTGATGCAATACATATGAGTTATTACTATATTCATCATATACAGCTTTCTGACCCTTGGAAAATTACCACAATAATGTGTTTGTTGAGCATTTGGAGAATACAGGCAGAAAAGGAGCCTGTAGTGTACTGACAACCATAAAGTTTCTGGCTGGAACGTTACTGCAATTTTACAGAGATTTATTATCATTCTATCTCATGTAAATTCAGTAATCTGGCATATGGTAGTGAAGATATTATGATATCTGCCACTCAGAGTGCTGAGAAATAAGGTGAAGGCAAAATGATGCTTTTATAAAAACAACCACAAGTGGTATTGATGCTTAAAGCAAACAATAGGATTTTGTGTTTTATTTTTCCCTACAGCAATGTACAAAATCAAATCTGACCCTTAGTGTACATTTTTAGGTGGGTTTGAGGAAATACATTGTACCATAGAATATCTTGTTTGCTTCCACATATGTGCATAGTTACATTAATATTACTGATGCCCAGTAAAGGTATGTGCACATAATGCCTTTTTCAGGTCTATTCCAACATCAAAACAAATTATCTTAATGCACAGCAATGTAAAAACAGCAATGTTGTACACATATTCAGTCTTTGGGTACTTCTTTTAATAACTTCAGGGTATGAAACTTTGAAGTGATTAAAAGAAGTAACATGTTCATTCTTCGTGTGGCTTCTGATAGGTAGTTGCTTGATAGTTATAGTATAAATTATATCAAAAAGCTGCCAGCAGTGGAGCTGCCATAAAATCAATGAAAAAACAGCCAGTGAAGCCTCTCCAGTAAAATGACCTCTGGCTTTTGCAGAAGTGGCTTTGCCTAGGATAACCTTAGCAGGTCCACCAAGTTACAGGTCCACTAGGTCTACACTTGTGTTCAGAGTTCCGTTTTGTGTTGCGTTACAGAAATCTATATTTTCTACCTTCATCCTTTAATGCTCATAGTAAGCAATGCTTGAGGTGTGCAATACAATGACTCACTATAGCTGTGATGGGCTTGGGCTCCCAGTTTCTTTGGCACCAATGTTCTTCCTGAAACGTATAAGCAATTTGCCTTAAATCAAGAATGGGGAACTTCAGTTCTCAAGGGTCGCCAACAGGTAACGTTTTCAGGATTTTCTTAGTATTGCAATGGTCATAATATAATCACCTGCACTACTGTGCAATCCAGAAAACATGACCTGTTGGCGGCCCTTGAGGCCTAAAGGCTTGCCTTAAATCATAATTTATCATTCTGCCAAAAAAAAGCCAAGTTAGGAGAAACTTCTCTATCACTGTGAGGAGTTCTCACACTTTCCAGTCGAGTGATGTTCTTCATGCTCCCAGCATGATATAAAGCCCCCGAGTACTAAACTACTGCATAGAAAGATCACAACTTAAACTTCTTATGTGACCAAACATTCATTTTCTTTCACTCATACAAATAGAATCTTCAATACTTCTTCACAATTGTTTGTTTTCCTCTATTATGTATTACCGTACTTTCTTTTCATTTTAATTTTTATTTATTTTTTGCTTACATTTCCCCCTTGTACTTATTGTATCCTGCTGCAAGTGACCTCTATTATTTTATACAGCTATAATGAAAGAATTTCTCAAAGTATGCTTAAGGGTACATACTTTCTCACTTTTGACACCTCTTAAACTACAGTAATCAGTAAACAACTTAAAATGTGTAAAGTCCTAATGAATTTATTTTTTCTCACTTGCATTCTCATGCTACAACACTGCAAACATATTGTGGATTGCATACTGATAGCGGAGCCCTAGAAATCCTGTCTGCTATACATGGCTTACAGCCTATGGGCCCCTTTACACGTTGAGATTTTCCAGCGATCCCACCAGCGATTTGACCTGGCCGGGACCGCTGGAAAGTCTCTCTGCAGTCGCTGGTGAGCTGTCAAACAGGCAGACTCACCAGCGACCAGTCATCAGCGACATTGCTGGTAACCAGGGTAAACACCAGGTAACTAAGCAGCGCGCTCTGCGGTGTTTACCCTGGTTACCAGTGCCCAGCTTCTAATGTGCGGCTCTGGGCATTGGCTGTGAGGTCGCTGGTCCTTGGTCTCTCGCTGTCACATGCAGTGATGCGTGCTGACCAGCGGGAGACCAAGGACTAAAAAATGGTCCTGAACGATTTGTAGCGATCAGCAACCTCACAACAGGGGCCTGATCGCTGCTACTTGTCACACACTGTGACATTGCTGGAGAGGTCGCTGTTACGTCACAAAACCTGTGAGGTGTCAGCAATATCGCTAGCAATGTTGCAATGTGTGACGTGTGAAGTACCTCATAGGCTAACATATGGGTAAGGTAAGAGAATAAAAAGAAAAAAACTGATTTTTTTATGCTATTTATTGACACTAAGTAAACTATAGTTTAGAGGGGCTCTGAAGGTGATTGACTCTTTAAACACAAATTTGAGAAAGGAAAGATAAGAATAAACATATTCCTGTCCCACTTTTATCAGTCTGATTTTCTATATGATCTTCAAAAAAGTTCTAGACTTTTCGCAGGGGTCACAAGGGTTAGATCTCTGCTGCTCTGTACCATTTTTCACTGATGACACCTGAGGGGCTGGGTTTAGCTACTACAGATAGGATAGGGAGGGCAACTCCTGCTCCAGATAGTTGTCCTACCAAGCACAAGATAGTGAGAAGGAGGGGAAAACTTAGAAAAGATTGCTTTTCATGTTTTTCTATTTTAGTATGAGAAAAAATAAATAAATCAGAGCAAAAGGCAAGAGATTGAGTAAGAAAGAGTTAGAATATGTTTTTATGCATTCTCTCTTTTCAGTCTTTTTGATGCAATTTTTATGGAAGCCTAAATAAGCGTCAGTATTACTAATACATGCTGAAGACATAACGAGCAATTGGCATTTTATGGGGTCTCCAGTATCATTATCTGATGACTGATGCCACAGCGACTGAGATGTGTGATGTTCAATATAAATAAATAATGCCGCTTGGCCTAGTCTGGGATGTTCGGTGTCTCCTACACCAGCAGAATTACAATGCCATCTTTATTATTTCCTACATGTACTCAGAGGTTCACAGCCAGCTCTACAGTGTTTATCCTGTCTTGTGAACTGTACAGGTCAATGCTCCCATAAATCCCTCCTTCCAGTCTCACAACTGCTCAACTAATGTTCATGTAACTATCAAATCCTACCATTAGCCATGGCAAACTAAGGAAAGGATAATGCTGTTTGTTCACGATGATTTTATCTTTCCTTCCCATCTAAAGCTGACCTACAGGAGCAACCGGGATCAATAGCTAAAATCCAGTACACATCTCCGAGAAGAATAATTTCCTAACAAGCAACTAAAAAAAGGAAATAGGGTTTTTATAGAGAAGTGTAATAATAAACAGGCAAAGGAAGAATCTTGCACAGACCATCCTGCTCACTTAAAGGAAATGTCCTAAAAGCGGCAGTTTAGCACCACAGCCTTGCAGCACTGTGATTGAATCTAACCAACATCTGTATGGAATTTGCATGTTCTCCCCATGTTCCTGTGTGTGTTAATAGTAGTATCGATTTGTAAGATCGAGCACGTTAGTAAGTAATTTATGGCGTTGGTTGGAAGCCTTAAGAGATGCATGTGACATAACGGCACCAATGGCTCTTTTGATTAGCCAACCTGGCACATCATCATTGTTGAAGCATGACACGTGTAGTTTTACCAGACCAGCAAATAAAAAATAAAAGTTGTGGATACTGTGACATAAGGGGCTGTTATCAGGGCTCCCATCCAGAAATCACTGATTACTGTCCAGGGTTGCAAACGTTATTTTTTTTCTATTTTTTTCTGGACAGCTTCTCAAAATATCACAGACACATGACTTTTTTATGGACTTTTTAGTTGACCATAAAAACTCATTAAGATTCTGTTTAATTTTGTACAGATCCCAAATCCTATAACAAGACGTCAAGATGTTATCTGCATTCACTGTGAACTGTAAAAGGGTGATAAATACAGTCATGAATATCTGTACAATCTATTCTATTTAAATAAAAATCACAGATGCCTCCAAAAAAGTTTTACAGACACGGGAAAAATTGTCCTATTTTTATGGACAGTCAAAGAATATCTGGAAGGCTGGAAACCCTGTCACTGACATGAGACATGGACCAGGTCATGCAAAAGGTGTTAAGCAACTGCAGTTTATTGGCTTCCGATTAATTTGACTCTAATCTACATGTGTGCATCTAATGCTGACAAATATGTAGCATAGGTTCAAATTAAACCAAGGTGAATATCTTCATGGAGTTTGTAAGTTCTTTTCATGATTATATGAGTTTCCTCCAATTTCCAACATAGTTTGAAACATACGGATAGGAGGTAAGGAGCTGGTGTGTCTGAGATAGAGAACACATGTGTGTCCAAGATAGAGAACACATGGGTGTCCGAGATAGAGAACACATGTGTGTCCAAGATAGAGAACACATGGGTGTCCGAGATAGAGAACACATGTGTGTTTGAGATGGGGAAAATATGTGTGTCTGAGATGGGGAACATATGTGTGCCTGAGATAGAGAACATATGTGTGTTTGAGATGGGGAAAATATGTGTGTCTGAGATGGGGAACATATGTGTGTCTGAGATGATGAACATACAGTATGTGTCTGAGATGGTGAACATACAGTATGTGTCTGAGGTGGGGAACATATGTGTGTCTGAGATGGGGAACATATGTGTGTCTGAGATGGGGAACATATGTGTGTCTGAGATGGGGAACATATGTGTGCCTGAGATAGAGAACATATGTGTGTTTGAGATGGGGAAAATATGTGTGTCTGAGATGGGGAACATATGTGTGTCTGAGATGATGAACATACAGTATGTGTCTGAGATGGTGAACATACAGTATGTGTCTGAGGTGGGGAACATATGTGTGTCTGAGATGGGGAACATATGTGTGTCTGAGATGGGGAACATATGTGTGTCTGAGATGGGGAACATATGTGTGTCTGAGATAGGGAACATATGTGTGTCTGAGATGGGGAACATATGTGTGTCTGAGATAGGGAACATATGTGTGTCTGAGATGACGAACATACAGTATGTGTCAGAGATGGTGAAAATACAGTATGTGTCTGAGATGGTGAACATACAGTATGTGTCTGAGATGGTGAACATACAGTATGTGTCTGAGGTGGGGAACATATGTGTGTCTGAGATGGGGAACATATGTGTGTCAGATGAGGAACATATGTGTGTCTGAGATAGGGAACATATGTGTGTCTGAGATGATGAACATACAGTATGTGTCTGAGGTGGGGAACATACGTGTGTCTGAGATGGGGAACGTATGTGTGTTTGAGATGGGCAACATATGTGTGTCTGAGATGGGGAACATATGTGTGTCTGAGATGGGGAACATATGTGTGTCTGAGATGGGGAACATATGTGTGTCTGAGATGATGAACATACAGTATGTGTCTGAGATGGGGAACATATGTGTGTCTGAGATGGGGAACATATGTGTATTTGAGATGGGTAACATATGTGTGTCTGAGATGGTGAACATATGTGTGTCTCAGATGGGGAACATAAGTGTCTGAGATGGGGAACATATGTGTGTCTGAGATGGGGAACATATGTGTATTTGAGATGGGTAACATATGTGTGTCTGAGATGGTGAACATATATGTGTCTCAGATGGGGAACATAAGTGTCTGAGATGGTGAACATATGTGTTTCTGAGATGGTGAACATATGTGTGTCTGAGATGGGGAACATATGTGTGTCTGAGATGATGAACATACAGTATGTGTCTGAGATGGGGAACATATGTGTGTCTGAGATGGGGAACATATGTGTATTTGAGATGGGTAACATATGTGTGTCTGAGATGGTGAACATATATGTGTCTCAGATGGGGAACATAAGTGTCTGAGATGGTGAACATATGTGTTTCTGAGATGGTGAACATATGTGTGTCTGAGATGGTGAACACACAGTATGTGTCTGAGATGGGGAAATTTGCAGATGTGAGCCCCCTTCCCATTCTGGAAAAAACTGGTGACATATATAAATAAAAAAAAAATAACCAAATTGGTCGAGATGAAGTCTCCAACCCACTTTATACAACGGATTGGCATGAAGCCTGGCCTAGACGAGGGATAATAATATAATAATATTTATTCATTTATATAGCGCTATTAATTCCATAGCACTTTACATACATGAGTAATGCTGTTTCTCTTGGAGCTCACAATCTAAACAAGGGATGAGGTACCTTTAACAACTAATCAGGTCCCATCCTGGGTGCCATGAGCAAATTCTCCTCTTGTATTCTGACTTTCTATACATGAGGACTGTTACTCATTACAGGGTGCTACCGCCCCTTCATCAGGTATAATTGAAATATTTTAATCACCTAAAAGAAAAATCTAATTGAATACATTGTTCTGTAGCATAACAGTAATGCATCTCCATGTATTTGTGCAGCGGGAACAAATTTTAGAATAAATAGCTGCCTTAATGTCAAAGAATTAAACAGTTTTCTTGTGCTCCCGCAGACATGGTATAAATCCTGTAAATCCTTTTTCCCTAAAGTGATTTAATAAAACAAGACGCTAACACAAAGTTAACAAGCTGCACCAACACCGTCCTTGTGTTGGTTACTATGGAAACTGCATCAAGATCTGCTAAAAAAAAAAGATATTATCGGAAAGAAAAGTATAATATATTTTCCCACAGTGGAGTCTGGGAAAAATGTTTACACCAGCTCAAAGCTTGGGATTCCTATAATTGTCAATGTCATATATAACGTATAACCTCAATTAAAATTTTGAAAGTAGTAGAACAACCCAATAATGTACTGTATGTATGATGGATAGCTTTCCTCTTCTGAATTTTCCAGACTATCAAACATCCTGGAGTAACGGACAGACACCAAAAAACATAAGACTTTCTTTTCAGAAGAATCCTGTACAAGACGCCCACAAAGTCAGTCCAAAATAAAAAGCATACATTATGACAGCTGTGCAGAGGCCACTGTGCAGAGAGGGGGAGGACGTGAACCGTGTCCATTACTAGTATTTCTATTTGGCTGTAGCCTTATACTTGAGATCTTACATATAATCATATCATTGAAATCCAGACTCTGATGATAATAATGTGGAGCCCACTGGGATGGGGTACTCGGTACCGGACCGGGGTACTGCTGGGAATGTCACAGAGGTCCTGGTCTCGACCGTGTCCCGGATTCTCACAAGTAAAAGGGATATTTACAAGGGATAAAGTTTGTCGTGATGCCACCCACGGGATGTGGTCAATAGTGGGACCACCGCTGCAGAGCTGCTCTGCCAGGAGAATGGATGGATGATGGGGCTGCAGCCAGATGGATGAGCCCGCCACGGGTCGGGCTGCTCCTGACAGGATAAAAGGTATGGAACACAGTTCAGGGTATCTGGAATCAAACACGGACACTGAAGCAGGGTTCACCGGGTTTACTTGTAAGTTCTTCACAGTTAACACAGCTCACGGTACAGTTCAGTTCTTAACAGTTCATAGTGCAGTTAACCCCGGGAACACTCGAACCCTCTGCAGCCAAGCTGTCACTCCGAGACCCCTCACTCCTTCTAAGTCTTTCCAGGCTGCTGTTTCTCTCTCTGTTGTCTCTCCAGGTTATATGGCGGCAGCTCGGACCCTTGTGGCTCCTCGTGGTTGCTGCTGTGCCTTTTACCCTTGTTGTGGGAACTTCAACCTCGAGTTAGAGCTTCCTGTCAGTTAATCTGGGAAGCCGGTATGGAATCTCTGTTCCCCTCAGAGCCGACACTCTGGTGTGTGCCTAGTCTGCAGTAACCCTTTCTTGCAAGGCATTACCAGACTCCATCTAGCCCGTGTGACTCCAGTTCAAATAGGAAAAACTACTCCACCGGTAGTTGGTCGGTGCTGCCGTGTTCCTCGGACCCAGTACTGCTGGTCCGGTCTCTTTCCTCACACTCCCCTGGGATGCTGGCTATGGACGAGCTTTCTCTCCATGGTTTCTGTGACTCTGTGGATTCTGCATCTCCATCAAGCCCAACCCCACCGGGATGTATCTCTGTCTTTCTGATGTCTGTGCTGCTCGGCTCACTCTGACCTACTAACTCCTTCCTCCTCTTTCTCCTCTATTTGTTCTATCTGTCACCTGATCTGCATGCTTCCCACCCACTTTCCTCTAAACCCACCACCACTTGCCCACCTAGAGTTCTGGGCTCCGGGTTGGGTGCTGCCTCTAGTGGTGTGTGTGTGTCCGTGAGGATGTTTGATGTACAAACTGTCTATTTCTCTGCCTGGCTGCAGTTCCCTATGTGGACACTCTGGTTGCAGGGGCACCACAATAACATAACTACTCAAAAGATCACATGAAGGATAGCTCAGCACACCTTTTGAAAATTGCAAAGAGATAGATAAGAGTGGGCATGGATGAGAGCGCCCAACTAATTCATCATAATTTATTCCACAAACGTGGCTTAATTTAAGTCTGAAATGTTCCTCCTTCCTTCTTCCTTGTAGAGGTATACAACAACTAAAAATGTGCCAAATTGATTAATAGACATTTGCCTCTTAGTGGATTTCATGTACCTTATTCCAGCACACTTGTCATCAAGACTTGCATACAAAATATCAGTCTTGATGAATCAGGGCCTTAGACTTTAGGCACGCAATAAAAAAACACCACTCTCTTCCTCTTCCCATCATCTCTTTTTCCCCCACCTGCCCAAAACATGTAATGTATTGCTTATACTTGAGTGTTTTCAAAGGGTATTTGTCACCAGGTTTTCCCCATATAAAGTAAGGCTGGCATCTCCTAGGCCTCTGTTGAAGCATTCTGAGATACTGTATTTATGTATCAAAACTGCGCTGCATAATGCCCCCAAAAAAGACCTTTTATTATACTGCCCTAAAGGGCAGTACAGTCCGATGGGCGTCTCTGGTCTTGATTTGGCGCCTGCTTTCTTTTTGTGATCATCGTCCTCCTTCTTGTCTCGTCTTGATGGTAAGATGATTACGTCCAACCAGTGGTTTGCACACAGTCCTGCATTGCTCTCCTGCAGAGCCGCACTTCTCTCTGCCTGCTGCAGGTACTGCAGACCGAAGAGCAGAGTCACATACGCAAAACAATATTTTGCCCTTAGCAGGGCAGAGAGGAGTATGCCTGCGCAGGAGCGGAATAGAGATTACTGTGTGGATGATGTAGGGCACATACATATGAAACAAAGGAGGAAGCCGATTACAAGAGAGGAGGCACCAGATTAATAACTCACATGCATCTTTTGGGGTAAAACCTGGTGACAAGTTCCCTTTTGGAACTACACTTTCTGTTGTAAACATTAGAAAATGTTTTCAGGTTGTTGGTGGACTCCCTCCCTTTGGCGGCCGTCACACGCTTCAATGTTGAGAGCGATATTGTTAGCGATCACATGCACGTGCGATCGCTAACAATATCGCTCACATCGCTGGTGAGATGTCACACAGACAGACTCACTAGCGATGTGGAGCAGTGAGATCGCTGGTAACTATGGTACACATCGGGTTACTAGGCGCCGCGCGATGCTTAGTAACCCGACGTTTACCATAGATACCATCTCCCAGCATAGGCTCTGCCACTGGGAGATCGTTCATCGTGGTGTCACACACCACGATGAGGCAGATTGATCAAGCGATTATCGCTTGATATGAGCTCCGGCTCACAAATCTGCGATCTAACAATCAAGCGATTTTACAGTGTAAAATCGCTTGATTACACGCAGCGATGCACAAACGATATCGCTTAAGCGATCAAAAAGCAGATCGCTTAAGCAATATCGTGCAGGAAATTGAAGCGTGTGACGGCCGCCTTTAGATACAATGGATACAGAAATTATTAAGACCCCTTTAAATTTTTCAGTCTTTGTTTCATTGCAGCCATTTGGTAAATTCAAAAAAGTTAATTTTTTTCTTATTAATCTACACTCTGCACCCATCTTGACTGGAAAAAAACCTGACATGTAGACATTTTTGTAATTTATTAAAAAAACATGGTCATGAGACCCTTTGCTCAATATTGTGCGAGTACAGCCATGAGTCTTCTTGGGAATGATGCAACAAGTTTTTTACACTTGAATTTTGGGATCTTCTGCCATTCTTCCTTGCAGATCCTTTCCAGTTCCGTCAGGTCAGATGGTGAACATTGGTGGACAGCCATTTTCAGGGCTCTCCAGAGATGCTCAATTGGGTTTAGGTCAGGGCTCTGGCTGGGCAGTCAAGAATGGTCACAGAGTTGTTCTGAAGTCACTCCTTTGTTATTTTAGCTGTGTGTGCCTTTCCACATCAATTCCTATCAGTATAATTGAACACAGCTGGACTCCAATGAAGGAGTAGAACCATCTCAAGGAGGTTCACAAGGAAATAGACAGCAAGTGACTTAAATATGAGTGTCTGAGCAAATGGTCTAAATACTTATGACCATGTGATATTTCAGTTTTCCTTGTTTAATAAATTTGCAAACATTTCTACATTTGTTTTTTTTCTCAGTCAAGATTAACTTTTTTGAATTTACCAAATAGCTGCAATAAAACAAAAAATGAAAAATTTACAGGAGTCTGAATACTTTCCGTACCCACTGGATGCTTCATCTACTTTTTTGAAAGGTGCGAGTTTAAAAGAAACATAAAAATATGGCACACTATTGGCATGTACCATACATTGTGACTGTTTTAAGACAGTTCCTGGCATAGCCGCATTAATGAAAAGCCCCCACTGATATCCTGCACATAAGACCTAACTACATCAGGATTCAAGGATCTATTAATCCTGTGTATCCAGTAAGAAGAAAACTTTTACACACAATCTTGCAGTTCACCAGAATAACAAGATAAAAGGGGTATCCTTAAATTCGAAAGTTATCCCCAATCCATGAGAGATCTCAGCAGTCAGTCAGACCCCAACGATCAGGAAGCTATCACCTATCCATGTCTTCAATCTAGGACCAATAGAGATCTCAGCAGTCAGTCAGACCCTAACGATCAGGAAGCTATCACCTACCCATGTCTTCAATCTAGGACCAATAGAGATCTCAGCAGTCAGTCAGACCCTAACGATCAGGAAGCTATCACCTACCCATGTCTTCAATCTAGGACCAATAGAGATCTCAGCAGTCAGTCAGACCCTAACGATCAGGAAGCTATCACCTATCCATGTCTTCAATCTAGGACCAATAGAGATCTCAGCAGTCAGTCAGACCCTAACGATCAGGAAGCTATCACCTATCCATGTCTTCAATCTAGGACCAATAGAGATCTCAGCAGTCAGTCAGACCCTAACGATCAGGAAGCTATCGCCTATCCATGTCTTCAATCTAGGACCAATAGAGATCTCAGCAGTCAGTCAGACCCTAACGATCAGGAAGTTATCGCCTATCCATGTCTTCAATCTAGGACCAATAGAGATCTCAGCAGTCAGTCAGACCCTAACGATCAGGAAGCTATCACCTATCCATGTCTTCAATCTAGGACCAATAGAGATCTCAGCAGTCAGTCAGACCTAACGATCAGGAAGCTATCGCCTATCCATGTCTTCAATCTAGGACCAATAGAGATCTCAGCAGTCAGTCAGACCCTAACGATCAGGAAGCTATCGCCTATCCATGTCTTCAATCTAGGACCAATAGAGATCTCAGCAGTCAGTCAGACCCTAACGATCAGGAAGCTATCGCCTATCCATGTCTTCAATCTAGGACCAATAGAGATCTCAGCAGTCAGTCAGACCCTAACGATCAGGAAGCTATCACCTATCCATGTCTTCAATCTAGGACCAATAGAGATCTCAACAGTCAGTCAGACCCTAACGATCAGGAAGCTATCGCCTATCCATGTCTTCAATCTAGGACCAATAGAGATCTCAGCAGTCAGTCAGACCCTAACGATCAGGAAGCTATCACCTATCCATGTCTTCAATCTAGGACCAATAGAGATCTCAGCAGTCAGTCAGACCCTAACGATCAGGAAGCTATCACCTATCCATGTCTTCAATCTAGGACCAATAGAGATCTCAGCAGTCAGTCAGACCCTAACGATCAGGAAGCTATCGCCTATCCATGTCTTCAATCTAGGACCAATAGAGATCTCAGCAGTCAGTCAGACCCTAACGATCAGGAAGCTATTACCTATCCATGTCTTCAATCTAGGACCAATAGAGATCTCAGCAGTCAGTCAGACCCTAACGATCAGGAAGCTATCGCCTATCCATGTCTTCAATCTAGGACCAATAGAGATCTCAGCAGTCAGTCAGACCCTAACGATCAGGAAGCTATCACCTATCCATGTCTTCAATCTAGGACCAATAGAGATCTCAGCAGTCAGTCAGACCCTAACGATCAGGAAGCTATCACCTATCCATGTCTTCAATCTAGGACCAATAGAGATCTCAACAGTCAGTCAGACCCTAACGATCAGGAAGCTATCGCCTATCCATGTCTTCAATCTAGGACCAATAGAGATCTCAGCAGTCAGTCAGACCCTAACGATCAGGAAGCTATCCCCTAACCTGTGAACAATGAAAAACTTTTACATTTGAGAATACCCCTTTAAGCTTTCAAGACTTAAAAATAGCAAGGCAGCTGGTACTGCTATGCTGACTTAAAAGATCCATACTTTTGGGAAATAATTTCTAACACACATCCTTTATATATATTTTCTATTCTACGGTAGGCCACTTCAAGATTTTTCTTCAAAATATAATTTAGTGTTGTTTTTCTCATTTTCCGTTTGCATATCCTTTTTTTATAGCCATGAAGTAAACAGAATAAATTTATGAGAGATACTTCAGCCAGAAAGGGTTTGATTTCCTGTCTAGATTCATGATTATACAGAAATGTAAGATTTAATAGACAAAGATTTAGAATTACAGAAGCAGGAAATGTAATTTTATGATATAGACTTTAATCTAGATCCCATGAAACAACAAGGAGACACAATGTGCGCCTATTCGGAGTTACAAAGTAAACTTGTAATAGTAGATAATATTACCTGATTAAATAGTGTGTGATAAAAGGGAAAATAAAATATGAGTATCTCAGACTGTGCCCGTTTTGAAGGTGCCAAGAAAGATTGACTTAATACAGGCATATAATGGAAAATAGTCTTCTGGGATCATATCTGACTGCAGCATGGTAATACACTTCTGACAGCATAGAAATGATTCTGCTTACACACTATATAGGATTAAGTATTAAAGCAGTCTAATCATTGAAATCCAATACAAGGCAGACCCTAATAACATTACAGCCCTGAACGGTACATAAATATAAAATATAATGCGACCGCATCTTAAGTAATGTGAACCACACCATAAAAGGAAAGTATGGCCTCAGAAGTTAATCCATAAACATAGGAATTTATTCATCAGTCCTTTCTGCGGGTATGAAGCGATGCCGCAAGGTGATTACAATACATGAGCACATTGCTCAAAGAGCTGAACACATGACTATGCACAGTATATACATTACAATGTGGCCTTTGGATGAACAATGCCATTGTTATATTGTCTATGCGTCTTGTGCATGAAGATAGAACCTTGAACTTCAATCAACAATTGTAACTTGGAATCTCAAGCTAGTCTCTCGACAAATCATAAGGCCACCCTATATTTCTTCTATATTCTCTATGGTCTTCACATTGATTATACGTTCCCCCTATTCATGAACGATTATACTTTATGTATATTATTTTGTTATTATATCTTTTAAGATGTAACAATTTAAAAATTAGGTATTTTGTAATTCTATGTACAAGAAAATCTTTCTTCAACGCCTGAGCTGTTAGTGCCAAATGGACCTCTGTTTTAAAGAGGACTGGATGTAATAATGGCTGCAGAGAGGAATAAAAGATTCTCTTTTTTTTATTTCATCTCTACATTGCGGAGATATTAGTAATCAATGTATTTGGCCCCTAATGAGTAAATTTTGGTTAAAACCAAGTAGGTTTTATCAGATAGTTTTCTCTGGGGGAAGATACTTCTTCCCCTTGTATAATGCTGACCAATCATAAGCAAAGGAAAGAAGACCATGTCTGTTGTGAATTCATTGATGAAGAATTCTGGTTGTGAGCTCCCTCCTGTGTTTGTTGCTGGTGATGCAGTTGGCTGTGTTTTGGAGAGTTCCACAGCTGATCCTGATGATTGGCAGTCTGCTTCGGATTGCAGCATATATGGTGGCTTGGAGCTGATCAATCTCTGCCAGTTGTAATAGTTCCTGAGGTTTCTACACCTCTCCCTGGTTTCTTACTGCTCTGCTGAATCTTTGCAAGCTAAGTGAATTTTTTTTGTTATTTTGTGGCACACATGTTGTGTGCTTGAGGATCTGCTTATTGCTTTTTTGCTCTAGTTGTGGGTTTGATATTTAGTCTGCATATTTGTTTACCTGCTCTCAATTAGGAAGTTTTTTTCCTAGGTATGAATTGCTATCACTGTTGTCAGCTACTTCCAGTTCTGCTGGTGTTAGTACCTATTTATTCTAGTTTGATTCACATAAGTTCCTGCAGATTTAGAGGGTGGCAAGTCTTAGCAGACTCAGGGTCAATTTTTTGGCACTAATTGCTGTTGGAAGTTTTGATAGTATTTTAATACTGACCACAATAGTATTCCATCCTGTCTTTACTATCTAGCTAGTGTGGCCTCTTTTGCTAAACTCTATTATCTACCTGTGTTCTCTCCTGTTTCCCAGTCAATATCCGTGGGGGGTTTGGCTATTCTTTTTGGGGTTCTGCTCTGAGGCAAGATAGACTTTTCTGTTTCCATCTATAGGGGTAGCTACTTCTCTGGACGTGTCGAGGCGTTAGGGTATGGTTAGTTACATCCCACGGCTACTTCTAGTTGTGGTATTTAGTCATTGACTGCGGTCAGTACAGTTGACAACTACTTCTGTGAAGTCTTTTTGTGTTACTCCAAGGTCATCGGATCATAACACATGTCGCCACCATAGCTTACCCCAACTTATACAAGAGGGTCAAAACAGTATTCAGAGCTATGTTATTACATCTTACACACTGAGAAATCTGCTCTAAGTTATGGTCTGAATGTGTTCTCCTTTCTTTTCAATGCTGTACCAGCTTATGATTGGTCAGTGTCAAACAGGGGAAAGAATTACACGCCTCCAGTGAAAACGATCTGATAACACTCACTTGGACTTTGCAAAAAATTACCCATTAGTGCCCAAATACTTTGATTTCCAACATCTCCACAATGAAGAGGAAATAATAATTAAATAATAAAAAACAAACATTTTACTCCACTCTGCAGCAACTATTACCGTATATCTTGTGTCCAGTTCAACAATTAAATTTGGTGAAATGTCCGCTTTTAAATGGGGTTATCCTGGATTGCAATATGTTTTAACAAAAAAAAAAAATGATTTCTTCCTGTGCTATTCTTGCCATATAAAGTTTCAGAAACCCCAGATGATAAGTCTGAAAGCAGATCAGAGCACAGCTCTAAGGCTGGAAACACACTATCCGTGTGATATACAAGTCACTCAGAGTGACGAGTGTCAGATCATTAACCCTGAACGACCTCTCCCTGTCAGGACGGGAGTGTGGAGTTGCTGACAGGGAGAGGACGTTCAGGGTTAACGATCCGACACTCATCCGAGTGACTTGTATATCACACGGACAGTGTGTTTCAAGCCTAAGGAAGTCTGTCACCCCCATAACGCAAATACAGCTAATAAAACATTTATAAGGGACTTGAGGGATTTTTAGCACACTCTCAGCGTTGCCAAGAGGTCAGTGACCTGTTATGCCCTCAGATTTTCATACCCAGCATTATCCCTGATCTTTTTTGACATTGACTTGCTTGCCAAGAGCGAGCAGTGCTAAACTCAAACTCCTATTCCAACATGTGCACCCCGACACTGGAGGAGCCCAGCGGTACACACACAGTGTCAGTGGAAGAGTGCATTCAGTGTGGGAGCGAACGTGCTCTGAAACTTGGCTCCTGTCAGTTGTGGCACATGGTAGTGTAGGACTTTAAAGAAGCAACAGAGATCAAAGTATGCGAACACCTACCTTAAATGTTGATATGTTAGGCATTGAATATAGGGCTTAAAGGGGTCCCACAAACCAAGTTCATTTTAATCAAAAGATCTTGGAATAATAATTTTTTCCACAATTGGATGTGTATAAAAAATGTTCCTGTGCTGAGATAATCTTGTATATGTGTTCCTGCTATGTACTATGTAATGGCTGTGTCTGACCCTACAGGAACATGGTCTGATCATACATCTGTTGGGCAGGGAAGGACGTAATAAAACAGAGTATACAGACATTACAGCTAATTTTTTTTGTGACGTAAAATATTTCCCTGCCGGTTTTCGAAAAATGTTTTACGACAGAGAAAGAATCATTTACGATCCCGTGATGAATTATGTCTATATATTATTTTACATCCTCCCCTGCCCAGTAGATGTGGTAGGATCAGACCATGTCCCTGTACGGTCAGACACGACCATTACACAGTACATAGCAGGGACACATATATAAGAATATCTCAGCACAGGGGATGTGGTATGATCAGACCATGTCCCTGTATGGTCAGACACGACCATTACACAGTACATAGCAGGGACACATATATAAGATTATCTCAGCACAGGAGATGTGGTATGATCAGACCATGTCCCTGTATGGTAAGACACATCCATTACACAGTACAAGGCAGGGACACATATATAAGATTATCTCAGCACAGGATATGTAATATGATCAGACCATGCCCCTGTATGGTCAGACACATCCATTACACAGTTCACAATAGGGACACATATATTAAATTTTCTCAGCACAGGAGATGTAGTGTGATCAGACCATGTCCCGATACGGTCAGACACATCCATTACACAGTACATAGCAGGGATACATATATAAGAATATCTCAGCACAGGAGATGTGGTATGATCAGACCATGTTCCTGTATGGTAAGACATATCCATTACACAGTACAAGGCAGGGAGACATATATAAGATTATCTCAGCACAGGAGATGTAATATGATCAGACCATGCCCCTGTACGGTCAGACACATCCATTACACAGTACACAATAGGGACATATATATAAGATTATCTCAGCACAGGAGATGTGATATGATCAGACAATGTCCCTGTACAGTCTGACATATCCATTACACAGTACACAGCAGGGACATATATATAAGATTAAGTCCAATCTTAGAAGCTACTGGGCACTATATGGTATATATAGGTTTCACCTTAATTTATCTGACCTTTTCAGTGCCATCTCAAATGGTGTTGCACACTGATCCAACAAACAATCATATGAATTCAAAAGACTAGTCAGCGGCACTCACCAAGAAAGATCTTTGTGCTTTATTCAAAGTCCAAAATTCAATCCATGGACAGTTCAAATGGGGGAGGGGGAGTGAGGGACGGTGGATGACGGCCTGCGGTTTCGCGGTCAGTACTGCTTCGACATGTAATCAGATTATCTGAGCACAGGATAATTTTTTTAATCACATCCAATTGTGGAAATTATTATTTGTTTCCAAGATATATTGATTACAATGAACTTTAAAATTAACTGTGTTAGGGTGCTTTCACACTGGCGGTTTTGCCCGGATCTGGCGGATCCAGACAAAAAAAGCATCTGCCACAAAACGTTTTTTTTCGCTGCCACATCTGCCGCAACTGTCGAAACTGCACTTGCCGTGTCTGCCGCACACTTACCGCAAGCCTCATAGACAATGCCTGGGGCTTGCCGCAACTGTGCCGCAAGTGCAGCTGTTAGGTGGAACATGCAGCAGATGCGTTTTTTTTAACCGGATGTGCCGCATTTTTTCAAAACCGCCAGTGTGAAAGCACCCTTAGAAGGAAACCCATGTAAAGTGAATGTTATACATCGACTTCCTGCTGACTTTGAATTACATTTCTTATTTTTAAGAAAACGACCTGATATCATGAGATGCAACTAATGAGCATCAGCATGGAAATACTGGAATCCCTTAAGAAGGATCCTTTTAGCACACTTGTTATATTTAGTGTCTTTGCAACTGAAGCCCTTTATGGTGATAACTTCTACAAGTCTCAGGATACCTTATATACAACTTAAGAATCACAAAGCACTTGTTTCATGCAAATGCAGCAAAAAAAATTATGGTGTTTGTAGAGGCAAACTTAAATGCTTTTAACCCACCTAACTCTAAAACTAAAGTGTATGTTTCGTGTTGTAAGCCGCTACGCAAGATGTGTCCGTAAAGCAGGGGTTTTCATTAAAAAAGACCACCTCCTGCTTTATTGTGACACTGTGACACAAGGGTACAATTAACCTGGGTAAAGTCTTTACACGGGTAAATATTGAAAGTTAGTAAGTGTAAAACAATCCAAATGAAAAATCTGCTGTAACCCTGGATTTTGCTGATAACAGCAAGCAATTACATTGCAGGAGTGAATAAGCCACCCACACACCGGAGCTGCCGCTTTGTTCTCCATCTTCAAAGAATCAGCCACTTGCATCTGGATCAAATGATTTAAACAATACTCATCAAAGTGCCTTCCCTTCCACTGTTATTTAATTTAATTAGTCTTAATACAGACATGGATTTACACAGTGTACACTGCGTGAAAAGTAATCCCTAGAAACATATTCAAGAAATTAATCAATTACGGTACATTTTTTAAGAAGATTTTTTTGTCTTTCTTATACCTGATTGGAGCGCCTCTGCTCTGAGCTGGCTTTAGTAGAACCGTCAGTGTGCTTTCCGTTTGATTCACAGGTGTTTCCAGATCATACGCTGGCATAGAGGGTGCTGGGAAACAGAAATGGAGATTAGGCTGAAAAATGACTTTCCTATAGGTATCTATATATAGTACCCTATGCAAGTCAAAGGGCATAATTGGTAATAGGCATAATGCCACTAAAAAAAAGGGTAATCAGTACTCTTATTACAGAGAAAGATCAGATACAATCTCATACACATCTCATTTAATATACCATAGATTATCGAATATTTGTATCCAAAGATTTGACTCAAAGTCAGATTGTGTTATGATTTTTGGGTTACAGGGGTTCTTAAAGAATGAGATAAAATTGTGACCCTGGTAAAATTCTAACTGCAGTCTATCTAAGGCTGCGTTCACACATTGCGTATTTTGCCGCGTTTTTTTACGCGCGCTTTTCAAAATACGCAATGTGCCTTTTGTCTGCCTGCAAAGTGAATGGGAAATTCACTTTGCAGTGCAGACACTGCGTAAAAATACGCAGTGCGTTTTCCGGGAGAAAACGCAGATCCGTAAACAATTGATATGTCAATTGTTTACGCAGCTGCTCCTGCGTATTCTCCCAGAGGGGAGGAAGAATCCTGCTTCCTCCTCCTCTCTGTGACAGCTGTGGCCGCACATTAGATTTCACACTGTATTAATATACACTGTGAAATCTAAATTAAACAAAAGCAAATGTCTGAAAAATAAAAAAAAATTAATACTTCACCTGTCCGACGCCTTCTGCCGCTGTGCGATCCCCGGTTCCAAGTGAGATCTCTTCTGACAGGACCTGTGGTGATGTCAGAGGGGCGTTCCCGGGCACTCGCGGTCATGTGATACATTTCACATGAGTGCGAACAGTCAATCAGCGCTGGGAACGCCCCGGGAACGCCCCCCCCTCTGACGTCACCACAGGTCTTATCAGTACACCTCTCACTTAGAATCGGAGAGCGGGAGAAGGCACCGGACAGTGGGAGAAGGCACCGGAGAGGTGATGTATTCATTGTTTTTTATTTTACATACATTTGCCTTTGTTTAATTTAGATTTCACAGTGTATATTAATACTCTGTGAAATCTAATGGGGTTGTCACAGAGGGGAGGAGGAAGCAGGATTCTTCCTCCCCTCTGTGACATCACTGCGCTTTCTGGACTAAAGAAAGCGCAGTGTGTGAAAGCCCCTGCGTTTTTTGTTGCTCTTTTTTGCGCGGCCGAAAAACGCGGCAAAAAGCGCGCGCAAAAAAGCGCAGCAAAATACGCAAATGTGTGAACGTAGCCTAAGGGTACTTTCACATCAGCGTTGTTTTTAAATCGCGGCAGTTGCGATGAAAAAAACGCAACTGCCGCGATTACCGCATAACTGCTGCACTTGCGGCACACTTGTGGCACACTTGCACCACAACTGCCGCGATTTAAAAAAAACGCTGATGTGAAAGCAGCCTTAGGCCCCTTTCACATCAGCAGTAAACACTGATCGCGGCAGTTGCTGTGAAAAAACTGCAACTGCCGCGATTACCGCATAATGGCCGCACTTGCGGTTCACTTGCGGCAGGCCCCATACAATGTGCGGCTTTTTCAAGGCCGCACCTGCAGCAAGTGCCGATACCGCACCTGCCGAAAGCCCCATAGACATTGTATGGGGCTTGCCGCAAGTGAACCGCAAGTGCAGCCGTTATGCGGTAACCGCGGCAGTTGCATTTTTTTCACCGCAACTGCCGCGATCAGCGAAAACCGCTGATGTGAAAGCGGCCTTAGGGCTGACCGCGGTTTTTTTCACGGCCGCACCTGCCGCAAGTGCAAAGCCGCACCTGCCGCAAGTACGCCTATACTTTGCATGGCGTTTACCGCAACCGCGCCGCAAGTGCAGCCGGTATGCAGTAATCGCGGCAGATGCGTTTTTTTCACCGCATCTGCCGCGAATTTCAAAAAACGCTGATGTGAAAGGGCCCTTAGTCATGTTTCAGTATGGTCTGCAGACTGATGATTTACAGCTCTCAAGACCTGTGTGTCAACTGACAATAGCTGAATAACACATTCCTTTTTCTGGGTGAAGACAACAAGGATAAAACATGTAAACATTGTAAGCATTTACTACAGGCTGCCCGGGCAAGCCAAAGATATGGATGAACTCTTTATGCATCAGATGACCAAGGTCTCAAAAAAAATGATGTAGTGGTCATGGGAGGTTTCAAATATCCAGACATTTGTTGGGAATCTGTCACAGGCAAAACTAACAGGTCCAGCAAGTTCTTAACCTCTCTTGCTGACAACTTTATCTTCCAAAAGGTGGAGGAGACAACGAGGGGATCTTCTACCTTGGATCTAATCCTTATCAACAGGGATGAAATGGTTGAGTAGGTAAGAATAGCTGGGACCCTAGGAGGCAACAATCATGTTATTAAAGAATTTTGGATAACTAGAGGAGGCAGACCTGTGAAGACTCAGACTTTAAGGTTGGATCTCAGAAAGGCAGATTTTAAGGAAATCAGAAAAAAATAGTAGGGATCCAATGGCAGGATGCCCTGAAGGACAGAAATGTCCAGTAAGAATGGGAAATTTTGAAAAATGAGATTTTCAAAGCACAAACATTAACAATCCCTAAAAGATGGAAGAATAGAAAGCATTTAAGGAAACAGGATGGATGAATGTAAACACATGATAAAAAGGAAGAAACATTTTTATCAAATGGAAAGAGGGAGGCATATCTAAAGACGAATATAATGCAGTCTGCAGAACCTGCAGGACACGCATCAGATTAGCTAAAGCTGATAATAAATTAAGGCTTGCAAAACACCTAAAATGCTATAAAAAAAATGATTTATTGGGGGCATGTCAAAAGTAAAAGAAAGGTCAAAGATGCTATTGGAATTTTACAAGATGAAAATGGGGAAGTGGTAAAAAATTATATTAAGAAAGCCAATCTTTTAAATTCCTGTTATGCATCTATTTTCTCTCAGAAAGTAAAGGTAACATCAACTTATCTTCACTGTACTTCTTATATGAATAGAAGAATCCAGGCTACCTATAAACAGAGGGATAGTGAGGAAATACTTAGCCAACATAAATAAATTCAAGTCTCCAGGTTCAGATGAATTGCACCCATGGTACTGAAGGAGATAGCAGATCAAATGTGAAAACCACTCTCTGTGATCTTTGAAAATTCTTGGTGAACAGGAGAGCTCCCAGAGGACTGGAAAAGAGCAAATCTTGTCCCTATCCTTCAAAAGGGGAAGAAGGTCAACGCAGAGAACTATAGGCCTGTGAGCCTGACTTCTATACCAGGAAAGATCTTTGAACAAATTATTAAATAACATGTATGCAAGTACTTTGAGGTGATTATACCAGGCCCACCTATTTCCTTGCACATAACGACTTATTTAATAAGCCTTTATGTACCTCGAATACCTTTTGGTACCTTTACACGCCGCGACGGCAGGCTGGATACATCCCGCTACTTCACGTGCACGAGCACGCTCAAACGGCTACAAACGGTCAACGCATCTCCTTTACACGCCGCGACAAGGTGCGCTACGCCACGCTACATCTTTAGCTAGCTACATCGCCGGGTGTGTCAAGTAGCCAGCTGTAGCTTAGCGTACCACGTTTACACAGCGCTACAATAAGCTAATATGGGCGGACCTGGTACAGCAGGGACAGCACATAGGCGTGCCACAATCTTGGATTACGAGCCGTCCGTACGATGATAGGACAGCGCAATCTCATCATGATTGGCCAGGCATCGCAGGAGGCTGAGAAATACAGCACGCTCGAGCGATTGTGTAGTGTGACTGGTCAGCTCCTTAAATATGCCGCCCTAGGCAGCGACTACCAATCGTCATGCAGGAGCTTCCTCCAATGATCGGTGATGGGGCGCGGTATCCCGGAGCCTGGGTCACGCCTTAGCTACATTGCAGCTACAGCCCCGGGTGTCCAGAGTTCCCTTCCGTTGCCTCTTTACACGCCGATACAGCTCGCTACCATCGGCGTTGTAGCCATCAGTTTTCGAGCAGACCTAGGAAACAGATGTATCTGTTGCCGGCTGTAGCGTCACGTCTTCAGACGCCGCTACGACGGGCTACATTGGCGCTACAAGCGACATTTGTAGCCTGTAGCGGGATGTATCCAGCCTGCCGTCGCGGCGTGTAAAGGTACCATTTGAGTGGATCAGAGATTTGCCCGCGGCTGATAACCAGTTAAATCTTGCTGTTAACCTCTGAAAGCGGGATTTAACATGCACAAACAGTAGGCACGTCATTCCACAAACATCAAAATATAAAATAAATTCAAAACACCAGAATTACGTTTTTTGGGCCACTGCAACATTGCAACAAATGCAATAAGAATAGTGATGAGCCAATAGTGAAATATACGGGTTTGGATTAATGTGTCTGAGTATTTTTATTATTTGGGTATTCGTCTCAAATACTAATCCTAATGCAGGTCAATAGGAAACGCAAATATTTTTCTGGAATACTCCTCAGAACTATATTTAAGTTCCCCATTGACTTGCATTAGGTTCAGTATTCGAGACAAATACCTGAATAGTAAAATGTAGTCGTTTAGAATAATCCGAACTTGAATATTTCACTATTCGCTCATCATTAAATAACAAGCGATCAAAACATTATAACTACCTAAAAATGCTGTTAATAAAAATAACAGCTCAGGGCGCCAAAAAAACACCCATCAACTAGCCCCAAATACCGAAAGATAACATTACGGGTCCTGGCAAATGGCGACAAAAGCAAAAATGTTTTTCATATGAATTTCTTTACACCATGAAATTATTTTTTCACCATTTTAATAAAAAAAACTTATACATGTTTGATATTTGTGTACTCATACTGACTTGGAGATTTATATTGCCAGGTTAGTTTACCATATAGTGAACATGATAAATAGAAAACCCCCAAAACAAATGTGGAATTGCACTTTTTTGCAGTTTCACCGCACTTGGAGTTTTCCCCTTGTTTCCAGTTAACTATTTGGTGCAGGGGTGGACCTTAACCCAAGGGGGCCCTGGTGCAGGCATGTTGAGGTGAGAACCGGGGGGGAGTGGGGGTTTTTGCTGGCGGTGCAGTCTGTTGTGGAATGGGGTGGGTTGACTGGCTGCGCGGTCTGTTGAGGAGCAGGGCGGGGTGTTGGTGGAGGGGCCAGCGGCACGGTGCCTGTGCTTGCTGCGGCGGCTCCTACCTGCTGAGCTGAGCTGCGCCGTTCCCTGGAGCCGGAGGTGCAGAGGAGAGGAGGGGCGGGATCAGGCAAGGGAAGCAGGAAGCTTTCTGCTTCCCTTGCCTGACCCTCCTCTCCTCTGAGGTCAGGTTACAGGGGTCGGCTGGGGGTCCCCCTTCAGGCTTGAAGGGGCCCCCTAGCCGGTCGGGGCCCTGGTGCAGCTGAACCAGCTGCACCACAGTAGTTCCGCCCCTGATTTGGTGTAATTCAAAAGTACAACCTGGCCAACAAACAAAAAAGCCCTCATACAACTATGGGGAAAGGAAAAAGTAAAAAAAAGTCATGGCTTTTGGTAGAAGGGGAGGAAAAAACGAGAATAAAAAAACCAAAAAACCAAAAATGGCTATGGTGTAAGGGGGTTAAAGTAACTCCCCCAAGAAATGGTGTAAAGTGAAAAGACGCTAACATTACCAAATCGCTCAAAGGTAAGTGTGTAAACTCTTTACCCTAAATCCTCTAGAATTTTTGGTTGCATTTCTTTAAGTAAATTATAAAAAAATCTGCATCCCAAGCCTATGATACATATCTGTATTTTAGCCCAGCAGGAAATAAAGCTTTCCTATAAATATATCATGCTTATTGGTGCCGCCGATATTACCCAGAGAAGCTCAGGTGCCACACTGAACATTAAGCCTTGACTTTGTAGATATTTGTCATGCAGTCACTTCTGAAGTCTTATCTGCCAGCTGCAAAGCTTCCACATCATATTACTGTCATAGTGACTATCACCAGTCAGGATTTTCTTCAGAAGCCAGATAATAATGTACAAGTAGAGATATCAAGATTATAAAACAAACTATTTCCATCATTCAAAGAAATACCTGAGATCTTGGTTGTAAACTGACTAGTAATAGGGGGACCAAAGCCTTTGGCCGTGCTGGCTCTTATTGTAAAAGAGTATGTTGTGCCAGGATACAGTCCAAAGAACAGGTAGTGCGTTTCATTTCCTTGCTTGATAATCCGGCCACTTTGATTGGATAAATCTATTTCTGGGTCAAAGGAGCTGACTGCCTTGTAGGAAATCTGTAGAAAGAAGCAAGAAGAATTAATGGAAAGTCAATGGAAAGTCTTGTGTTGGCAGTGCGAGATTACATCTTTATCCGGTAAGCCCTTCAGATGCATGCACTGTCAGACATTTTATGATAAAAGATCATATTCCTCCAGACTCTTCAAAAGCAAAATCCAATGAAGGAACTCAGCCAAAACTGTTATGAGCTATTACTTTTATAGATACAAGGACTTAGAGCCAGATGGATTACTAATGTGAAAGATGGCTCCTGACTTAACCTAATACCTACAAGTTGTTTGCCTTTACACTTCATACGTATAGACTATAGTCTGCTCCTGTCTTTTAATAATTACATTGCCTTAAAAGATTAGGTTTTCATGATGATGGATACCCTTTCTCAGATATTTTTTGTATGTAAGATTCAATATCAAGCTCCACCGACAGCGTATGAAGATAGGTGTAGTGATATGGGTCACTCTCATATAATATAACTTTAGAGAACGACAAAGATGGCACATTCAAAATTTATACGCTCATTTATTCTGGCTAACTGAACATTTACAAAAAGAAGTTATCTTTCTGCTTACACTGTATGAAGCCCACTGCCCTGTTATGGTGAACCTCTTAGTGGGACCCCAACCTTAAAGGTGTGATGCTGTCTGTCAACTGCTGGAGGGGCGGTGTCTCACCAACAGGGGGCTTCATATAGTCTGATCAGAAAGTTGTAGCCTCTCATTCAGGTTACCTCATTTTTCCTTAGACACGAGGATCGATGTATGAGTTTTGGATATGTGGTCCATGTGTTTCTTTTCTACAGCTTTAACATTTTTCATACAGTCCCCACTTTTTTGTTTTACTTAGCACCTGCACTCATCCCATTTGGCCTGGGTGTTTTTAAATTGGCAGGAGGTTGCCAATTTTTCACACAGCTTTTAGTTAGACCATGTGGAAAGTACATTTTTTGCACCATTCACTTGGTGTTGGTACTGTGTGGGGGCCATTGTTGCTGTGTTGTGAACCTGTAGGGTGTTATGAACTGCAGCCACAGGGGCTTTGCCTGGCAGCATGTGCGCTGCGTGATAACACTTCATATTCCCTGCTGTTACAGTATCACTTTTGTACTTATCACCCCACAGAGCCCATCTGTAAGGTCAAGGACCGACTAAAAGGTTCACCATGACATGACAGCGGCCTTCATACTGTCTGATCAAAATGTTATCTAAGAAAGTCATGCAAAGTTTTGTAAGTTTTTGATTAACTGTCGTAAATCAATGTATGAGTTTTGGATGTGCAATCCATGTCTGTTTTCTACAATTGTAGAGATGGGCCGGTCATTCCTTCATTCATTCATTCATTCATTCATTCAGAGTTTGCCATATTTAGCATTAATAATGTATTTTTTATGTAATGTATTTTTGGGGATGGCAAAGCCAAAGCCTTGTCTGATATTAAATTGATTAGATTACACATGCATATTAAAAAATCCAAGGAGAACTGGAGCTCAACCTCATCACCCCCAGGGTCAGAGAACTACGGATCACATGTATGGCATGACTCTTCAAGAGTCCATCAATGAACATAACTGTAAGAAATATACATCAAATGAACCCAGATATTGTATTGTTATTGAGTTAAATGAAATTGTGGATCTGGTTTGATCTTTACATTATTATGCATGTGACATTATTTGCTTTTTGTATTGTTAAGAGAATCCTTTCACTTAAAGATTTCTGGCTTACTGTAGACACCCTGTCAATAAATTACACATCTTTTCCAAAAATAAGAAAAATAAGTAGGGAGGATGAGAAGTAAAACAATAGTTATGCATTGATTTTGTGTCATCTTCATAAAAAAAAACTATCTTAAGAAGAAACTTTTCATAAACCATGCACTTAAACTGCTGCACTTATAAAGATTAATGACATTTTGCTAGGATGTAGCATCAGTGTGTGATCACAATGGATAAGCACAAGCGCTGTTGTTCCTCGAGCAACATTGCTAAGGGCCCTTTCACATCAGCGTTTTTTTCAAATCGCGACAGATGCGGTGAAAAAAACCGCGTCTGCCGCGATTACCACATACCGGCTGCACTTGCGGCACAGTTGCGGCGCGGTTGCGGTAAACGCCATACAAGGTATAGGCGGACTTGCGGCAGGTGCGGCAAGTGCGGTTTTGGCACTTGCGGCAGGTGCGGCCGCGAAAAAAACCGAGGCTGACAGCATTTTTTTCGCGGCCGCACCTGCCGCAAGTGCCGAAACCGCACTTGCCGCACCTGAAGCACCCTTACTGCAAGCCCCATAGACATTGCATGGGGCGTGCCGCAAGTGTGCCGCAAGTGCAGCGGTTATGCGTTAAACGCGGCAGATGCGTTTTTTTCACCGCATCTGCCGCGAATGTCAAAAAACGCTGATGTGAAAGGGCCCTAAGATTGTCAGTGTCCTGTGTCTCTTTTTGCTGCTCATCCCCATTCATTTCAGAATCTCAACATAAGAGAGAGACACTTGTGTTCTGAGTGATTTCTGTACAATAGTATCTGATGACTGGTGCTTTTATTTAAGTGGTGTTACCCACCAAAACTCATATTAAATGACTTGTATTGTCATACAGGGGACAATGTTCTTTTAAAAATCACAGCTTTAGTACAGATTCCTCTCATTTTGTTTACACAGAAAATGTTTTATTGCATAGGTCAATGAGGGGTCCTTGGTGCACCTTTGGCATTACCAAGTGATCAGTGCACTGTTCTACCCCTCAATGATAATCCTGCATTCTTCCTGCATGTTGATTGGCAAGGTCTTTTCAGACCATTGCCTGAATTGAATCCCCATCTCTACACACATTGACACTGAAGGAGCTGAGACCACACACTTTGTCACTGCAAGTGCACCTGATCCCTCTTTCTGTCTTGTTGCGAAGAGCATCACAGTGTAGCAAGCGGCTGATGCTGAGAGGGAGATGAGACTGCACCTGCTCCTAAACCTGTGTGTGTCACCAGCACCTACATAGCCAGTGTGTCTGCGCATTCATCCCCCTCGTCTGTCTTCATCTGTCAGACGTAAACATTTGATCCTTTGTGAAGCACACAGGAGAGAGGGATTAGGGCATGCCTGCAAAGACACCATCTACTCTCGGCTCCTGCAGTGTCAGGGAACGCTGGGCATTCTACCCAAGCAGGACTGCAGAGTGACCTCTGTCAATCAACATAAGAAGAGAAGTCAAAGACTGTAATTGCGGGGTGGAACAGTGCACAAAGCCCTAGGCCACACCAAGTGTGCACCGAGAACCTCTCCATATGTAAAAAGAATGAGAGACAAAATGGGAAAACAAATCCTGAAAATCCATTGCCTGATTTGGAAAGAATTTTTTTAAAATTTTGGTGGAAATAAGTATTTTGGGTCAATAACAAAAGTTCATCTCAATACTTTGTTATATATCCTTTGTTGGTAATGATAGAGGTCAAACGTTTTCTGTAAGTCTTCACAACACACTGTTGCTGGTAGGTTGTCCCATTCCTTTATGGAGATCTCCTCTAGAGCAGTGATGTTTTGGGTGGTCTCTGGGCAACAAGGACTTTCAACTCCCTCCTAAGGTTTTCTATAGGGTTTAGATTTGGAGACTGGCTAGGCCACTCCAGGACCTTGACATGCTTCTTATGAAGCCACTCCTTCATTGCCCTGGCAGTGTACTTGGGATCATTGTCACGCAGAAAGACCCAGCCACGTTTCATCTTCAATTTGCCCTCAAAATCTCACAATACATGGCCCCATTTATTCTTTCATGTATACAGATCAGTCGTACTGGTGCCTTGGTAGAGAAACAGACCCAAAGCATGATGTTGCCACCCCATGCTTCACAGTAGGTATGGTGTTCTTTGGATGCATTCTTTCTCCTCCAAACACGAGGAGTTGTGTTTCTATCAAACAGTTCTACTTTGGTTTCATCTGACCATAAGACATTCTCCCAATACTCTTCGGGATCATCCAAATGCTCTCTAGCAAACTTCAGACAGGCCCGGATATGTAATGGCTTAAGCAGGGCGACACATCTGGCACTGCAGGATCTGACTCCCTGGCGGCGTAGTGTATTAATAATGTAGACTGTGTAAAGTTGGTCCCAGTTCTCTGCAGGTGATTCACTAGGTCCACCCGTGTGGTTCTGGGATTTTTGCTCACCATTCTTGAGATCATTTTGACCTAACAGGGTGAGATCTTGTGTGGAGCCCCAGATAGAGGGAGATTATCAGTGGTTTGTATGTCTTCCATTTTCTAATTATTGCTCCAACAGTTGATTTCTTCACAGCAAGCTTCTTGCCTATTACAGATTCAGTCTTCCCAGCCTGATGCAGAGCTACAATTTTGTTTCTGGTGTCCTTCGACAGCTCTTTGGTCTTCACCATAAAGGAGTTTGGAGAGTGACTGTTTGAAGTTGCGGACAGGTGTCTTTGAAGGCCCAGTTACACACACAGATAATTGTGCAGAGATTGTTTGCAGATCTCTGGTTTCAGTGAAATCATTGGACACATTGTTACATTTGTACACAGCCACAAAATGGAACAATATGTCCATGATTTCACTGCAACCAGAGATCTGCAAACAATCTCTGCACAATTATCTGTGTGTGTAACTGGGCCTTAATACTGATAACAAATTCAAACAGGTGCCAGTACTACAGGTAATGAGTGGAGGACAGAGGAGCCTCTTAAAGAAGAAGTTACAGGTCTGTGAGGGCTAGAAATCTTGCTTGTTTGTAGGTGACCAAATACTTATTTTCCACTAAACTTTGAAAAAAAAAATTTTTTTCAAATCAGACAATGTGATTTTCAGGAATTTGTTTTCTCGTTTTGTTCTCATAGTTGAGGTCTACCTATGATGTCAATTACAGGCCTCCCTCATCTTTTTAAGTGGGAGAACTTGCACAATTGGTGGCTGACTAAATACTTTTTCCCCACTTATAAAATGGTTTAATTTAAGTTTGAGGGTGACAGACCCCCTTTAAATCTGCATACCGTATTTGCCGGCGTATAAGACGAGTTTTTAACCCCTAAAATTCTCCTCCCAAGTCGGGGGTCGCCTTTATACGCCGGGTCAGGAGGGGTACTGAGGAAAAAAATGCCGGCATCGGTCCGCCGTGCATAATATAAGGGCCCCCCCCCCGAAAATGAGCGGTGGCAGGTGGCAGGCAAGAAAAAAAAATGATACTCACCTGCCTCTGCCGTCCATGTCTTCCGGAGCTTCCCGCTGCCACTACCGCTGTGTACATAGCCGCCGGGCGCCATAGATGTACGATCAGGAGGCTGCTGGTGTCTGATTGGCTGAGGCATTCCCGTACATCTCCTGAACGGAGGTAACTGCGCCGCTCAGTGTGTATGTACGGTAATGCCAGGGCCAATCAGACGCCAGAAGCTGCCTGATTGGCTGATGGCTTATTATCGTACAGCTACGGTGCCCGGCTACGTACAGCGGCGGTGGCGGTGGCGGTGGTAAGCTCCGGCAGGGTCCGGTGGCACAGCAGTGGCACAGTGTGTCTTACTGTGTGTGTGACTGTGTGTGTCTGACTGTGTGTGTCTGACTGTGTGTGTGTGACTGTGTGTGTCTGTGTCTGACTGTGTGCGTGTTGTGTGTCTGTCTGACTGTGTGTGTGTGTGTGACTGTGTGTGTCTGTGTCTTACTGAGTGTGTGTCTGACTGTCTGTGTGTGACTGTGTGTGTCTGTGTCTGGCTGTGTGTGTGTCTTACTGTGTGTGTGTCTGTGTCTAACTGTGTGTGTGTCTGACTGTGTGTGTCTGACTGTGTGTGTGACTGCAGAGGAATATTGGGGGTTGATGGAGGCTGTACTCCCCCACCACCACTGTAATACTATAATATATGGAGGACTACGGGGGTGCATTACACTATATGGAGCACAATGGGGTGCATTATATTATCTAGGGGACTATGGCGTGCATTGCACTATATGGAGGACTACGGGGGTGCATTACACTATATGGAGCACAATGAGGTACATTATATTATCTAGAGGACTATGGCGTGCATTGCACTATATGGAGGACTACGGGGGTGCATTACACTATATGGAGCACTATGGGGTGCATTATATTATCTAGGGGACTATGGCGTGCATTACACTATATGGAGGACTACGGGGTGCATTATAATATATTGAGGACTTTGATGATGCATTATAATTTATGGAGACAATTATACTATATGGAAGCCATTATAATACTTAGAGGGCTCTGTGGGAGCATGATAATACTTGAAGGGGTATGAGGGAGCCTCTATACTTTATGCAGGGCTATTTTAGGGCTGTGTGGTGGCCATAATACAGTGTGAAGAGATGTAGGGGTCATTATTCTATATGTGGGTCCATTATATTGTGTGGGGGTCATAGTGGGAATCATGCCGTAGAAGAGGGGGTAGTCTTATACGGCGAGTATATCCCAAACTCCATATTTTAAGTGGAAAAGTTGGGGGTCGTCTTATACGCCCAGTCGTCTTATACGCCGGAAAATACGGTAGTTTAATCTGAGCTATTATACTTATTGATACATTTTAAGAGTAGTAGCACAAAACATATTTTTACATAATGAAAAGGTTTCATAAAGGAATGTAAAGTGATTCAATGTATAGCTAGCAAAAACATTAAATGTCTTATAAATAAGGGTTTTATAAGCTCCTGCTCTGTTGGAACCTAGCAATACTTGGTTAGCCTCTATATAAATCAATGCCAAATAATTCTGCAATGGTCAAAATTTATGAATCATGCCCCTTGGCAGTAAATAAATGTGGCTTTCCCTGGCATGGTTAAAATGTATGGATGAACGCATTTTTCCATGCAGTTTACAGAGGTAACTTTCCCTGGAAGTGATTAAAATATATACCGAAAAAAAATCTAAATGCAAACCCTTTACTTTTTTTTTGCTCCCATTTCTCTTGAGCAGAACTCAAAGATGTAAGACATTTTTTACAATTTACACAAAAGGCCTTTTTCTCTCACACATTATTCACAAATTTGTCTAAATCTGTGGTAGTGAGTGCTTCCTCTTTTCTGAGATAATCCATGTACCTCAGGGGTGTGGCATATAAAGATGCTGATTGGACAGCATGATTAGTGCACAGGTGTGCCTTTGGCTGGCCACAATAAAAGGCCACTCTAAAATGTGCAGTTTTATCACACAGCACAATGCCACAGATTTTGCTGGTTTTGAGGGCGCAACTGTCGCAAGTGCCGGATCGCGGCAAAAAATGCATTTGTTGCATCTGCCGCAAGTCCCATAGGGAATGAATGGGGCTTGCCACAAGTGTAGCCGTTATGCAGCAGATGCGGTAAATCTGCCAGATCTGCAGCAAATTAGCAAAAACGCTGATGTGAAAGGGGCCTTAAGTAGGCAAATGCTCTCATTCAATGGTGCTTGGCACGCTGGAGAGGTGTCCTCTTCACATAAAGTATAAATCCGTGGTTCCATTGCACAGGACAGATGGCAGACTGACACATGGTGATCACTCCAGATACTGACAGCCCCCAGACTTCCCAATACTGTAAAACTGCACATATTAGAGTGGCCTTATTGAAGCGAGCTGAAGGCACACCTGTACAATAATCATGCTGTCTAAACGCATCTTAATATGCTATACCTGTGAGATGGATGGATTGTCTCGGCAAAGGAGAAGTGATCACTAACACAGATGTAAACACATTTATGGACAATATTTGAGAGAAAAAGACCTTTTGTGTACATAGAAAAAGTCTTGGGGCCCCTTTACACACTAAGACTTTCCAGCGCTCTCACCAGCGATCCGACCTGGCCGGGATCGCTGGAAAGTCTCTCTGCAGTCGCTGGTGAGCTGTCAAATAGGCAGACTCACCAGCGACCAGTCAGCAATGACATCACTGGTAACCAGGGTAAACACCGGGTAACTAAACGCGCTCTGCTTAGTTACCCAGTGTTTACCCTGGTTACCAGCGTCTTCCCGCTTACAGGCTGGGCTAAGTGGGAGGATGCTGGTAGTCAGGGTAAACACCAGGTAACTAAGCAGAGCGCGCTGCTCAGTTACCCGGTGTTTACTCTGGTTACCAGTGCCCAGCATCTAATGTGTGGGGCTGGGTTTTGGCTGGGAGGTCGCTGATCATTGCTCTCTTGCTGTCACACACAGCAATGCGTGCTGACCAGCGGGAGACCAAGGTCCAAAAAATGGTCCTGGACGATGTGCAGCGATCAGCGACCTCACAGCAGGGGCCAGGTCGCTGATGAGTGTCACAAACTGTGACATTGCTGGAGAGGTTGCTGTTATGTCACAAAACCTGTGACGTTTCAGCGATATCGCTAGTGATGTTGCAGTGTGTGAAGTACCCTTTAGCTTTTTGAGTTCAGCCCTTGAAAAATGGGAGCAAACACAAAAGTGTTGCGTTTGTATTTTTGTTCAGTATAAGAACAAGGGTGGATTTCCCTGATAATATCAGCTGATTGGCAGAGCTCAGTGCAGTCCAACCTGCATTGATCAGATGAATGTCTGACCAGCTATTTAATAATATACATCAGACAATCCATTATAGGAACAACATCCAAAACATTCTAGACAGATGATAATGGGAAAAACTTTTATCCCTTTCTTTACTTTGTCAGTAGAGGAGCTTGTTCTAAATGGAAAGAACACAATGATGGACACTTGAAGCTTTGAAGTTCATTGCCAATTATTTTCTGTACTGATATTTACATCGCATCCTTTGTGAATATAATTGGTGCATCATTAGAAGTGGAACCATCAAAACAAGTCAATCTTCCTCTGCTAGCGTCATGTTAATTGCTACACACTGGTCAAAGGATTGGGATGGCTGCAAACAGACAGAGAGCACAGTATTTATCCCGATTCTGACATGACTGTCTGCAATCTTTGCTTTACAAAATATCCACCAGCAATTCAAGTGCATTTTTTAGGCACCATTTGCATTGTGAGGAACAAAAATAAATATTTCAGTAACCTTTTGTTCTCTTTTTTTTTTGCTGTCAAAACTGACGTTTCTGACTTGGCAGAAGTATTTGTGACTTTAGAGTCCCTCCAATTGTCGAGTGTGATTGACAGGTGAAAAGTACAGTTTTCTTCCTCTCCCTCTTCTCACACTATTCTGGCTCATCATAAAAACCTCTTGTGTGTGCATTACATAAGAGCAGAGTCTTCTTTAAAGGGAACCTGTCACCTGGATCTAAGCCCCTACACTATCACTACCTGTCTCTGCACCTTCCTAGCTGCTCCCTATCTATCCCTCTCTGAGCTAAATCCGCCCTATAAAACAGCAGAAAAATAACTTATAACTTACAGAAGTCCCTGAGGCTGGGGACTGAGAAGGTGGGCCCAGGCTCCATTCAGCCCCTCCTCCATGCAGCAGCACACGCCCCGCTGGGCGGCGTTATTCTTTCTTCATCGCCGCCTCCTCCATTTGGAATCTCCTACCCACTTTACACTGTAAGGTAGCGGTTAGGATCGGCATGACAGAAGGCAGTGACTCAGGTATTTACTCACACAGCACACAGTTCAGGTATTCACAGACCTCCAGATTCCGGTGTAACAGGTCAGACTAAGGGCCCTTTCACATCAGCGTTTTTTGAAATTCGCGGCAGATGCGGTGAAAAAACCGCATCTGCCGCGTTTGCCGCATAACCGTTACACTTGCGGCGCGGTTGCGGTATTCCCCATAGAAACCGCAGTCAGCCGCGTTTTTTTTTCGCGGCCGCACCTGCCGCAAGTGCAAAACCGCACTTGCCGCAAGTCCCCCTATACTTTCTATGGGGATTACCGCAACCGCGCCGCAAGTGTAACGGTTATGCGGCAAACGCGGCAGATGCGATTTTTTCACCGCATCTGCCGCGAATTTCAAAAAACGCTGATGTGAAAGGGCCCTAACCCCCCGACCAGAATATACCCGAGGTATAAACTGGGCTAGCCCAGAATATACCCCCCTGGGCCAGAATATACCCTTGGTATATTCTGGCCCAGCCCAAACTATACCCCGGAGTATAAACAGGCCTAGGCCAGATTATAACTCTCCGTATACCACAGCAGCTGTAGATCAGGGCCCCAAGCCGTGCACAGGGCCCCAAGCAATGCATGAGGGCCCGAGGCAGCACAAGGTGGCCCCAGGCAGCAGAAAGTGGCCCTACGCAACATACAGGGGCCCCAGGCAGTGCTAAGGGCCCCAGGCAGTGCATGGGGGCCCGAGGCAGCACACAGGGGCCCCAGGCTACACACAGGATCCCAGGCTACACACAGGGGCCCCAGCCAGCATACAAGAGCCCCAGGCAGTACACGGGGCCCCAGGCAGTGCACAGGGCCCCAGGCAGTGCACAGGGCCCCAGGCAGCACAAAGTGGCCCCAGGCAGCACAAAGTGACCCCAGGCAACATACAGGGGCCCCAGGCAGTACTAGGGGCCCCAGGCTACACACAGGATCCCAGGCTACACACAGGGGCCCCAGCCAGCATACAAGGGCCCCAGGCAGTGCACAGGGCCCCAGGCAGCACAAAGTGGCCCCAGGCAACATACAGGGGCCCCAGGCAGTACCAGGGGCCCCAGGCTACACACAGGATCCCAGGCTACACACAAGGGCTCCATGCAGCATACAAGGGCCCCAGGCAGCACACAGGGGCCCCAGGCAGCACAAAGTGACCACAGGCAATATACAGGGGCCCCAGGCAGTGGGCCACCCGGGGCCACTTTGTGCTGCCTGGGGCCCCTGTGTGCTGCCTCTGGCCCCCATGCGCTGCCTGGGACCCCTTTGTACTGCCTGGGGCCCTTGTATGCTGCATGGGGCCCCTGTATGTAGCCTGGGGCCCCTAGTACTGCATGGGGCCCCTGTATGTTGCCTGGGGCCCCGTGCACTGCCTGGGGCCCCGTGCACTGCCTGGGGTCCTTGTATGCTGCTTGGGGCCCCTGTGTGTAGCCTGGGATCCTGTGTGTAGCCTGGGGCCCCTAGTACTGCCTGGGGCCCCTGTATGTAGCCTGGGGCCCCTAGTACTGCATGGGGCCCCTGTATGTTGCCTGGGGCCCCGTGCACTGCCTGGGGCCCCGTGCACTGCCTGGGGTCCTTGTATGCTGCATGGGGCCCCTGTGTGTAGCCTGGGATCCTGTGTGTAGCTTGTGGCCCCTAGTACTGCCTGGGGCCCCTGTATGTTGCCTGGGGCCTCTTTATGCTGCTTGGGGCCACTTTGTGCTGCTTGGGGCCCTGTGCACTGCCTGGGGCCCTAGCACTGCCTGGGGCCCTAGCACTGCCTGGGGCCCCTGTATGTTGCGTAGGGCCACTTTCTGCTGCCTGGGGCCACTTTGTGCTGCCTCGGGCCCCCATGTGTTGCTTGGAGCCCTGATCTACAGCTGCTGTGGTATACGGAGGGGTATAATCTGGCCTAGGCCACTTTAACCCCGAGTATATTCTGGTCGGGGGGGTTAGTCTGGCCTGTTACACCGGGGCACAGCCGAGTAGAACCTCATACAATCCCAGCAGCTCCTGCTGCTGTCCTGACACCCTCCACCCCCTCCCCACAGCCCAGGGCAGCTCATATCATCTCCTATTCACCCGCACACCTGGGGGTCAGTGATTTCAATCAGCACTTAGCTCCAGTAGCAGCTCACCCTGTGTGTGCTGCTACCGAGCAGAAGATACAATCTCCCATATGCTGTGTCTCAGTCAGGGGACACATCGAGGTCACATCACCACAACATGATAGGTGTAAAGCAGGCGGGAGATTCCAAATGGAGGAGGCGGCGATGAAGAAAGAATAATGCCGCCCAGTGGGGCGTGTGCTGCTGCATGGAGGAGGGGCAGAATGGAGCCTGGCGCCGCCTTCTCAGTCCCCAGCCTCAGGGACTTCTGTAAGTTATAAGTTATTTTTCTGCTGTTTTATAGGGCAGATTTAGCTCAGAGAGGGATAGATAGGGAGCAGCTAGGAAGGTGCAGGGACAGGTAGTGATAGTGTAGGGGCTTAGATCCAGGTGACAGGTTCCCTTTAATAAATTACTGCTTCCTTTGTGATAGGAGCCTCTATATGTTCTGTACATGCTGGATATGAAGCTTCCACTACTCACTAATGCCTTTGGAAATATAAAGCTCCTTGTTGGAGAAGTAGAAAGTGCTTTAGTTGTGGTATAGTTCTGCTCTTTGGATTGGGATAATTTCCTCATTATTATGCCAGTCAGAGAGCAGCCAAACAACAGCTAGTTGGGTAAAGTGACGGCTTTCCTCCTGATTATTGCCTGACTGTTCCATTCTTTGCCAGTAGACTTCCAATGCAGTCAGGTAAAGGTCCCTTGTAAGGCAGGCAATGGTTTCTACAGAACAAGCAGCATATAATTGTAAGGAATTTGCATTCAAATAAATGCTTGCTTTTTAAATTATACCTGTTTGCTTCTCTTATAACAGGCTTCACGAAAAGAAAATGCAATGAAAAGTGACCATTATGCGATTTTCACTTTGTGGTCCTTGAACGATCCATTCAGATCGACAACTATGTCATTCATTATGCTGACTGGCACTGGCATGCACGATAAGGATATGCAAGAACGTATACAGGAGTTGTAAATTATAATGTATTCTAAAGAAATAGCGGCTTGATGTATGTCATTGCTAACAGCAGATTATGCTCTTAGATGTGCATGAAGCTCCCATCCAAGTGGCTTGCTTTCCTCAAAACGTACTTGAACTGTAACTGGTAATAAATGTTGTGAAAAAATGATGGCATTGGCATAGAATATGCAATCATTTTATGATCTGACTTTTGGAGTCTCCACTTATACTGAAAAAAAGAGGATCCTGTTCTGATACGGTAAAAAGGAACAACTGCAGTTCCCTGTAGAGAATGTAGAATGGGACACAGAACACACTGTCCACAGAAAAGACAATTAGACATTTAGGAATGTTTAACCTCCATCATCTGGTTTTAGAAACAATTGATCAAATAATAACATCTTCCATATCTCGAACCTGCCCCTCCCCTCTCCAAGACTTTTCTCACGTTGCACCAGTTCCCTGGAATGCACTACTCAGATAATTCAATTACCAGTATTTCCTAGTGTACATAGTTTAACCGTACCCTAAAAGCAAATCTTTTTAGGTCAGCCTACATCAAGTAACCTCACTAATGTATCGTTTCTCAGTTCTCCCATTTAATATTTTAAGTGTTTCTCTTTTTAACTATTTTTATTCAAGAGTAGCCATTAGATGAAAAAATACAATTCATTCAAGACTGGATTAAACATGCAGATCCAAAAACAACATAAGCATATTAAAGTTCGGACCAATTTTAACCTAGGAAAATTGAACGAGTGAAATTTATTTAGTATTCTGTATGCCATACGAGTGCAATGCAGGTGTTCTCAACTTATATATGTTTGCCATCTGTATGTGACCCACCCCAGGGCCTTAGGGTACCCGGTCCCGGGCGTCGATTCAGTGGGGGTTGTCACAGTTGGTTTGCCCCCACTTTGTTCCTCACCTTGCCTCTTACACTGGCTAGGCTCTCCTCTGGTACGGGCTTAGCACAGCACCGTTACCAGGATCTCTTCACAGTGCTGCTCCGCACTGCAAGGACTCTCTGACTAAACTGTCTCTCTAGCTCCGCCCCTGCACCTGTATTTATAGGGCACCTCACCTGACATCAGCACATCGCCTGACATCAGTGGTTAGAGCTCCCCCTACAGGCCTGGGGTGGGAGTTGTTGTGTGTAAGGTGTTCCTAATATGGAAATCCCTCTGTGCACCAGGTGGTTCAGTGACACTTACCTGCAGGGGTGCCACATATAACATTGAGTTTTTTTCTCAGCAAATATTAATATTAAAGGCCATTTACAGTAAAAAAGTATCCATAAAAAACTGACAGTGTATGGATGGTCCATGTGCCATCCATTTATTTTCTCGCACCCATACACTTGTATTGGCGAGTCTTGTCCCATGTGCGCATGAATTCACAGCATGCTGCATTTTTTTCTCATGTCGAATATAGCTGAGAAATAATGCACAGATCTGACTCTTGCATCACTGAATAACATTGGGCGGAGTGCAATCCGTTTTTTGTATTGGATTACACTAGTACAATTTTTATGCTCTTGCGAATCCATGGGCCTATAAAACTGGGCAGAGCACCACGGCCACTTCAATGTTTATCCTAGGACAACAGTCAGTCTATACACTGTCATGTCTAGTATTATGCAGCTCATTCAAATGATTGTAGACATGAGTTGCTGCGAGTGAGGACTTTTTGCTGATTCCTGGGGTTCACAGGAGTTGAAACCCCCATTGCTTATAGCCTAACCAAAGGATCAAACCATCAATTTATTTTCAGAAAAACAATCCCTTAATGAAAATTGTACACCCCAATTCATAAATAAAGACAACATTCCTCATCATAGACACCATTTTTACCAGTACTTGTAGTAGAACTGTTATTAATTTCAATATTAATGATCTGTTACATCTGTCACTAAGTAAATGCAGATTTATATGTATTAAAATACAATATGTTTCCATTGATAAATAACAAAAAAAAAACCTTCATGATGGCTGTAACTTACATCATACAATGTAATGATGCCATAGGTCTGTGCAGGTTCCCTCCACTGTAGAAAAATCTTTTCCTCAAATGTGCTGCTTTGAATTGACTCCAAAGGTACAGCGCCCGGCACTAAGAAGACACAATACGCATGTAACATGGTCATTTATAACATTAGAGCTATTATTTATATAGGCTAATAGTGCCCCAGTTTACATAGCCAAGAAGTGCCAGTAAAAAAGAACATACCGTATATACTCGCGTATAAGCCGAGTTTTTCAGCCCAAAAATTGGGCTGAAAAGTACCCCCCTCGGCTTATACGCGAGTCAGTGCTGTATACCGATGTATACATCGGTACATACCGATGTATACATCGGTATACAGCAGCCCCCGTAATGCAGGGCCCCCCCAGCCTGACTCCGGTCACCTGTAAAGGAAACTATACTTATCACAGTGCCGCTGTCCGCGCCCGCTCGCAGCTGCCGTATGCGATCCTCCATCTTCATGCGTCTTCTTCCTGTTTCTGTGCTCCTCGCAGGCAATGACGTCATTCCCTGCGACAAGCACAGGAAACAGGAAGAAGACGCATGAAGATGGAGGATCGCGTACGGCAGCTGCGAGCGGGTGCGAGCGGGCGCGGACAGCGGCACTGTGATAAGTATAGTTTCCTTTACAGGTGACCGGAGTCAGGCTGGGGGGGCCCTGGATTACGGGGGCTGCTGTATACTACCGCTGGGGCTGCAATATACTACCACTGGGGCTGTATACACCACTGGGGCTGCAATATACTACCACTGGGGCTGTATACACCACTGGGGCTGCAATATACTACCACTGGGGCTGTATACACCACTGGGGCTGCAATATACTAACACTGGGGCTGTATACACCACTGGGGCTGCAATATACTACCACTGGGGCTGTGTACACCACTGGGGCTGCAATATACTACCACTGGGGCTGTATACACCACTGGGGCTGTATATACCACTTTGGCTGCTGCTGTATACTACCACTGGGGCTGCTGGGGCTCCTATATACTACCACTGGGGCTGCTGTATACTACCACTGGGGCTGCTGGGGATGCTACATACTACCACTGGGGCTGCTGTATACTACCACTGGGGAGGCCTGTATACCACTGGGGGGGGCCTGTATACCACACTGCTGGGGGCTGTAAACCTGTGCTGAGGTCCACCCTCGGCTTATACACGAGTCAATAGGTTTTTCCAGATTTTTGGGGCAAAAGTAGGGGGGTCGGCTTATACACGGGTCGGCTTATACACGAGTATATACGGTATATGCCAAATACTGGTCACTGTGAAAACTGGAATATTTCAAGGTATTTTTGTATTATTAGGCAAAACCAAAAAAATGAAAACACCAGCAAAACTTAAAAAACATGATGACAATAAAAAAAATTGATTTTAAGAATAGGCCATTACCTAATGATATATCTTCTTACTTTTTTAACTTCTTTTTTTATAATTTTATTTGTTGCACAGAAAGTCATGACCTCCCATGCATCCATTATTCATGAAAAGGGCCCATCAAAAACCTCTCTAAAAAGGTGTAGTGACAATAAAGGAAAACTTGTCAGTATTTGTTCCTCATCTGAGAGCAGTATAATGTAGGATGAGAGGCCCGGATTCCAATGATGTGTCACTTAGTGTACTGGGTGCAGCAGTTGTCAGAATCGCTGTGCCCAGGCATTGGAGATAATATACATACCGAGAAATACATGAATCTCATCCCAGGACACACATGACAAAAAAAACAAACTTCTAGCAACACTGTGACCCAATAGGTCTGTATTGTTTAGTTGTACGGAACTTCGTAGTCTGTAATTTCTATATGACATTCAGCTCCATATTCTCCAGAGCTTCTGGGTGGAACATAGATCTATCATACAGTATGCAGAAGAGCTGCTCACCATGACTTCATAGAGTGCATTTTATAAACAATACCCATTCTGATTATTCATATTTCCATAAGATCTTACCATCTTCATCCGTCTGTACTACTAGCTCCTGACTTTCCTTCCGTCCCTCCGGATTCATGAGCACAAGTTTGACGCTGACGTTGGTGTAGGGGGTCAGCTTAGTGATTGTGTGCTGGGGATGTGAGTTCTCCATATCCCAGCTTACTTCTTCCCGTACTTGCTCCTGTCCTCCAATCTGGTACCTGTATTGTATAGTAAGGTTGTATCTGTGGCATCGTGTAACATTGTATCCGAATGGCTCCCAACGAATAGTTTATTTCCCTGGACTTTATTTCAACCACCTGCAGCTTCCGTGGACCATGCATGGGATCTGTAAACAAGACACAGGAGATGAGACTATATTTATATCTGTAATTCAATATAACAAATTGGACAGATATCTAATTATATCATTATCACCGTTGCCACTTATTCTGTGCCTGACAACCTGTCCAGGTGACTCAAATTCCAATATGGCAGATTAGATTAGTGTCAATCAATTCTCAGTTGTCTATAAGTCTTCCGAACAGCTGAAGATAAGCGTGAGGACTGGGTTTGAATAAGTAAAGAAAGAAGAATAGCCTGTTCTTGGAAAGAAGCAGTAAATCTGTGCCATACGCTAGAAATATGCTGTACAGAAGAACTAATGAGAAATGGGAGCCAAGGATCCAGAGAGAAAGTTCACTTTTCATGGAATTGTTTTAGCCACCCGTCTCAGTGCGATGAGTGATAGATTTCGATTTTCTATTAATTTAGTTATAGCTTTCAAAGCAGTTTTTTACTGTGCCCCAGTTTACTTGATAAAGTAGCGGTGTCTCTTCTGGAATTATCTCCATTTATGATAGGCCCCATTGGCATGAATCATGAGGTCAACGGAGACACTCCAGGTCCACTGATTCATGATAAGAAAGCCAGATTGCTTCCCTGCAGAGTGCAATGTTTATCATGCCTGGAGTTCAGTCAGGTAATGCCTATCAATTCCCCGGACTGTGCCTGTAGCATCCGACATCCACCAGTGCTTTCTCCTGCCAGCGTAAGCTGGGTATCAAGCAGTGAAGCCTGACAGGTGCAGCTCTGACCTGGGGGAGTAGCAGACCCATATTTAGCCTGTGGCACTTCTGAATTCTATTTAATCACAGATCCTAGCTGTCTCTACACTTGCTATATGGCACAGGAGCTGACTGATGGAATCAATTTCCATTGCTGGTACAATTCATAGTTCACTTTTTTCTGAATTTACACTTTAGCTTCTATTACAATTGTGGTGTTTTTACCCATGAAACTCGATTTCTGTATCTCTGAGACATTTAAGTTGTAATTTGAGGATACTGCCAATGATAATCAAAACCTGGCTTAGGAATAAAAGATCTTGCTGCAGGGGCTCGATTCCTCTTTAGTTTGTGTACTGGCACTGTGCAGATATATAAATATGCAAACCAGGGATATTTTGCTTTTTTTCTTTCCTTTTATACAGTAAGTCTTTAATTTGCTTCCAAACATGGCTGTAATGACAGAGAATGGATTGTCGGCAGCTCTTCAGCAATGGCTGAATGATTCTCTTTGTCTTAAAACTTACCAAGGCCAGTCACCTCTTCAGCGCTACATTAGAATATCAGGTGTAACCAACTCTTTATTTTCTGCACCTCATGCACATAAGTATTGTATAGAGGTTGGCTCCAAGCTGTCCTGGAAATTGCTACTAAAGACAATGTACCCTCATAAGCCATAGAATATGTGAACGTCTGCATACTGAGCTCAGCCTTGACAAAAGGTAATGACACCCACACAATATTCTTATTGTCACAAACTACAACCTAATTAAAGGGGTTTTCAACTACTAGGACAACCCCTCCTCATTGCCAATGTTTACCGCATTACCATAAAAAAGCTTATACTCACCTCTGCTGGTGGTGGCGCCCTTCCAGTAGTGATGGTGCTCGCATTGCTGGGGCTCACGTGAAGTTGTAACATTATGTAAGCCCTGCACCCAATCACAGCCGTCTTCTCTCTCCCCGCCTCAGATATACAGGAAGTGATAGATGCGGTTTGCCGCTAACTTCCTGTTTGGTACTTATGCCTCTAAAAGGGGGAGGGAGAAGTCTGTGGAGATTGGGTGAGGGACTTGCATGATGTCACAACGTCACATGAGCCCCAAGAAAGGGAACACTGGCACTGCTGGATTCGCACTGGCACTGGAGGTGAGTATAAACTTTTTATCTTAATGAGCCAGACATTGGAAATGAGAAGGGATTGTCCAAGTAGTGGACAACCCGTAACGTGGCAAAGTAGTTGCTAAAGTGTATCATGGCTTCAGTATACAGTAATTAGATGATTTAAAGCGATACTATTGAAGATGATTGGAACAGGCTGTATTAAAGGGATCCTGTCACCCCCAAAACACCTCTAAACCTATTAAAAGCTGTCCCTAGAGCATATTAACACTTTCCCTACACTCCTTTTACCTCCTAAATGCACCTAGTCAAAGTGAATAAAAACGTTTTATAAGTACCTCATTACTGATGATAATGAGTGACTATGCTATTCATAGTCACTCATCCGCATGCGCGCCGAGCTGTCAGCTTCAAAATGCGCAATGCGCATGCGCAGTGCACATTTTGAAGCTGACAGCGCGGCGCGGGTGTAAATACGTCACCCGGCACCGGGAATGACGCGGATCGCGTCACCCAGCCACACTGCAGCCTCGGACGGCACAGGGCACAGCGGGGAAGCGTGCAGGGAGGCGCGAATTTGAATCTGGGATGTAGATCACGCCTATTCAGGCATGATATGAAGAAGAGGGGCAGTCTGGATGAGTGACTATGAATAGCATAGTCACTCATTATCATCAGTAATGAGGTACTTATAAAACGTTTTTATTCACTTTGACTAGGTGCATTTAGGAGGTAAAAGGAGTGTAGGGAAAGTGTTAATATGCTCTAGGGACAGCTTTTAATAGGTTTAGAGGTGTTTTGGGGTGACAGGATCCCTTTAAAAAGTGAGGCTATTAAGTTTATGCTGACTAAAAAAGAGGCACAATGGGCATAGATTTCTATAAATCCCATCTAATGTGCTTGTACGTCAGAACGCAGTGTTTTGGATGCAGGAAAATACGATGTGTCCAAAACGCTGCTAATCCTGATCATGGGCGCTGACCTTCACAGTTCCAGCAAAGTGGATGGGATTTGTAGAAATCCGATGCCCATTGTGCACATGGACCATACACTTAATTTTTTTTTTTTTTGCATGTAGTGCAATCCAGTTACCATAATGGGCTCCTATAGGGAGCGTTTCCTGATCTGGTTTTGAGCTTTTTGAAAGCTCAAAACTGGATCAGGATTTAAAAATAGAAATGCAAATGTGACCCTAGCCTTACTGAGCTGCTTGCTGTCCTTTTGATAAAATTAGTGTTTTCTCTGTTGCAGATTTAGCAGAATGTGAATATGCCAGGCTACTTAGCAGCAGGCCAAATAGACTGCTAATGATAAAATCACTGTTTAATCATCTGGAGATTATCAAAACTACACTGAGCAGCCCAGTAAGTGACACATTGCTGGAATCAAGATCTCTGGTCCATATTATGCTATTCTCAGATTAGGTTGCAAAAACCTGGTGACAGGTTCTCTTTAAAGCCACATTCACACTGAGTATTTGGTCAGTATTTACATCAGTATTCACAAGCCAAACTCAGAAGTGGAACATTCAGAGGAAAAGTATAAGGCTAGAGTCACACATCCGTTTTTTTTTTAAAAACCTGATCTGGTTTTGAGTTTTTAAAAAGCTCAAAACCGGATCAGGAAACGCTCCTCATAGGAGCCTATGATAAAAACCAGATTGCTTCACAAGCTATCTGGTTTCCGCCTCCGTCTCTGCAGCCTGCGAGAAAAATCATGCAGGCTGCAGTTTTCGGAGCGGTTGTCACATCTGCAATGCGGGAACAGGATGGGCAGCGCTGCCCATAGATCTACTGCAAATGGCTTCAGAACCTCGAACAGCGCACATACTATAGCAATAGCTATAGTATGTGCGCTGCTCTCAGAGGAGCCCGGCGCTTTCATTGATAAAACTGTACAGCAGCTGACAGGAGTCAGCTGCTGTACATAAGTGATTCCAGCACTATATGCCCACCTGAGTGGGTGGAAGGTCTCTAGGGGGAGTTGGGCACCCCCTAGAAACATTATAGCACCATTTATTAATAAAAGTAAAAGTTTAAACAAACACAGAACAGTTTGCTCATCCCTGCGGCACATCCTGAGCAATCCGGTTACCGGATTGCGGCTTCAGCAATTCGGTTCCCGGATTGCTGGATGTCAGAAGCCAATTGCGTTCACCGCATCCAGATCTGGATGCGGTGAACGCAATTTGATTTTTAAGTGTGACCCTAGCCTAAGGGTGTTTTTTACATCTATGAGGTCCCTGCGCTAGGCTGCTCTGCCTGCACCAGCGCAAATGCAAGTGCAGGGGCATTTAGGGGCTTGGGCAGCCTAGTGCAGGGACGTATAGATGCCCTGCATTTGTGCTCAGCTGCGCTCGGTGACCCCATTATATCCTAAGGCCGAGCACTGCCGAGCGCACGCTCTGCATAGTGTGAATCGCAAGTGAAAGTGTCAGATGCCATGGCGCATGCGCCTGTCACTTAGCACCCGGAAACGCCCAATCGGACGTTTTCCGGGTGCGTCTGACCAGGCGCATGCACCGTGGCGTCTGACACTTTCACTTGCAATTCACACTATGCAGAGCGTGCGCTCGGCTGTGCTCGGCCATAGGATATAATGGAGGCACCGAGCGCAGCTGAGCGCAAATGCAGGGCATCTATGCGTCCCTGCACTAGGCTGTCCAAGCCCCTAAATGCCCCTGCGCTTACATTTCCGCTGGCGCAGGCAGGCAGAGCAGTCTAGCGCAGGGACCTCATAGATGTGGAACAGGCCTAACAGCAAGGCGTCACCACTCCTGTATTTTTCATCCATTCCTAGATTTGTCTTGCAAAAACTGATGTGAAAAACTGACCAAAAACTGAACATGTGAACGTAGCCTAACAAAGTGTAGTGGATTTATCCAAACTGATGCTAGATAGGTTTTGTGGTACTTCAATCATTACTTTCTGACACATTGGAAAATAATATATATGACCCCCATATGTATCAATACGTTTAGGCAGAATAGCAGCAGACATCTTTTTTAATAAATGTGGCTGTCTGTCTTTTTCATCCTATTGGCACAATTTTATTACGGCCAGAATTCAATTACCGTAATTTTTCACATCTGAAAAGAATAAAATAAAAGCCTAATGCTAGAACATTTACAACATAAAATATCAATTAAACACTATTGTTCTCTATATACTGTAATATTGTGCTCAATGATCTGGCACTTTACCAGGCTATTTGTAGACCATGTCCTCAGCCTGAAAGTTTTTCCCATAGACGGAGGCCTATATTTGAGCTACAAACAAGACGGCAGCCAGTGCTATTGTCTCCTAAACAGATTGATATTCTGCTTGTGAAAAAACTAAATTGCTCAAGAGCAAAATGACACTAAAATGCTATATTCTGAAGAACAAGCTATCCACCCCGTCTGAAATGGTAATTATTGTACCTGTGCCTATAATCTGCCACATTGATGAAACACCTGGATGTTTTATACTGCAGCACATAGACTAACACCTTCTCTGGTTTGGTAAATGCGCTATTTCTTTTTTTATATCGCCACTTGATGGAACCGCACGGATTACACATTTTCAGCAGTTTTTCTTACTTCTTCATAGTCCCATCGAGACAGTAAATATAAATGATGTAAAACAAAACAACAGCTTAGAATGAAAAAATGAGACTCCTGTAAAAATGACATACCTCTCTATGCTGCAATCACTCTATAATAACCCCTTTCATTTTCAAATCTACTTAGACATCAGCTTGCAGTAGAGAGAACGTTCCTTGCTACAAGTGCACATTAGGCTCGCATTCCTTGACAGCCTAATTCTAGAGAAGTCTGAAGACAGACAACCATGTGCATAAGTAATTTAATTCTTTTTTTTTGCTATGGAGCAGGCATGTTTCTTGGTGATAAATGAAAAGTGGAGGAGTGCAAAGAGGCATTTTAATTTTACCCATCCTCTAGCAACAGTTTCCTTAAATCGCGCTCCAGGTGCCATTGACAGATATGCAAATCATTATTAACTCAATACAGTAGTAGTTGGAAAATACATCTCCTACCTACATAAAAGGCTTCTATTAAAAGCTTAGAGTATTGTCCCAAATACATCCGCAGCATGACAGTCATGGAGTAACTTAAAGCACCATGCCAGGGTGTCTTTTGACCACTGGAGTGGTGCTTTAAATCTAAATCAAACTCCCGATGCTCAGAATTGGCTGGTTCGCCTGGACCTTTTGTAAAGTCTGAGTTCAGGGCTGGACATAACTCGAACTTGCGTCCGAACCCCGAGCTTTGACTTTACAGTTATGGGATGGCACCGGTGGGGGGATCTGTAAAACTAAGCATATAGTTAATAAACATTACAAATATACCTAACGGGTGCCGCGGTGTGTGTCTTGCAGTCTCGCTGTCTACTGGCAACATCTACTTCCGGGGGCCACTCATTAACTTCCGGGGATATTCACTGCACTGCTGAGAACTCAGCCGTTTTCAACGGTGTTCGTGGTAATGTCAGGGGTTCCCCGTGTTCATGGCTTAGCTATGAACTCGATTGACTTCGGACTGTCACTGTCAGTCTGAGCCTGATTGTCGCTCTGGACAGACGCTTGTCTGTTCAGAATGATGAAGCATAGCTGAACCTGCTCTGCCTATGGACTACATCGGTGGGAAGGGTTTTTTTGTAATTAGACATGGAGTCCCTAAGTGTGATTTTTTTGTTTTATTTGTAATAAAAAAAAATTCTCTGTGTTGTGTTTTTTTAATGCTTACTAGAAATAAATGGTGGCCAGGTCTAAGTTGGCTTGACACTATGAATTTTGGGCTTAGTACCAGCGAGAATACAAAGCTGGTTTTAACCCTTTATTACCCAGAGTGCCACCCCCCACAGGGCCACTGGAAGAGTCGGTTAAAGCGCCTGGAAATGGTGCAACAGTGAAAGCGCCAATTTCAGGGGCTGCTGCAGTTTTCAGCATGGGGGGCCCAGAATACCACATTTAGAATTCCAGCCCACAGCAGTCTGGTTTTACCTGGCTGGCGATCAAAACATGGCAGGAGCCCATTCATTTTTTAAAAATTATTTCTGTAAATAATTTTAAAAAAAATAATGCGCTTCCATGTATTTAGAATGCCAGACCAAGTAAAGCCAGGCAGCTGGGGGTGGCCACTTTATCTGCACTGAGAATCAAAAATACAGTGGAGTGCTATGTCATTGTTTTTTTATTATTTTTTACACTACTATATGTGTGATGGACCCAACTGCCAATCTGTCACATAGAATGGGTACAACTTTTTATATCAGAGGGGAGTGGCCACCAAAAAACTGCAAGTGAGATTAAAGAGGACCTGTCACCAACCATACATGGTGATCTAATTACAGCACTGAATGCAGCATGTCTGCTGCATTCAGGCAAGGGGTCCCCCATCCCTTGACCCCCCCCTGTACCCCGAGATAATACATTTGAAAACTTACATAGTGGAGCCAAATAGGAGGTGGCTAGAGGCTGGAGCCAGCTCTCTCCACAGGGGAATTTCATGCCCCCTGTATCTTTAATCCGCCCACCGCCGCCTCCCTCATGCCAATCATTGTCTCCCTCGCCTGCTGTATAACACAAAGTGAGGGGTGCAGTTATGGCCACATTGCCCCACCTCCTGTGGTGATGTCACCGCTTATACCCGCCCTGCTCCATGTTAACCATGGAGCAGGGCGGGGAAAGACGGTGATGTCATGACAGGAGGCAGTTGCCCCGCCTCCTGCTGTGACACCCCTCACTTTGTGTTATGCAGCAGGCAAGGGAGACAATGATTAGCATGAGGGAGGCGGCGGTGGGCAGATTAAAGATACAGGGGGCGTGAAATTCCCCTGTGGAGAGAGCTGGCTCCAGCCTCTAGCCACCTCCTATTTGGCTCCACTAAGTTTTTAAAGTGTATTATCTCAGGGTACAGGGAGGGGTCAAGGGCTGGGGAACCCCTTGCCTGAATGCAGCAGACATGCTGCATTCAGTGCTGTAATTAGATCACCATGTATGGTTGGTGACAGGTCCTCTTTAAGGTTTACAAAGAACAACCAGATAGGAAAGTGTCCTTAATCCCTGCAGCACCAAAAGAAAGTAAATACATTTACATACAAGTTATAGATCTGCAATCCATTTAGTGTTGTAATCTTCAGGTCCCAGACTCATCAACGGTCTACCTAGGAAGGGACACACTAGTCATATATTTATATCAAGAGAGCCCATATTTTGTAGGATGAGTGACACTAGTAATACACAATAAAAGAACCAGACTGTGCTTCCTGGATCCGCGCTGCTCACACGATGAGATAGATTGGAGAACACAATGAGCGTGTAATGATGGCTTTTATTGCAATTCTTCCGACACGTTTTGGAGTTATACCCAACTCTTTCCTCAGGCAGTCAACATTTTGTTTTGTCTTTGGCCACCACTATTGCGAGTGGAGTGCGGCAGCCATTCTATACCTTCATTCCGGTTGTGGGTGACACATCCGTGCCAGGTGAGCAGTGACAATTGTTCACGTGATGTAAAGTGTTAAGAATATAAAACCCTATTGCGCTTTCTCTCCTCTTTTTACAGTTCACTAGTAATACACAAGCACTGAATACCTTTTCAATATTAATGTGCATAGAGAGAAAGCTACCAATCAGGCTCTAGAGGGTGGGGTTAGCCAACAATCCATGAATATCAAGTTCCCAGCACTTCTGCATTATATAGAGAAGATTCAAGCAATGGAAACAAAGTGTATGTTTTTTTTGTAATGTATACCACCCAATAACATAAGTGGCAGTGTGTCTGTTACTATTTTATGCTGTCCTATGAAACTACCTTATTCTGATTTAGATTTTCTACTTATTTATACAATTTACTTCCTTCTATGTATACATATTTTTCCATTTCATTGCAAAACTGGTAACCATCTTCCAAAACTGCTGCTGTCTTTATGGAAGGAGTCCCTGTTAATGAACACAATGGGTCTTTTAGGACACAAGACTGAAAAATGTAGGAAAGAGCAGAAGGGATCTCACTCCGGAAGCTGGTGGCAGGATACATGGCACAATGTATTTATTTACATACACATTACATATAGTGATGAGCGAGCATTTGAAGATTCTCGGGTGCTCGACCGAGCACCGAGGCCAATGCAAGTCAATGAGTGATAGGCTCCACCCACAGACATCCGGCTATAAACCGAATGTTTCTGGGAAAGGGCGGGAGGGTGGGCTTATTCAAATCGTCACAGTATACGCAGCATACAACACCTTGCTGTGCCCCCCCAGAGGGACCCTAACAATCAACCTGCTCTCTGTGTGGTGCCAGCTCACATTGTGCACTGAAGGGAGCTGCATACTTGTGTCACATCGATAATGATTACTGATGAGTCCGAGCACCTTGGAGGTACTCGGTGCTCACCAAGCATCCCGAGTACCGGGATGCTCGTGCGAGTACCGAGTAGCAGTGAGCATGCTCGCTCATCACTGATTACATGGGGAAAATTAGGGACGTTTATGTTTATATAGGCAGATAAACAAGACTTGAACTGACATTTCCAAATAGGTAAATGAGTAAAGGTAGGGTCATACGTGGCGATGTCGCCCGCGACATCGCCGAAAAGTGACGTAACAGCGATGTCGCGGGCGATATCACAAGTGCGTCGCGCTGTGTCACAGCACGACGCAACTGCAAATTATCGCTGGTTGCAGGTTGACAGGTTTATGAACATGTTCATAAACCTGTCAACCTGTGACCAGCGATTAGGCTGGATCGCGCCGTCTGACACTGTTGGCGGCGCGATCCAGCCTATATCGCAGCGTTGCTGAGGATCGCTCGCTGGGCTGAGCCCAGCCCAGCGAGCGATGGCTCCGCCCACATCGCCGCCGCGTCACCGGCATTGTCGTGCCGTGTGACAGCTGGCCTGCGATGTCGGAAGCGAGCGTGCACCTGCACATCGCTTACGACATCGCCGGCCAGAATCGCCACGTGAGACCCCACCTTAAGGGATTTTTGGATTGGAGCTTGTGTGCTAAACAGCAGGAAAGGTATATATGGCTCCTTGAAATATTCTAACCAATAAATGTTAACTGTCTGGGACTCTCACTAATAACATGAATTAGGTTTAATATGTAGAAGTAACCAATTCCGAAAATAAAAACACAGAGATTTCTAAAAAAAAAAAAAAATTGATACTGAGCCATACGAGTAGTAAAATGGCAACAAACAACACAGAGAACAGAAACAAACACATATATCTTAGAAATAAGGAGTAGAAAAGTGGGTGCAAATCTTCAGGAGACAAGCCTGCCCTTGCAATTCAAAGCCTTCAGAAAACACTTTAGGAAATGAAAAACTGTTGTCGTGCTTTTTAACTTCGGGGTTTAGCCAACTATTACTTGCTCGTGAAGCTGTTTCTATGGAGAGCTCTGCATTTGTATTAATCTTGTGAATATATCCCATATTGATTGCAACCATGGAGCACAAAAAGCTTTCTGACAGGTAACTAAGCAAAAAAGAACACATGCACATCAGGGTTTAAACTGGCTCCGAAAGAGAACGTAGAATTATGAAGTCATTAATGACTGGAGAGCATCAGAAAGCTCACATGAGACCCTAATGCTAAAGTAAAATTACTGAATACAAATTCATACGTTCCATAACAATTTTATGCAAGTTAGAAATATAATAAACATATTTTACTGGCTACAGCAAAAACATAACTGTAAAATTTGTATCAGGATCTCCAAACTATTCCATGCTATTTCTTTGTAATGTAGACCGTTCCACTTTAGATTGTCACTAGACGCCGAAAAAGCGTTTGACAGGGCGCACTGGGGATATCTAGAGGCGGTCCTTCGGAAATTCGGCTTTGTTGGCCCTTTCCTCTCAGCCGTCCTCTCCCTGTACTCCCGTCCCAATGCCAGGGTTCTGGTCTCTGGTTTCCTTTCGCCTGTCTTCCAGATCACAAATGGTACCCACCAGGGCTGCCCCCTTTCTCCGGTGATATTTGCTCTGGCGGTTGAACCTTTAGCCGAAAAAATACGCTCCACTCCTGGGGTTACAGGCCTCAGGATTGCAGGGTGGCCCACACCATCGGCCTCTACGCTGATGATATTATCATCACCTGTACCAATGTATCTACTTCCCTGCCGGCAGTTATGAATATCTTGCAAAAATACTCCTCAATCTCTTACTACAAACTCAATGCGTCAAAATCAGAGGTTTTGCCCCTTAACGTCTCAGAGGCGGAGATCTCTACTCTTTCTGAGGCCTTATCCTTCCGATGGTCATGGGAGGGATTCTCTTACCTAGGCATAAAACGTGCTTCCTCTTCTCACTTGATTAAGCTTAATTTTGACACTTTGTGTGCCAAGGTCTCCTCTGATGTGGCCTCCTACAACCTCCCTAATCTTTCTTGGATAGCGAGACCAAATGCCTTGAAGATGATGGTGTTACCAAAAATACTATATGTCTTCCGCTGTGTTCCTCTTAAAATCCCTAAAAACCTGAACTGCAGGGCATTCTGAATAGACTTGTGTGGGCGAACAGAACACCGAGGGTTGCCCGGGAGATTATGTACCTTCCCCTCCACGCTGGGGGGATGGGTCTGCCTAAATTATTGGACTATCATGGGGCGTTGGTCCTGGAGGAGGCTAGGTCCTGGTGGCATGCTCCTGAGCATCTTAAGTGGGTTTCCATTGAAACTACCCTCTTGGATGGTGGCACGCTGCGAGACCTTCTGGCAGCTGAGACCCTCCACCCCGCTGGGCGGACTCACCAGCTGGATCAGGTCCAGAACCCCTGACTTATTGGAGGAGTGTCCCGTGGCCTTGGATTAGGTTCCCTCCGGAAAACATCCCCATTGGTGTTTAAGATTTTTACTTCCCTCACTACATATGAGGACGTGGCGAGAGGCGGGCGTGGCAGCCCTGGGACATTTTCTGGGAGACGGACGTATCCCCTCCATCAAGTCCTTCTGTTACTCCCGCCCCACTTGCCGGACCGCCTTCCTCCAGTTCTTTCAAGTAGATCACCTGCTCCGAACGGGCTCGTATCTAAATAATTTGACTCCCGGGCCCGACCTACCTTGCTTGCTCAGATTTATCTTGTCTGAATCCCCCAAGGCGAAAGCATGTCAAAAATCTATAGAGAGTTGGTGGAGGGAGATTTGAAAGTGAAACTTCCATACATGAAACACTGGGAGAGAGACCTCGGGTTCTCCTCCCCGTTGGAAGACTGGCAGGCCGCTATATCAGAGATGGGGCGGACCACCAGGTGTGTTAACCACACCGAAAACCTGAAAAAGATACACCTCCGGTGGAACATCCCCCGGTCCGTGTCGCACGCTTTGCTAAGGCCCAGTCCTCGCTCTGCTGGAGACAGTGTGGGGGATATGGCAGCCTTGTCCACATGTGGTGGTCCTGCCCCGAACTCAGCACCTTCTGGACCTCAGTCTCGGGTCTGGTGTTCTCGGTCACGGGGATACGCCAGAATTTATCTCCACAGATAATGATTCTAAATATCAGCCTACAGGAGTCCCCCACACCCATCAGAGGGACAGTATCTTACATTCTTAATGCGGCTTGGCTATGCCTGGCTGCGAGGTGGAAAGCCCAGTACCCTCCCTCACTGCAAGACGTCATCCAGAAAGTTAACTGGATATTCCACCAGGAATATTTCCTGGCCTTAGATAAACCTACCAAATTCTCAGTAATCAACAAATGGGGGGTTTGGGCTGCACACCCACAGGCTTCTCCGATCCCTCCTGAGATGTTGCACACTTCTTATGCTACCCGACGTGACAACGGATCACCTTGAGATACACACTACTCACCTGTGATAGCCACGTACTTGAGACTTACAGGGACTGGCCTCCTACGGGACTCCATTGGGTAATACCCCCAATTCCCCCGTTCCTTTCCCCCTACCCCCCCTCTCCTTTTTCTTTTTCTCCTATGTGGTTTCTTTTATTCTTTTCTGTTTACTATATTATATTTTGTTTGATTGCTGCTAAGGCCTGCTTCCACCTACGTGTGGGGAAAGGTCATGTGCCATTTCCTATTGTTTGAAATCTTTGAATAAAAATCTATTGTTTATAAAAAAAAAACAAAGTCAAGCCATTAATATAATAAGTAGGGGATTCATATAACGCTGAATGAACCGATCACCAACCAGGATCTGTACAAGTATAGATAAAGTGCTATTAAGTGCATGGAGGGTGTAGACAGGTGACTCAGGAGGCCATATTTGGAAAAGGGCAGAATGGGAATAGTTAGATAAGTAAGGTGAGGTGATAGGCTAGTCTAAAGAAATGCGTTTTTAGGATCCGCTTAAAACTATGATTATTGGGAATTGAATTGTTTTTGGTAGTCAATTCCGGAGAATTGGCACTGATCATGAGAAGTCAAGCCCTGGATTTATGATGTACTGGTCTCTATGAGACCCCCACATTACCAGTCTTGTAAGCAAATAGTTAAAAAACACAGACACAAAGAAAAACTCAAAACACCCTCTTTTACCCATTTATTAACCCCAAACATACACTTGCAGCTTCAACGGTAATCCACAAAGTTTGTAAATACTTTTTTGCTCTGCTACATCCAAACCTCTTGAGCTGAGCGGTGACATTAAATGGACAGCTACAGCATTAGCTCCAGATGAGAATAACAGCTCTGACAGCTACTATTGTGAGAACGGTGACAGTAGCTAAAGTCGCAGATGTGGTTCTGTGACCTGAAAGTAGTGTGACTGCAGCGCTGAGACTGGCCAATATGATTCTCCTGCTTTAATCACCATTTTGCTTCCTTTTGCTGTCCCCTAGCCCTTTAACTGCGCTTTCCTTCTCAGAGACATCCGTGTTCGTGGGTCCAAGCACGGACACTTGGTTTTCAGTGCAGACCCCAAACTTTACAGTTAGAAACAGTTATCTGAATGATGTCTTAGTGTATTTAGGACTTTTTGAGCAATGGGACTAGTTAATTTAATGAACTTTAGAAAACAAAAACTCTGAAAATTTTAAATTTCTGTTGCAGCTTTGTACTGTATACTTATGGGTATCCTGTACAAAGACTACACTCAGTAGCAGCAGCTTGATAAAAAAAGGAGAAAAAAGTGCCATAACAATGAAACATGCTTTTTGTTAAGCTTTGCTTTACAGTTCTTGATTTCGGCTTTTTCTCCAGCTTTAGTTTTATATAGCTTTTGTAATAATTGTCCATACTGCTTTCTTACATAACCATGACTTACAGCATACAAAAGCTAGAAGCAGGGGATCAGACCCATCAGGAACGCTGCATGGTCACAGAATAGCTGTTCGGCAGACTGGTGAGCATCTGTAAAATGGGCTTATCTTGCCAAGCATTACCCTACATCTGCATGGTGTAATTACGGATAGATTACAAGTTTGCAAAACCTGTACATGACATTAAACAGTCAGCTATGAGCTGCTTTAAAAACATTCACAGCTTGTTGGACTGCAGCACAGACGTCCCTGACATGCTGGAAACAAAAAAACAAAATTGTAGAAACTACAAAGATGAGTAAGGATGCAACAAAAATATTAGTACACTTAGGCCTAAGGGTGGACATGTTAGTACACTTAAGCCTAAGGGCGGACATACCATGGTGCAACTGCACAGGGGTCCAAGAGGTAAAGGAGTCTATCGCCACTTCCAAATCAGGTGGAATTTGCATATAGGTGAGTTATTGGAGTGCAGAGGGCCCATATACAGTTCTTGCACACGGGGCCTTTTTTATCAATGTCTGTCATTGTTTAGGCTTTGAGAATGAGAAGAGTGAATACATCTTGATCATTGTCTGTTTTTACCATAATGGCAGCATCCATTTTCTTCATATGTAATAGATAATGAGATAGGGATTGTCTGTAGTTATTTGTGCAGGATGGGTCAAAAGGAGAGAGGAAGATGCTAGAAGAGACAGAGAGATTCAAAATTTTGGTTAGGTGAGTGGTGAAGACTGGAGAGAGAGAGACTAGGGTAGGTGTGAGGGAATGGGGTCATGGTGCTTGTAGTAGCCTGCAGAATTTTTCTTCTGTGACTGGGTCAAATGTGGAGAGTGAGCCAGAGGAGATGTGGGGAGGGATGGCAGTATCGGTGCTTGGTAGCCGGGAGCAATGGCTTGTGGGTCCGGGAACTGATTTCCTGACAAATGTTTTTATTTTCTCTGTGAAGTAAGAAGCCAGATCTTCAGCACAAAGGTTAGTGATAGGGGACCGCACTTTAGGACTGAGGAGAGAGTGAAATCTGCCAAAGAGTTTCTTTGGATTGTTGATTAGTGAGGAGAGCATATCGGTAAAGTAGGTCTGTTTGGCGAGCCAAAGGGCAGAGTTATAGGTTCTTAGCATAAATTTATAGTGGATAGAGTTTTCTCGTGTGCCAGTTTTCCTACATTGGCGTTCAGCACTCCTGGAAATCGCTGTAGGAATCGAGTTTAGGATGTGAGTCAGTGCTGTTTTACTCTGTGTTTGGAGGTTGTGAGGGTGAGGGGCATACTTGGCCTAGGGTGCTTCTGAGAGAATCATTGTAGTGATGCACAGCCAGATTAGGACAGGAGAAGGAGGAGATTGGGGACAGTGATGAGTGTAGAGAGTCTGTGAGTGTATGAGGGTTAATGTCCTGAAGATTTCTCAATAAGTGATAGGTAGAAGTGTGCTGGGGTGGGTGAGATTTTTGAGCGTGAAGGAGAGAAATTGTAGCCAGAGCGCGGAAGAGGCGAGTTATCCAAGGAGGAGGTTGAACAGCGCCAGACAAAGACCAGGTCTAGGATATTACTGTCTGTCTATGTCTCAGAGGTTGAGAGCAATGAGAAGCAAGAGAAGTGCTTAGTGATAGGAGCTGGGATGCAGATGGAGAGATGGGGCTGTTTATGGGGATGTTGAAGTCTCCCAGAACAAGGTTGGGTAAAAATAGGCTTAGAGGATGGATGGAGATATCGCGCCGCCAAACAGAACCAGATGTCAGTCCGAGTAGAAGAAAGAGCCTTTATTCCATAAGGATAAGAAAAAGGGTTGGTAATTCTGAGGACAAGAAGTGTGGCAGCCATGTGGAAAAATGGTCGAGGAACTGGGTGGGTGACCCTGTGGGGCAGTATACCACTGCTACTCTGAGGGGGAGGGTATGGAAGAGCCTAATGGTGTGGACCTCATATCATAGAAACAAGAAACTAAAAATGTTAATTATCAGAATAAGAATTCAGGAGGGCAAAATCATTAGGAGATGGTTCATTTTATAACTGAACCTGACATCTGAAAATATAAGAACAGTGTTATAGGGATAGTATAAAACTATACAGTACTAAAGTGTGGACCAAAGTTAACTAGACCGATCCCTAACAAGTGTTTGCAGTGGAGAAACATTGAGTATTCTGCAATAAGCAGACGACAACTGGATTTCCTATGAGACTGAAGAGTTATCGAGAAGACATTGGTTGGAATTCATTAAGAGACAAAAACTTAAGGAGGGGTCATTTTTTTGCTCATTGATGTCAAACTAAATGGAACAGACGAATAATTAGTAATGCAAACTATATTAAGTCTACATAAAATTTTTGTCAGCTCAGATGCTTCTGCATTATTCTCTGAGGCATAAATTATATAAATTCATAAAGTTCTGTCCCTTAGGCCAGGGCTGGCTGGAGCCTCTAACCCGGTGGCACATTTCTACAGCCAGCCCTGCCTGAGAAGCGGGGGGGGGGGGAATTTGCTGTCGGGCTGCCTTGAGAATTGGCGGGTGCTGAGGGGGGGGGGGGGGGGGGCTGTCGGGCTGTCAGCACTGACCTTGCCTGATGCTGTCTCCGTGCCTTCCCACCGCAAGGCGGCGCACCGGCGCAAAGCGACACCCCGGCCGGCCCGTTTCTGCAGGGGGCGGCCCTAATGGTGGACTATACCACCAGCCCAGGGGACCTGCCCCTGCCACCTGGGCCAGCCCGCCCCTGCTTAGGGCCACGTCACACACACAGATAATTGTGCAGATATTGTTCGCAGATCTCTGGTTCCAGTGAAATCATGGACACATTGTTCCATTTTGTGGCCATGTACAAATGAACAATTTGTCCATGATTTCACTGGAACCAGAGATCTGCGAACAATATTTGCACAGATATCTGTGTGTGTGACGTGGCCCTTATATATAAATAAAATACATGAAAAAACTAAACATTGCAAACATATTATTTTCTCTAAAATAATCACCTTTGTCAAATCAGTCACTAAGGACAACATCTGCAAGGAGTTTGTATGTTCTCCCTGTGTTTGCGTGGGTTTCCTCCGGGCACTCCGGTTTCCTCCCACATTGTAAAGACATACTGATAGGATGTTTAGATTGTGAGCTCCCAAGAGAGACAGCATTACTGATGTATGTAAAGTGCTATGGAATTAATAACGCTATATAAATTAATAAATATTATTATTATCATATGTATTTGTTGTAAGGTCAATATACCCCACAACAAGCTGCAGTGTTTTTTCTGAAATCTTTCATCAGAATTTCGGAGCATTGCTCGTCATGTTTCAGACTGGCCTGAAACTTATTCCAAATGAAATTTTGAAGCCGCTCTATTAAAACAAACATTCTGCAGACACTATTGTTCACAGAAAAATAATCTTATTAAGGCAGTAATATAAAAGATATACTCATCTTGTAAGTCTTAGTGCTGCCAAGGAAGCAATGCCTGGAGGTTATGCTGTTCAATGCCATATACTAACATTTTCTGCACTTAACTGGGCTTAACTGTTTAACCACTGAACTAGCAAGGATCCATTTTAGATGAAAAAGTCAAAATAACAGAATGTGTTGGGTATAATAACTTATATATAGTGGGTAAAATAAGTATTTGAAATGCTGCCGATTGTGCAAGTTTTCCAACTTACAGAGAATGGAGAGGTCTGTAATTTTTATGATAGGCTAGGGTCACACATGTATATATATTTTAAATCCTGATCCTACTTTTAAGCTTTCAAAAACCTCAAAACCGGATCAGGAAACGCTCCCCACAGGAGCCCATTATGGTAACCAGATTGACTACATGCAATCCGGTTACCGGCTCTGGATCTGCAGCCTGCATAAAAATCATGCAGGCTGCTGTTTTCGGAGCGGTTCTGTGATCCGCAATGAGGTAACCGCATTGCTCAGGATGTATAATCCTGAGCAATGCGGTTACCTTCTACTTTGTTCATCCCTGCTGCCGCAGGGATGAACAAAGTATTATCTGTTTAATATAATATTAAATATTAATATTAGTTGTGTGCAACATGTCTCTAGGGGTGCCCACCCTCCCTAGAGACATGCCGCCCACTCCTGTGGGTATGTCAGGGGTTAATAACCCATTTAAAGTAAGCCGGCTATTGCCGGCTTTCTACAATTTTATCAATGAAGCCGCGGCTCCCCTGACAGTTGCACAAATACTGTACGTAATGTACATACACTATCTGCCTCTGTCCGAGGTCCTGTAGGCATTTACATTAGATCTATGGTGGTGCGCTGCCCATAGATCTAATGTAAATGCCTACAGGACCCTGGACAGTGGCAGATACTATACATACTTGTTCTGTGGTTTCCACAGCATTTTTCTTGTGCGCTATGGACTTTCGTGCCGGGATGAGACCTGGACTTCACAGCTGAACTTGGCCCTGGACGAGGATGGTGGCTCACCAGTGGATTTGGTGGGGGATGGCACAGTTCAGGGGCATACTAAGAGATATAAGGAGCTCCTCAAAAAACGGACAAAAATCTGGTGGAACCGTGCCTTCTTGAATAAATATGTAGAGAGGAATTAATCCCTAGGGGATTGAGGATTCAGGATTCAGATATTTCCCTCATTCCCAGTCATTAATGACTCAATTAGGGAGAGATGGGAGGAGGTGGCTAGTGACTGCTCTATGGGGTTTCTTACCCTTCTCAGTGAAATCAATATGAATCACTTGAGAGTATTGAAAAGGAGATGGAAGAATTATTGGAGAAAATTCAGGAGATGCATCCAGTGAGGGCCTTAAAAAATTTAAGGAGGAAACTGAGGCTGAAATGTCTAAGATGGAAAAGGAGATATAAAGTCTTATAAAATCAAAAAGTTTCAACGTGACCTAACTGATTTCCAGCAAAACCGTGTTTATAAGTGGAAAAGTGGCGACAAACGTGGTCGTCCAAAACCAAGACCTAATTCAAAACCTAATAAACCGTCACCAGCTCCAGCCCTTCTGATGGAGCAGGTGCGTCTACCCCGAGCGGGACTGATGAATCAGACTCGGATATGTCTGGTATCGGGGTGGTCACTCGTTTTAAATCTAAAACGTCTTGCCCAAGGGGTCAGCCAAGAATCTTCTTGTCAGCAATAACAGGGCCCCACAGGTGATTAATCTATCCAGTCATACTCTCTCTAGAACTCAGACCGACTTACTATCTAAAGGTTTGTCTTTCTCTCCAATTAATTGTTTCAACTTCTTCACAGCACTAAAGGATCTGGCGTTGTTTTCCCGCAAGATGATTTTTAAGAAGTTGTATACAAAGAAATTCTCATCTCCTGGCCTTTTGAAGCAAGAGAGGTGGAAGCTCTAGATAACCTAGAGGATCTGGAGAATGAGGTTCAACCAGACCCTAGGAGTGTTTCCACCCACTACCAGGACTAGATCACTGAGATTTCCCCCTTGTCAGTCTGTCCAGCAGTTGACATATTCAATAAATTGGTGGCGGAGGACTTGGAAAGGTTGTCAGCGGTAAGGAGATATGATAACCTTACACGTCACCAATGTCAAGCACTCTCGGATTTAGAGAGTCTTGCTGATGTTGTTATAAAACCGGCTGACAAGGGGGGAAATGTCGTGATCTGGCCTACGGCCATGTATGAACGTGAGGCGCTTCGCCAGTTGCGTGACCCTGATACTTACCGTAGATTGCTGTTTAATCCACTTGTCTCCTTTTGTGAACAACTCCAGTCCATCTTGGAGGATGCATGTGTACAAGTGACCATTACTAAACAAGTGTTTGAAAATTTGCTAATTAAATATCCTAAAGTTGCAACATTTTATTTGCTATCAAAAATTCACAAGGATGCCCTTGTCCTGCCGGTCCGTCCGATTGTGTCTGGAATAGGGAGGCTATGTGAACCCATATGTAAATTTATTGATTTTTATTTGAAACCTTTGGTAGAGACGTTGCCCTCCTATGTCCATGACACAACGGACGTCCTGGCGCGGATGGATGGCATCTTTGTGGAACCTGATGTTTTGATTGTAACCGCAGATATTGAGTCCTTGTACACGTGCATCCGCCATTCTGATGGACTGGCGGCCGTTAAATTTTTTCTGGGTGCTGCCGGTGGGGATGTTGCGATGGTTGACCTGATTGTTGGGCTCCTCCGCTTTGCCCTTACCCACAATTTTTTTGTTTTTAAAGATGTATTTTATTTACAGGAGCGCGGCACTGCCATGGGCGCGGCCTGCGTGCCCTCGTACGCCAACCTCTTCCTGGCTTTCTGGGAAAGATGGCTTTTTGGCGACGAGGGTGTGGCTGGCCGCGACCATGTGCAGTGCTGGCTCCGATACATTGATGATTTATTATTTTTGTGGCAGGGCACAGCGGAGGAGCTCGACTGTTTCATGAGCAGACTGAATATTAATCCTTATAACATCAAACTGACTTATAAATTTAGCACAAAGCGTATTGAATTTTTGGATATTTTGATAGAAGTAGACAATGACGGTCGTATTATGACTGATGTCTACAGGAAACCAACTTTGGTTAACGCTTTGTTGCATGCGACGTCTGCTCATGACAGGTCGACCGTTCGCGCTGTCCCCATCGGGCAGTTTCTCAGGATGATGCGTATTTGCTCTACTGATGAGAAATTTGAAGAGCAAGCGAAAGATCTGGCAGTTAGGTTCAAGGAGCGAGGGTATAGCAATCGAAGTATAAAGAGGGGCTATCTCCGGGCTAAGCATACCCCACGTATTGACTTGCTTAAGACAAAAGGTACCGGGAATGAGTCTAATGATGCATCTGTGGTGAGATTTATCACCACTTACAATCACGAGTGGGAGCACATCAGATCCATTTTGAAACGTCACTGGCCTATCCTCCAATCTGATCCTCACCTACGTGAGTCTTTATCGGAGTTTCCGATGATGACGGCGCGCAGATCTCGGAATCTGCGCAACATGTTGGTTCGGAGTCACTATGTTCCCCATATACCTGCTTTGTTCGGGTCGACACGACCTTTGAGGGGTTGTTTTCCCTGTGGCCACTGCACGGCCTGCGCCAGTGTTCTTCGCTGTTCCTCATTTACGTCAGCAAATAATATTAAAACCTATGATATAAGGGAGTACATTAACTGTGACACCACCAGTGTGGTGTATTACGCCACCTGTGGGTGCTCACTAGTTTATGTGGGTCTCACTTCTAGGGAATTGCGTAAACGGATTGGGGAACATGTGAGGGGTATTGTTGCGGCCCGGACAGTGGAGGACCTTTCCACTTTAAAAACGTTACCTCGTCATTTTAAGACCCATCATGATTGTGACCCCTCTTCTTTAAAGTTTAGGGGGATTGAGATCATCCATGGTGGGATTCGAGGTGGCAACACACGGAAAATCCTAGCCCAGCATGAAACTAGATGGATCGTGACCTTGGGGACTTTGTCTCCTAAGGGACTTAATGAATCTCTTAGTTTTGCCCCTTTTCTGTGACCATTCTCTACTTAGTCTTCTGTATATTGTACCTTATAATTTATTTTTGTTTTTAAATATTTATTTTCAGCCTGTTTGAGTACCACCACTCTTCCATTTGCCCCTTTATGGACCGGTTCTGCTGTGAAAATTCTTCGGTTTTTCATCTTGGTGGACCTAGACCTCGTGCACATGGGATTACCTACATCCAACGTTGGACTATTTTCACATTTGTCTGTGGACTTATGCTCTGCTGCTGTGAATTTTTTCTCCCCTTATATGTTCTTTCACTTTGGAGATGTACTTTAACTCTCAGCAGCTATTGCACACTTATACAGTCTTATGTGGAGTATTACATTTCCCATGTGCCCCGTGTTATTCTAAGGTAGCTCCAAGTTGTCTTGGACCATTCCTAATTTTTCATGTGCGTGAGTGCTGCATCAGCTCCCGCACTCCTCCCTCTGGGTGGCGTGGCGTCTATAATGCGGCAGCGCATGCCCGGGAGTCATGGTGACGCGTCCCTGCTCCCGGGCAGGCGCAATACATCGGCCGCGGTGATACCGCGTCACTTCCGGTTTCGGAGGAAAGGGCGGAAGTGACGTAGCGCTAGTTATGAGCGCACATGTTCCGGCTTCTGTAATTGCCGGATGATATATAAAGGGCTGTAATGGCTGGTAGGCTGCTACTCAACATTCCCCCTGATGAAGTGATGATTTAAAGGAAACGTACGTTGGGGACAGTAAGCGGGGGATCCTTCCACTGTGGGGTATACTTTGTGACATGTGTAATCATGCTATGTGAGTGTGATCTGACTCTTTTATTTAGGCTGGACATGTTACTCTTATACATTGTATAGGGAAGCAGGATGTTTGTACATTGACTGTGCATTATCTGAGGGATGTTTATGCTGTCATCTGTGATGAATTTATGATTTTGCACTTGCACTTTACTCATGAACTGTATAATTGTTTATGTACAGATGCTACGATGCTTGTATGCTCTCTGTTTGCAATGCACTACATAACCATGTTCCCTGTACTTGTTGTATAATATCTTACACTGTACATTGGTCACTGTGTTGCTCCTAGTGAGCCATTTCTCTGGTCTATTGGCTCTGTGAGTTTAAATATAAAACATTGCTTGCCATAAAACGCACACTTTCTCTCCGTTTCTCTTTGTTTATTATACATTACGTACAGTATCTGCGCAACTGTCAGAAGCCGCGGCTTCATTGATAAAATTGTAGAAAGCCGACAATAGCCGGCTTACTGTAAATGGGTTATTAACCCCTGACATGCCCAAAGGATTGGGCAGCATGTCTCTAGGGGGGGGTGGGCACCTCTTAGAGACATGTTGCACACAACTAATATTAATATTTCATTTTTTATTAAACATTTACCACTTTGATCATCCCTGCGGCAATTTTTGCAAGTTCTTGGTGCTTCGGTTACATTCACACTGTGCGTTTTTTTAGCCCTTTTTTGCAGTGCACTGCAAAAAACGGATCACTGAAATGACATCCCAGGCAAAAACATCTGGAATAAATAAATTCCAACCACATAGTAGAAAACAAAAATAAAAATAAGAGAGCACATATAAAATAGACAAAAAAGGTGGAAATAAAATAATGAATTGGCTGCAAACAAAAAACCTTGCAAAACAATGATGAATCGGGCCTTAATATACCAATGCTTCCACTATTTGTCCAATACAAGATAGGGGCATTTATTGAGTGCACAAGAATTGTGGTGCAATGAGCTTAAATAAACTTTTAAAATTGATTCACGTGTTTTTTAGACTTTGTCTGCATTTGATGCGATCTCACTGAAAGGGGTATGGTATTACTGAATTGGGGCATGGCTTAATGTGCCAAAATGTGATCATAAAATGTCCACTACAAAAATGGCCAACCTGTAGGGTGGTGTAAGCTTACGACTGAGGCTAGTTTCACACCACGGTTTTGAACAGTCAGGTTCTGTCCGGTATTTTGCAGGAAGCACAGGACAGAACCTGACAGCCCCGGACAGAACAGAACCGCCCTGTCCGGGGCTGTCATGTTATCCACGGAGCAGGGTGGGGAAAGGAGCTGACGTCACCGCAGGAGGCGAGGCAGGTGGCCAGCACCTCCAAAAATGATCCCCCGCTCTGCGCCTGCATACAGCTTCAGCTTCTCATGCAGCAGGCGCAGGAGAGGGACACCATGAGTGATAGGAGGGAGGCGGCGGCGGAGAGAGGATAATACATACAGGGGACATTGTCTTGTGAAGAGAAGTGGCTCCAGCCACTAAACCCCACCTCTTTGGCTCCAAATTGTAAGTTTTTTAATTCAATTATCTCGGGGTACAGGGGTACTCAAGGGATGGGGGACCCTTGCCTGAATGCAGCAGACGTGCTGCATTCAGTGCTGCAATTAGATGAGCATGTATGGGGGGTGACAGGTCCTCTTTAATGTGGGGAATTTTTTTTTAGCCACTTTCTTCACTTTTTCTTTTTTTTCAATGGGTGAGAAAAAAACACTGCAAAACGACTGAAATAATTGACTTGCTGCAGATTTTAAAAAGCTACAGTTTTTCAATTCAGACAGGAAAGAAAACAAGTATGTGCATGAGATTTCTGAAATCTAGTAGTGTTTGATTGCACTGTAAAAAGCAGATTTTGTATGAAAAAAAGCTGCAGAAACGCAGCTGTGAACATAGCCTTAGAGATTCTAAACCTTGCTGCACATTTCTCTGGCTGATGCTCTATATACATTCATCAATTACGTACATTACTTGATTGATCTTTTCCTAATATTTCTTTCTGTGCAAAGAAATGTGACCCATACAAGGTGCAGTAAGACCCTAAACACTTGTAAGAATGAGCAGTCAATTGTAAAGGTTGTTTGGGGCTACAATATTGATGACTTATCTATGGGATAGGATAACAATATTAGTGAGCTGCAGTGACCCGCTACATAAATTTCTTGCATACGACCACTGCCAGAGTAGGTATTTATTTTTGTCATTTATATAGCGCTAATGATTTCCACCATGCTTTACACACGTCAGCACTGACCCCATTGAGGCTCACAATCTAAACTCCCAATCAGTATATCTTCAGAGTGGGGTGGAAATCTGAGAACCTGGAGGAAACTCACACAAACATGGGGAGAACATACAAACTCCTTAGGCTGCTTTCACACTGCGTTTTTGTGCAATCGGTAGCTGTCCGTTGTAAAACGGACAGCTACAGACAGATTTGGCCCCCTTGCATCCCTATGGGCCACGGATCACATTGGATTTGCCCTTAATGGCATCCGATTTTTGTCAGATCCAATTCTGTCCGATTTTTTCCTGCACCCAAAATCGGAGATTGCTCCGATTTTGGGAGCATCGGACAGAATCTGACAGAATCAGATCCAACATGATTCGAGGTCTTTAACATGGGGGCCTATGGAGTGCGATTTTAGTGTACTGAGCATTCTCAGTACACTAAGGGTATGTGCACATCAGTCGTTTTGTGGGCTGTTTTTGGACGTTTTACGTCGGCGTTTTCTGCTGAGTTTTATGTTAATTTATGTTAATCCTACCCACCGTCTGGGTTAACATGATACTCAATGGAGTTTAGAAAACGCTGTCTACATTAGAATGTTTTTCTTCTGGTCGTTTTCAGTCAAAACTGAGTTTTTTCAGTCAAAACTGAGTTTTTACAACGTTTTTCAAAGAATAGAGCAAGTGACTTCTTTCCTCCGTTTTTCCAGCGCTTCCAGCTGATCAAGTGCACAAAAAACTCAGTTTTCAAAACAGCCGAGAAAAACGCTGGAAAACTGGGCGGAAAACGAGCAAAAAACGAGGGACACTGCTGAGCACAGAAAACTCAGTTTCTTCTAAAAAAACCCAGGTTTTTGGACGTTCTGCAGAGATGCACAAACGTCAGATGTGCACTTACCCTAAAACTGCTCCTAACCGTCTAATTTCACTTCCGCAATGTATATACACATATACAAATACATACATTGTGGAAGTGAAATTAAATAAATGCAAGGGTTAAAAATCTTTATTCTCACCCGTCCACGAGTTTCCCAGCATCACCAGCTATCTTCTGATCCTTACAGGACATGGCGTGATGTCACAACCCGGTCACATGACCGGTTACCGCGGTAAATGGTCATGTGAATGTGACGCAACCACAGGTCCTGTAAGGATCAGAAGATACCTGGAGACGCCGGGGACTCGTGGACGGGTGAGAGTAAAGATTTTTTATTTTGTAAGGTCCGGAGGAGAGGGGAGAAAGAGGGTGAGACTGAGGGAGCAGGGAGAGGAGGGGGGAAAGAGGTGACAAGAGGCAGAGAGGAGCGAGGTGACAGGAGGCAGAAAGGAGCGAGGTGACAGGAGGAGCGGGGAGAGGAGGAGAGAGGGAGAAGATCCAAACTGATCCTGAAAAATATCGGAATCGGATGCCTATCTTGCATCCGATTGCAGGCATCAGTTTGGACTCGTTGCTGTCCGAGGGGTACTACAAATAAAAGGATCCCCTCGGACTGCAAAATAACGCTATGTGAAAGCAGCCTTACAGGTACTATCCGTGGTGGAATTTAAACCCAGGACTGCAAAACTATAATGCTAACTACTGAGCCCCCATGTTGAGCTGCCAGATGTCACACCTCCATAAGTGTGATACTGATGACCTATCCAGAGGATTTGCTCACTACTAAAATGTATGGTATTTTTCACTTTTCTTTCACTGAGCATAGTCTACACTGTATGCTACAATCATATGAGAAGATCATATAGGTCGAGGCTGTAATCTAAAACTACTAACTAGTAGATTCCGGAAAATATTTTAAATTTATAATATTTATATAGCACTATTAATTACATAGCACTTTACATATATTTGCAACACTGTCCCCTCTTGGGGCTCACAATCTCCACAACTTATCAGTATGTCTTTCAAATGCGGGAGGAAACTCATGCAAACATGGGGAGAACATCAACACAAACTCCTTGCAGATATTGTCCTTGGCGGGAACTGAACCCAAGACCTCAGCACTGAAAGTGGGTAGTGCTAACCAATGAGCCACAGTGCCACCTTAGAGTTATTCAAATCAACTTATTATTATAATATTTCATTCCAATAGTATTTCATCACGTAAGATGAGATTGGCTTACAGCTTCGTACAGTATTAGTTCTGTTTACACAGGAAGTTCACAGCTAGTTGTTCTTTTTATTATTTCTGTGCATTTTGTATTTTAGAAAAATTATTCATCGGTTTGCAGCTTATACTGCACAGCCTCCAAGCATCAAAGACTCACCAAGCCCCCGTTGAGTTTGACACTTGTTTTTCATTTCCAGGCATTGATTTTTCTCAGTCCAGTCAACATATTTCATTGGAATAAACTGTTAGCACTATCAGCATCAAATATTGATTACTGCAAGTCTAAGATCCCCACCTGAGAATATGTAACCTTAATTTCCAGCAGGTTACATTGGTTATCACCAACCGGCTGGAGATAGAAAAGGAATCATTATGCAGTCCAAAATGTTCACCGACATATAGCTCCTTGAATACACACTGATAGTAACACAATAAGACAGGCGATGTGACAGCGATTATCACTGCCTGAAAACGAGGAGCCAAGATGTAAATTATAATGGACTATAAGTAAATGGTTTCTAGTGGAGTCAAGGAATGACACATACGAGAGCAAAGTGGCTGAGAATAAGTGGCAAAGAGGTGCAAGATTATGTGGAAACTATGTGTGTAAAATAAAGCCAATGCATACATGGCAACAATTATATTGTAAGCTGTTCATGGTGGCAACACATGACGTGGCAGAAAAACACCTGACTCCTGCATATACCTCTTCCTTTATGGAATATACAGTAATTGAACACAAATAGGTAATGCAACTCAATAGCATGGTTAAAACTAGGGTTATCCCCATGGCCACCAATCAAATTGCTTTACATATGACCGTCATGATGACTTAATTTAGATATAATACAGTAAATGGATTTCCTATGGTGTAAAGGGAGTTTTTCACCCCCAAAATGCATATAAAATGGGCAATCCAGTGTTGAAGGGGACGAGTCTGCATATTGGGGTCTTTGATTGGCATTGCTTACTTGTCAGAGCGAGCCCTGTCTAAATGCTGCCACGGTGTGTGTGGCATCGCTTGCATGCAGTGGCTAGGTGCATTCTCCTGTCTCCTTTCTTCAGATGCATCTCTCTGCACTTCTGGGTGTATTAGTGTAGTGAGAAGCAGTGTCAGAAGAAAGGCAACAGGGAGGAGAAAACGAGTGACCATTATATGCACATGTGGCTAAGGTCAGGTCAGGTATCTCCAATACACATGCGTACTCACACTGGCAGCATTCAGACCATGCTCGTGTGGCGCCCCACAGGGTAGGCCACCACCAGAGATACTGCACTCCTTCTTTAGAGGGAGAGTAGTTCCTCTGCTCTCCAGGTGCTAGTATAGAGCAGTTGAGCTTCACACACACACACACACACACACACACACAACATGTTACGTATTAACTGCCTTGTAGTATGGAAGTGCTGCTGCTGTAGGTTTAAATGAAGCCTTTTTTTTCCCCTGCTCAGTGTGAGTAGATGAGGCTAATGAGCAGAGCATGTAGTAGCAGGTGTGTGGGTGTGAATGCTTAGGTATGCTGAGGGGCGTGTCTGGGCTGGTTGCTCCCCACCCCTCAGCCTTAAATGAATCAGCTCACATCCACTTGTTGTTGCTGATTTCAGTTCACTTCTGGACTGTGACCTGGTGTGAGCAGATGCTGATCTGAAGCTGCTGTGATTTTTTCCCTTGGAAGTTGCTAGGCTCCATGGTCCGTGGGTGGAGGTAGGGGTTTATGCCTAGGGCTTCAGGAGCTTTAGAGACTTAGGTTGGCGGCTCGAACCTCCTCACCTTTAGAGGTACCTTCGAGATCAGGGCGAGCCAGGGACTCCAGTATCAGGGCCAGAGTAGGCTCCCCCTTATCCCCTTCGTCCAGCTCCTGGCTACCCCGACCCCTCCCAGAGTTACATAACAACCCACTATATTTTCCCCGAAGCCGCTATGTCAACTCGAGCTATTGCGCACCTGGTGGAAGAACTCTCTCAGGAGGTGTCTAACCTACGAAATCAGGTGGCGCATCAGCTTCGAAAAGTGGTTGGGTATCTGGCTGCGGTTCACACACTGTCTATACCAGAACCCAATATCTCCCTCTCTGAACGATTTTCAGGAGGGAGAGATAATTTTTTAGTTTTTAGAGAAGCCTGAAAATTATATTTCAGGCTGCGTCCTCATTCTTTGGAGAGCGAGAAACAGCGTGTGGGGATTATACTCTCCCTTCTTAAAGGGGATCCCCAGTCCAGGGCCTTCTCTCTGCCAACCGATTCTCCTTCCATACAGTAGGTAGAGTTTTGCACAACTTGCCCTGGTGTATGGTGACCCTGATACCGTGTCCCTTGCTGAGTCTAAACTACATAAGCTCAGGCAGGGAGCAGAATAGCCGAGGAGTATTGCTCTGAGTTCAGGAGGCTGCAATGGCGCTTACATTTAGGTTGGACAGCGACACCTAAGAGAGAGAGACGGATCCAACCCTGGACCTGGTGGCCATCCCTGCTGTGGAGGTTACACATGTGCATTCTCATGTTCCTAAGTAGTCGGGCACTGCGGAGTCATGTCCTAACCCATCTGCAGTTCACCACGTTGGACGGTCTTGTTTCTATTGCGGTCAACCTGATCACTTCATTAGGGTCTGTCCATACTGTGTTAACCCCGCTTCTCAGCTGCAGACGTCCCATGTGGATAAGCGCGTCAGTGCTGCTGTGTCTGCCTTGTTGGTCAGGCCTGCTTCCCTATGTCTCCATCGATGGTGGTTAATCACCCACCGAAGGATAGGAGTGGAACCCTGCCTGCACCTCAGATCAATGCCAAACTCAGGTGTTATCTGAAGAAGCGTGTTAGGAGGAAGGCGGTAGCCCCCACTAAGCCCTTGGTGAGGAAGGTCCCCGAGACGAAATCGGGAACCATTTCTGCCGTTTGCCCCCTGAGAGTGAACATTCGTTGTGTGACCACGTGCATGGCAATAAACGGTCACGTCAAGACCTGTGTGTGAATGACTATGTGTGGGTGCTGTCAAAGCACGTAAGGTGGAAGTGTGCGACTGGAGCACCTACTACGGGAGTTATTGTTCTGTTCAGAATAGTGGCCATTTTTAACCCCGTATTGTTCCACTTGGCCATCCCCCCAGTGCTCTGCACCTGTAATATCTTCAAAATGTCATCACTCAGGAGGTTCAGACCATTGCCGGACATGTCCGGTTTAGAGTCCGGAGGCCTCTCGCAAAAGGGAGGGTACTGTTACTTATTGACAGCCTTGTAGTATGGAATTGCTGCTGCTGTAGGTTTAAATGAAGCCTTTTTTCCCTGCTCAGTATGAGTAGATGAGGCTAATGAGTGGAGCATGTAGTAGCAGGTGTGTATGTGTGAATGCTTAGGTATGCTGAGGGGCGTGTCTGGGCTGGTTGCTCCCCACCCCTTGGCCTTAAATGGATCAGCTCACATACACCTGTTGTTGCTGATTTTAGTTCACTTCTGGACTGTGACCTGGTGTGAGCAGACGCTGATCTGAAGATGCCGTGTTTTTTTCTCTTGGAAGTTGCTGGGCTCCGTGATCCGTGGGTGGAGGTAGGGACTTATGCCTAGGGCTTCTCAGGACCTTTAGGACTTTAAGGCTCGAACTCCTCACCTTTAGAGGTACCATCGAGATCAGGGAGAGCCAGGGACCCCAGTATCAGGGCTAGAGTAGGCTCCCCTTATCCCCTTTGTCCAGCTCCTGGCTACCTCGACCCCTTCCAGCGTGACACAACACTTAGGACCACAGAACTGTGGGAGGACCCAAGCGTAGCTGGGAGGGAAAAAGGAAAGTGCAGGAAGTGTGGAGTTAGTTAGTCGAGAGAGAGGGTAGAGAAGAATGAGGAGAGAAGTGCTGGCTCCCACGGGCTGGAGCACGGTCATGCATTGCCCTGGGAGGGAACAACCGACGGGTGAGGAAGAAGAACAGAGCCCATGGGGTACGGAGAAGTAGATCCCTGTACGCCCGTATCTGGCGAGGGTACAGAGGGGCTGGTGGATGACACAGGAACCTGGCCCTGAACACTGCGCGGACGCTGTATGCCCGAACCGTTGAACCAGAGGCCCCAAGTTCCTAACGAGAGCTGTGGCCAAACACCCGACTTGGAGATAGCAGCTGAACTAGGGAGCACTACCCGGGAGGGGTACAATTGAGCACCCGTGGCTGTCGGTAACTGAGCTCTGAGTGTGGAGGCGATGAGAGCCTGGGGGGCAGAGTGGTGTCGTGCTCGCCCCAGAAGAGAAACTACCTTATAGCGCTGAGAGAGACCACCAGAGAAAGAGATGCCCAGTAAGAGAGAGAGACAGGAACACCAACAGAGGCTAGACTGCACTGTCCCGGTTCTGAAGACAGCGCTGAACCAGAGGTTGGCAAGGGAAGCACCCCACGGCCATGCTGAAACCACCGAGTAAAAGTCACAGAATTCAATCAATGGTGTGTGAGACTTTCTTTAGCGACGACCACCGGCTGCAGAGACCGCATGAGACACCGGGGTGATGATGACCTAATGACTATCTTGCCAAGGTATGAATTGAACCCTCCTTCCAGCTGCCCTGGGGACCGCGCTCCATCTGTGGGGAGCGAAGCCATCCAAGCTACCAGACGTCGTCTCCAGAGGTTCTGAAGAAGCGCCGGCCGTCCTGGAAGCATACCGCAGGTGGCGTCACGAATACCCCTTTTTCCCTGTCATCTCCCACCTGTTTATTAAAATGACACGGCAAGGGTCACAGGACCGGGTCTTGGCCCCAGTCTGTTCCCGTAAAATGAACTGAGAGTGAAGAAAAACAAGCTGCCCGGTTGCCAAGTACCCCTGGCCCTGGAGTGGGCGTGTCACTCACTCTTCCAAGTGGACACTGTCAATCAGAAGCACCAATATACATACATATATATAAATATGGATACCTAATAGTGCACCAATCTCTTGGCCACATCAAGGATGCACCATAGCTTCCTTATTTGCATGTTAAGAGTTATCTTCTCAGTACCTGTAACATGTACTGTGTTGGTATGTTTTAGTCCCCCTAAAACACTGTATAGCCCATTTTTAAAAAAATATTTTGGGGGTGACATACTCCATTTAAAAGTGTGTTGTATATGGGTGTGCTATATCGCAGTATTAAAGTTACTTTATGATATATTTTATTTATTTTACATATGGTCTGAAAATAGCCTTTTTGTAATAACTGATATCAATAAATAATATCACAGTTTAGGTAAGGCTGGGGTCACATCTGCATTTGATTTTTCAAATCCTAATCCGGTTTTGAGCTTTTAAAAAGCTCAAAACCGCATCAGGAAACGCTCCTCATAGGAGCCCATTATAAAAACCGGATTGCACTACATGCAATTCGGTTACCGCATCCGGCTCTGTAGCCTGCGTGAAAAATCATGCAGGCTGCAGTTTTCGGAGCAGTTGTAACATCCGCAATGCGGTAACCGCATTGCTCCGGATGTGTAATCCTGAGCATTGCGCTTACCGTACACTTTGCTTATCCCGGCTGCTGCCGGGATAAGCAAAATGTTTAATGAGTTAACAAAAGCTTAAATATTAATAATAATTGTGGGCATCATGTCTCTAAGGGGTGCCCACCCCCCAGAGACATGCTGGCCACTCAGGACAGCATGTTATGGGTTAATATGGCCTGTACAGTAAGCTGGCTATTGCCGACTCTGTACATTTTTCTGAATGAAGCTGTGCGCATACTATACGTAATGTACGTATAGTATTTGCCGCTGTCCAGGGTCCTGAAGGCTTTTACAGTAGATCTATGGCGGTGCACTCCTGATAGATCTCCCCATAGATCGGACAGCGGCCACTTATTCTGCTCCTATCTGTTCCCCATCTCCTCAAGTTGACTATACTATCATTGTTACATTGTAAGCTCTTATGAGCAGGGCTGCCATTTTTTGCTCTAATTATTGTATTATATTATGCTTTGTATTGTATTGTATTGCTTTTGGCATTGTATTGTATTTTCTAATTGTTTCTTATGATTGTTTAAATGTGAAGTTTGTATTGTGAAGCGCTGCGGAATATGTTGGCGCTATATAAATAAAAATTATTAATATTATTATTATTATTAAAGCCTCCTCACGCTTTGGATATTTATCCGGGTCTGCTGCTTGCCTTGAATTGATCCTGTGCTGGGTCCTGCCAAGGATTCCCACAGGCATAAAGGTTCAATAGGAGGTAATCCAATTCTATGGTGGCTGCACTCCATGTGGTAATGATTTTAAGAACTTCTTGTCCACAAAAAAATTTTATTACTCAAAACATGCGAGAATATAGAAAACGGATACAACGCGTTTCGGCAGAGGCAACCGCCTTCCTCAGGTACCTGATCCGGTAAAAATGCCTCCAAACAGACAAGGGGAAAAACTGGATCCAGTAATGCATCCAGTTACTGGATACAGGCTCCCAAGTGTGACCCTAGCCTTTGTGTGAGATTTTTTTGTCCATATTTGCTGGGGTGACTGGAGTCTCTGTAGATGTACAAAGCTTCGGATATGGACAATGTTCTATCAAGAAGTTTAAATTAATATTTTCAGGAAAATACCACAGGTTGTTTTCCCAAAGAATATGCTGTTACATTAGATCGTGACTAGTTTCTTTCGTGGATCATTAGGATGATCATTGTTTTCGCAAGCTGCAAACTATAGTACATGAACATGAAGTCATAATTAGATGTGGATATATAGTACTGATAATGTGACCATGAGCTGAATGTCACAACAACTAGTCCCGCAGGAAACAATGACGTTACAAACTAATTGTCATCACACTCCCTGAGGTAATAATTACGGAGATATATAAAGCGATACATACCGTGAGAGTGACAAATGTGTAAATGATCCTCGAACTGTTCTTACTGGAAAACGCACAGGCAATACAGTTTTCTATATTGAATTTTTTCTAACTGAAGTCAATAGGGAACATACTATATAATATGTTACTTGTTGCTTTCAAAAATAGCAAACATAAAATGTAATGTGTGAAATAGCATTCAACCAGAACCGTCTTTTTACTGTATGTGTATGTATGTGGTACTACAATTATTATTATTATTATTATTTATTTATATAGTGCCATTGGTTCCATGGCGCTTTACATAAGAAGTGGGGGGTAACAAGGACAGGTACAGTACATATGAGCAGTCAATGCTTGCTGATACACGACGGGAGAGGGTCCTGTCCACGAGGGCTCACAGTCTACAGGGGTGGGGGAGGACACGATAGGGTAAAGATGTTCCTAATTATTATCTAACTTTATACATAAATCAATTGTTTGAATTAACAAAAATAAATTGAACAATCTGAGTTAGTTCAAAAAGTTGCAGGACCTTGGATCCACATTGGCACTGGCGGTAGAGAGTCCTGTTAATATCACTGGGTGGAACTCGAATGTCGACATCCTACAAGCCTCTCGCTTTTATAATGCCCCTATAATGTCATGATGTTTATCATACAAGATGTCATGAAGTCACTGTGGCCTGGAAACATCTGAGATGCCAAGAAAGTCGGCATTCAAGCACCGGCAAGAATGTTTGTAGGATCCTGATGCTGCTGTGTACCAATGTGGAAGCAGATCAAAGGTCCTGCAAATCTTTTTGCTTAACTCTAGCGACAACGATAATGGTATACATAAGAGTAATGGTGGCTTTACATGCTCAGATATCGGAAACGATATAGTTTAAACGTCACGCTTTTGACATTGCTCGAACGATATCGTTTTTGCATTGTTGCGTCTAAACGCAGGATATCTGAAGGAAAAATCGTTGGATCGGACATCTCAAAAGTGTGCTCAGGACCTCACTTTTATCGTTCGTCGTCCAATTAACGCTCCAGCAAAGTGCAGCATCGTTCAGTGTGACACCAAGATGAACAATATCGTTCTGAATTCTCCTATACCTGCCACTTTATCCAATCGTTCACAAAGTTGTAATGAACGACGCTGGCGCGTTGCTAAATTACACATCGTTAACGATATCCTTGTGTTTGACATCGCACTAACGATGTCGAAACGAGCGCAGTCACGTGACATTCCAAACGATATCGTTTCAGATATTTGACTGTGTAAACCCACCATTAGGCTAAGTAAAACTTACTGCACCAAATCTACAACTTGTGGCAGAAAAACACAACCAAAAATGCCCCGGGTTTTTGCTGCATATGTCTACCATACTTTTTTATAGTGAAGTTAATGGCTAGAGGGGCTTAAAAACACAGGGAAATCCGCAACAACAATTGAAATGCTGCAGGTATTTTCTGCACTAAAATTTGCACCAAATATGCAAGGAGAAAAACACAATGTTGGCACAGTTGACACTGCTGAAATGTCATAGACTTTGCTGGCTTCAGGATAGACATGCAGATTTTGATGTAGACTTTGCAAGGAACGCTTAAAAAAAAAACATTAAAATATGCAGCGTGGGCACAGCGCCTAACATGAAATGTACATTAGGGTAACAAAGTTAACTATGTACATAACTATATCGATAAATCTTTTATTTATTGCTCTTTAAATGGTAACTGAACTTAAAACAAATACAATGAACATACTTCATAAAAACTATACGGAAATGTTATCCCCCTAGCAGTTTATTTCTGCACCAAAAAAACGCATCTCCTGGCTGGCAAAACGCTGCAAAAAAACTGCAGCATTTTTCACTTTTTGATGCGCTTTTTTCCCATGTGGTTGTATAATATAGTCTATGAGAAAAAACACAGGGAAAAATGCAAAAGAATGATTCTGTTGCTTCTTTTTTCTGCACCAAAATCAGCAGGTGAAAAAACCTGAATGTGCGTACAGCACTTCAGAAAACCCATAGACTGTGCTGGGATGTGTTTTCTCTTGCAGAAAACTGCAAGTAAAAAAGCATTAAACGATGCTAGATGTGCACATAGCCTAAAAGATAACCATTTACATCTAATGTCAGCTCCCCGACGAAGCCTAAGCTAAACGTGTATTGGGGCTAACATTCACCTGGACACAGAGTTATGGATAAGGCTTTCCCTTGTTAGGCTAGGGTCACACTTGGCATGAGTTTTTTTGGTGCCTTAAAAATAAGCATGCATTTCTGCATGGTTTTTTTTAGGTGCCTTTAGGCACCCATGCTTTTTTTCTATGTGTTTTTGAATCAGCACCCAAAAAAGTGCATGCACCATTTTTTGGTGCTGTTTTAAAAACGCATGCGTTTTTTAACATGGACCCCTATGGGAAACACATGCGTTTTTGCATGGTACTAAATGGTACTAATGTACCATCGTTTGCATGCTTTTTGAAGGCAGCTCCTCACATAAGTGCAAAAATGCATACCATAAACGCATGGCACTTTAGACATGCGTTTTTGCTATTAAGGCATGCGTTTTTGCTATTAGGGCATGCGTTTTTTACATGGGGGCCTATGGGTGCGTTTTTACATGCGTTTTTAAAAACACAGGTCTCCAAAAAAGCATGAAAAAACTGCAAGTGTGACCCTAGCCTTACTTTTATCCTTTTTGTGATGGACTTGTGGTAACTGATGAAGTATATAGGGATTTTTCCTGCTTGATATTTCTGTCCCTTGTGACATTGCTGCACTGTCCACTACTCTTATTCTATGCCTGTAATAATATTATTAGGATTCCAACCACTCTATACAATGTGTCTGGGGTAACTAGAATTTTGTATACCTCGCTTGTGACATATATATTTTGTTATATGTGCTATATGCTTTTTTTCTGGTAATTAATAAAGATTTGCATTTTATTGGTGGATTTTATACTCCATATTCTTTGTAGGAAATATATTGTTTGGCCTCATCATGGTATTGTATTGTACCTTTATGTATTTATTATTGAGATGGTTCAGCTGATTTATTCTATATCTGTACATGATAATTGTCTGCTACTTATTCTAGTGATTGTTCCTTGGCTGTTTTTTAGTTTAACTCCATTAGGACAGAACTGTGACAACTGCCACAGACTAAGAGGAGACTGATATGTCAGGACTATACTCCACCATGGACATGTCCCTATCCTTAGTACTAAGAGCCTGAATGTCATGGACTTTATACCCCACCCTGGACATGCCCCTATCCTCTAGAAGGAGCCTGAAATATCCTGGACCTCTATAAGCCTCCCTAACCCTGTCTCCCTATTTTTACCATTTGCTTTGGCAATGCTAACATGTACTTAGTCCTGCCAATAAAGCTCATTTGAATTTGAATTTTAAAACTGTGATATGTAAAAAAATGGTCTGCGGCACCTCAATCAGATAGACAGGGTCTCATCCCACCCCTACAGTAGCGCACGTCACTCCCACTGAGCCACCTTGGAAAGTAATACATATATATAGATGAAGACAGCGCTCCACATAGCGGTTGTATAGCAAATAGTCCTTTATTCCACCATCTCCAGTGCAATGTTTCGATCTTTCACATGCAAGATCTTTTTCAAGCTTGAAATATATCTTGTATGTGAAAGATCGAAACGTTGCACTGGAGATGGTGGAATAAAGGACTATTTGCTATACAATCGGCTATGTGGAGCGCTGTCTTCATCTATACGTAAGAACTGTGATATGTGACTATAGTTTAGCTACAGTGTCTGTAGGGAGTCTGCGGTATCTGAAACACTTACGGTACCTTTTGCATCATTGGCCCAGTTTGCAGTTCACTCACTGCTCTTTTTCCCTTACTTTGCAGAAATACCTATCTAGCCTGACTGCTGTGTGTAACATAGCTTTATTATAAGTTTAAGTTGGTACATGTAGAGTTAATTTACATTACAAGAAAATGAGTATAGAGATTACAAAATATAAATGGTAATTTAGGTAAATATTACATGAGTAATAAGACAAATAAGCCTTATAAAGGGGATTGCGAGAGTCTCTTTAATTAAAAAATCCATGCAGAGACAATGTAACGGCTTTCTAATATTCCACAATACCTCTAGTTGATGTCATGAATAATACACTAACAATGTAGTTGTAAAACACAGCACTCTATATGCTCCAATTATTCCAATTGATGTGTTGCATCCCATGTAAATCTAAGCGTTTCATTTTTTCTTTTTCTTACACGAGGCTTGTAGCAAATTCTAATTATGTGTAGAATAGTTTGTTTTAGGAGAGGTCATAGTTACTGAAGAGATGTGTAATATTTTAATAATCAGACACATCCTGTGACTGTTCTTCCACAACACCAGTGATTCCAAGAAAATAATGATGTCATTTAGTTGAAGGTTTCATGTGTTCTCTACAAGTGCCACAAAGAAGCAGATGCCAGGTTTTGCCTGAAGGAGAATAAACTTAATGTACTGTAACAAATAGAGGCAAATAAAATAAAGCTACATTTCTCCATAACCTGCAAATGATTTCTCTGCATTCCGAGCCGGAATGGTTCACCTCGGCTTGCAATGCACACTGGAACTTGGAATCACAGCCAGGTATTAACTTGACAGTAAAAAGCCATACATCTTAATACGTGATGCCATATTTTATCCACATATTGATTTAGACGTAGACTACAGTAGCTGCACATTTATCAGACACGGGTCCTTGCCAGAAAAAAAGACACGTAGGAGTTATCCCAAAAGTATCCTGAGCTAAATGTACAACTTACAAGTTACCATTGGGCATGGAAGAAACTTTCACGTATTTTTTTATCCTGTTCTTTTTTTCCTTATTTTGCATTATACATATCCATAGAGAGAAACTTAAGACAGGCGCATGATTTTCGCTTTTACCTTTCTCTAAGGTGTTTGGAAGACGATCTGCAGTTATTAAATATGAACACTATCTCAAAACACCAAGCATACTTTTATCACTAAGAAATAGTTTGTTTTTATTTATATTTACAAATTCCAAATCCACAAAGAACAAATGTACAAAAGACGAAATGTGAAATTCACTTATATGGGCTTTTTATTCTAAAGGATGAGAACTTCTTTCTCTTGCTACCTTAAGGGGGTGTCACACGCGTCAATATCGCCTGCACGATATCGGCTGCACGTGACGTTGCAGCGATATTGACGCGTGTGACATACTGCATCAACCAGCGATAAATCGCTGGTTGATGATCGCCAGGTTTCAGAACCAGCTCTGAAACCTGGCGATTGTCGCCCGGTGGACACGCAGCATCGCTGCGTGTGACACCGGGACTAGCGATATTCCAGCTCCCAGCGCCTGTCACAAGCGCTGGGAGCTGGTCTCCAAGGTAAACTGCGGGTAACTAGGCAGCGCGCGCTGCCTAGATACCCGACTGTGTACCTTAGTTACCAGCCTCCTCCGCTCACCGGGTGAGCGGAGGAGGCTGGTAACTAAGGTACACGTCGGGTATCTAGGCAGCGCGCGCTGCCTAGTTACCCGCAGTGTACCTTGGAGACCAGGCTGCTCCCGCTTCCAGCAGGCTGGCAGCGGGAGCAGGACATCGTGGAAACGATATTTAAATCGTTTCCATGATGTCACTGGTCAATTGATCGCTGGTGAGTCTGTCTGTGTGACAGCTCACCAGCAATCAGCCGTCAATGTCGTCAGCGATCAGATCGCTGACGACATTGACGCGTGTGACACCCCCTTTACAGTTTATATTGCTGACGATGTAGTTCTGATCTACTTTCACTCTTTTAGGTTACTCTATCTTCTTGCTATAACTTTTTTATTTTACTCTCGACAATATGAGGGCTTGGGTTTTTCTTTAGATGTATTGTGGTTTTCAATGACAACATTCATTTAACCATAAAATGGACTAAACACCTGACAAATATTCCTATTAAGATAAAATGGTAAAAGAAATGTAATTCAAACATTGTTTTAGGGGTTTGTTTTCATGGCATTCATTGTACGGTAAAAATTACCCACTAGTGTGATTCTCCATGCCATGCCACGTTCACAAGTTCAGTATTTGTTTAGTATATTACCTCAGAATATCCCACACACTACACTGATGAGGGGCAGTTACCCCGAAACGCAGCGTCTGTAGTTTGGGGTTCTGATCTGGCACAAATCCCTTAGTCATATTAAAAAGCTTGTTGGAAAGAGATTATGACTTTGAGGAGCTACTTAAAGGTGGTGCTGGAGTTATTCCGCTTCCTTACTGAAGTGCAAATTTGTATATTACCTCAGTATTTATCAGCCAAAACCAGTGGGTGAAAAATGCAGAAGTGATACACGTATTTCTATTATACTTTTCCTCTGATTGTAAGTCAAAACCACGAGTGGAACAAAAACTCTCCAAATACTGAACATAATAAAAAAGACTGGCGCACTCTAAATCCTAAGTTATGCAATCATGAACAAATAAGTATATAGACTAAATGAGACACTTAGCATATAAAGATGGCCTTGTCCACATTCACCCAGTAACCACATTAAAGTGTGCCTGTCTAAAGTCCCATTACACATACTGAAATCGCTAGCGAGATCACTGCTACGTCACAGGTTTTGTGACACAACAGTGACCTCGCCAGCGATCTCGCCATGCTTGACACGGAGCAGCAACCAAGCCCCTGCTGTGACATCGTCGATCGTGTCGGAATGACCTGGACCATTTTTTGATCGTCGGGCTCCCGCTGGCCAGCATGCATTGGTGTGTTTGACGCCTTATCGACGACCTCGTTGGCGACTCAGAACTCAGCCAAGTAGGTCTGAGTCATCAGACTAGCTGCTGTGTGACAGGGTCCTTATGACCAGAGGTCGTTATACGGGTCGCTGTATCATTGCTGCATCGTTGAGTAGATCTGTTTGACATCGCACCAGTGACCACGTAGCGACGTTTCAGCAATCAATACCAGGTCGTATCGTTATCGGGATTGCTGGAACGTTGCCAATTGTAACGGAACCCTTACTGTTAACCTACACTCAGCTTACCTCTCTCTGGGTTAAAAAAAACCTCCATTTAAATGGGCGACTAGGAACCTGCTAACAGAGAACAATAGCCCTTAGTCCTATCTTTTTCACGTGGAACGCGTGATATATTAGTTTTTCTGAGGCATTTCTCATATGCGTTAATTATGGATATGAGCGGATAAATTTAAGTCAAATTGAACTCCACTCCAATTTTTTAAAAATCTGCATTTGCCAAACTGAGGATTTTGGAAATTCGCTTTGGCGCAGATTCAGCAATTAGATACCACTGGCTGCCATTTTTCAGAAACGTCATAGGCTAGCAAAATGTGAAAAAACAATCATCATATTCAACTCTCAGGCCCCTCAGCATCAGACATATTCATACCGCCTGCTTGGGCTGAAATACTCATATTGGTACCTGTGGCTTTGATGACGGCCTGGAAGTGTTCTGCAAAAGTGTGCAAAAGGTCACAGTGTCATAATATTGCAGCACGCGCTCTGACCTTGTGTGCGCATGTTCAGAACCCTACTGGGCTTCATGGAATTCCTGGTCCACAGTGACCAGAAGGATTTCATTGCAATTGGTGGAAATCTGAAGATGCGATGAGGAACAAATGGGTGATGGCGAGGAGTCGAGATGCCGGGAAGCTAAGCAGCTAGATGAGTATAACAATTTTTTTCGACATTTTATATATTATGTTTATTATGGATTTGTATGTGACAAGATCCTGGAGCATAACAGGGGACATTAAATGTACAAAGAAAAGCTTCTCCACAAATTTAATTTCTTATGAAAAAACATGAGTTTGACTTTTGCCTGATATACTTATCTCTGGTTAATTAACATTTTGGTAAACCAGACGTTAATCAACACACAATACCAGATATGCTCATTTTTATTTCTTATTTTTAATGGCTGAAAAGGGGGAGCTCACAGAAAAAGACAAAAATTGTAAAAAATCTCACAGAAAAAGGCAACCTTCCTTATCAACACCAGATGACCATACCGAAGCAGCACAGGCTGCTGCAGACCATCATGATAAAGTGGGGGCAGCACAAGTGCAAAATACTGATAAAACACTAATCACTCACCTACCATTCATTGAAGGGTTGTGAGGGGTTTGTTGCCTATTAACATACACAGATGAGGCCTGTGTAGGGTTTTAGTCACACAAGTATGTGTATGCAGAATGTCTGGCTTACAACCTATTGATGAAGCCCATTCCATTAACTCATACAGTAAATGATATTTGCAATACCACAGTACTGCAATCCCTGTCTCCTTGGAACTTGAGCACCAAGATGGCAGCAATAAGTTTGTATGTGAAAGTGGCATCTTCATGGTTAACAGCCATTGTATCTACTCAATATGGAATAACCTCAGCTCCAGATCCCCCTCCATAGATGAGTACTCAAGCCCAGGATGTACATTTACGCGGTTTTCGCCAATCGCGGCAGATGCGGTGAAAAAAACGCAACTGCCGCGATTACCGCATAACCGCTGCACTTGCGGCACAGTTGCGGCAAGCCCCATTCAATGTCTATGTGGGCTTGCGGCAGTTGCGGCAAGTGCGGCACTTGCGGCAGGTGCGGCCGCGAAAAAAAAACGCGGTTAGCCGCGTTTTTTTTGCGGCCGCACCTGCCGCAAGTGCCAATACCGCACTTGCCGCAAGCCCGCATAGACATTGTATGGGGCTTGCCGCAACTGTGCCGCAAGTGCAGCGGTTATGCGGTAATCGCAGCAGTTGCGTTTTTTTCACCGCATCTGCCGCGATCAGCAAAAAACGCTGATGTGAAAGCACCCTTACTCAGTTAACTTTACAGAACACATGTTGCCATATGTGTGGGCATGAGGAATAACTATTTCAAGACATTAAATGACTTATCTTATTCAATTATTAGCAATATTTGACTCTACCTCCTGAAATGTTCTAGAATACTCCGCAGTTTCTATCTATGCACTCCCTCATATAAGCAACAGGTGTAATTTGAGCCTTTACTATAGACAGTTCTGTAGACAGATTTTAAACTATTGTGAGAGTGAATCATTATTACCATTAAGAATTTAGTCTTACCTTTTGGGAGGTAGCAATAAAGACAATTTATGATGACTATCCACTAACCTCCCTAAATCAGACATCTCTCTCTCAGTATGCGGCACCACGATAACGCCTAGACAGCAGGCTCGCTGTCTGGGTGTTATGTTTGACACCGATCTCTCCTTCTCCTCCCACACGCAATCTCTCGTCCGCTCCTGTCGCTTACACCTGAAGAATATCTCTAGAGTCCGCCCCTTTCTCACCCTGGAAACAACAAAAACCCTCACCGTGGCCCTAATCCATTCCCGCCTTGACTATTGCAACTCTCTATTAAGCGGCCTCCCCCTCACCAGACTTTCTCCTCTCCAGTCCATCCTTAATGCAGCAGCCAGGATCACCCATCTGGCCAATCGTTACTCAGATGCCTCTGCTCTGTGCCAGTCATTGCACTGGCTGCCCGTATACTACAGGATCAAATTCAAATTGCTTGTTCTCACCCACAAAGCTCTTCACAGTGCAGCACCCCCCTACCTCTCCTCCCTCATCTCTGTCTATCACCCCACCCGCTCTCTACGTTCCTCAAATGACCTTCGACTAACATCTTCACTAATCCGATCCTCCCACTCCCGGCTCCAAGACTTTTCCAGAGCTGCACCAAACCTCTGGAATGCTTTACCCGAAGAAATCAGGACTATCCACAACTTGCATGGCTTCAGACGATCCCTAAAAACGCATCTTTTTAAGGTGGCCTATCATACTCCCTAATAGAAGTCCATTGTACTGTAGACAGTGAATGGCTATCCCTCTGGACATTACTCTTCTACAAACTCCACCAAACCATAAAGGTCTACACAGATTGTCTGATGACCATCCATGTAAGCTTAGTTCTATGCCCCATTTCCTCAAGATGCCTGGACCATCAGTGCAATAAGCCCCGGCACCTTGTGCAACCCCTATCCTGTTGTAGATTGTAAGCTCTTTTGAGCAGGGTCACCGTCATTTCTTGCTTTATTTATTGTATTTTTTTTTCCACATTGATTCTATGCCTATTGTTTTGTATCCAATTATTGTACTTTATTTGTTCTCTACTGTAATTACTTAGGCTGCCTTCATATTTGCGTATGGGAACGCAGCGTATGCTGCGTTCCCATAAGCATTCAAACGCATGCGCACTGCGGTTCCTATGTTTAACATAGGAACGCATAGTGCCTGCGTTTGCTGCGTTCTGGTGCGGATGCGGACGATATCTGCTCCTTCCGGTGTCCAGTATCCGCACCCGGGATGCAGCTTGCAGCATTTTTTTGTGCGTTTGGGGATCTTGGAAGATCAGCAAGCGTCCCCAAGCGCACAAAAAATGCATTGCCGTCAATGGGTCCGCAGTGTTCAGCGCTTGACAGCGCGGGAGAACGCTGCGGACCCATTGAAAAATCTCCCGGTGGCCGCCGGTGATGTCACAGGAGCTCACCGACGGCCACCGGGAGATCAGCTGACCCTCTGCTGTCCTCCTTCTCCCCGCCGCCTGTAATCTCCTAGCAATGTCGGCGGGGAGAACAGCTGATGTGACAGCTGTTTGAATCTTCCCGTGCCGACATCTCCTCACAGTGTCGGCGCGGGAAGATTCAAACAGCTGTCAGATCAGCTGTTCTCCCCGCCGACAGTCCCGGAGCTTACCGGCGGCCGGGGGGCGGAGACCTCCGGCGCTGATCTCCGCCCCCGGCTAGCGCCGATTGTCTGCCGGGCTCCATAGTGATGTGTCCGCAGGCGGACATTATCCGCTGCGGACACATCATAAGGACACTGCTTCTGACAGCGTTTGTGTCTGCATGCCATCAGCATGCAGACACAAACGCTAATGTGAAGCCAGCCTTACTGTATTTTCTGTACTCTAACCCTACATTGTAAAGAGCTGCGGAATATGTTGGCGCTATATAAATAAAGCTTTATTATTATTATTATTTATAAAACCAAGTTTGCAGAAAATTTCATTCCAAAATTACATTTTTATGATCTTTTATTCATGATCCATGTATGGTGATTTTTATGATCTATTTTAAACTAGATAGATAATACAATATCGCAGTTCCACATTGGCCTAGGGGCACACACAAAGGATTTACACTTCAACTTTCTGATCTGGGGAAGGATTCACAGATATCTAATTATCATCAAGGGCAAGTTTACATTAAAAGCAGCCCTGTCTTGGGTTCAGGAGTTGCCTTTCTCCAAGGTAACTCTTAGTAAATATTAACCACATCCCATATTATCTGCTCTTTTGGATATCATCTGACCCAGTACTTTAACCATCACAATTTGGTGCTCAGATACTTATGCTTATGAATCTGTCCTGTTTCCAAAACCTCACCTTCCAGAATTAAAGGGATAGAAAAGGATAGATGATAACTACTAGATCAGCGAGTCTCTCCACCGAAACCCCCAGTAGATGCCAGACCTTTGTGCCTCTTTGCAATGAAGTAATGGAAGAGTAGTGTGCATGGGCAACTCTCAAACCATTTATAATCTATAGAAAAGCAGAGCTGTGGCTGATCAGTGTGTGTACATACACTATATGTATATATATGGACGCTGCATGGTGTATACGTATATATTGTATATACGCCATGCAGCAGTACTTACAATGATGTAGGTTCCTATTGTGCATGTTACTATTCTTGTCAGCCACACATTTGTATTTTATACCAGACAGTGATTTGGTCAACCATGAACACAACACACAAGCCTGAATATCTCTAAATGAGACGATTTCCACAGCTCACTGCACTCATCCAAGAAGATCTACCACTCAGCCAAAAAGAATGTAGAGGACAGCGAGAGCAAGACCTTTTCTGTACCTAGCTGGTTGACTACTGGAGCATGCGTGCAAATTCATTTAATTGACATGTGTTATCTGCACCTTGGGGGAATACATCTGAAGGGTGAACAGTCACAGTTTTTGCTTTGCACAGTAAAAGTGCCATCAAAACTGAGAACAGATCAGGCTATGTTATGCAAGACACTGTCATATCCATCTTTTTCATTTACGAGGCATTTTCAATCAAAATTTCAAACAATCAGATATTCTCATTTGACTTTAGTATACACATTTCACAAATTCTTCATAACAATTAAACTGGAAAGCAACTTTTATATAGCAGCCCTAATTTTCTTACAAAATCATTTTATATACCGTACTTCCTTCCAAAATAATGATACAGAATATTTGCTTTCCTAAACTGAAAGCTGTGACTTATATCAAATAGCTCGGCCATGCTGCAATCATCAGCTCACAATGTATTATCACGTCACAGTCACTACTAAGTTACAACTTATTTGAGGTATACGAGTGTTATTAGCATGGTAATAGGGAAAACATTGACAAATAACTGCATGTCATTTAACATATTCAGCCCAGAGTAACAGGAAGAAAAGTAGAGAGCAGGGAAGAAACACAAAGAAGTGTAAAAGGACAAGTATTGTCTCCTACCACATATACGGAGTAAATTTTCTTCCTTGCAGAAAGTGACATGTTAGGTCTGGCATACCACTATAAAGACAGCGCCTGCAAATTCTACTCAGGAAAGTAGATTTGCAACTTGACACAAAGTCAATATCGACCCCTTAATGAGCCTTACCACATGACTTAGGATAATAACAACCAAACCAGAATCTTAATATCAATATCAACACCATTTCTGCAAATTGAGATTTTGGTTATTTTTATTCAAAGTCATGTGGCAAGGCTTGTTAAGGGTCATTGTTGACTTTTAGAACTGTAACTTCCAATAGTTGGCATTAAAGTTTAAGTACTCTTCCTCTCTGAAGACTTGCATAAATACGGTAAATTCCCAGAGGAGCATTGTAGGCATTTAAGTCTCCTCATAGTGGCATGCCAGACATGACTCACTCCTTATATCTTATACATAAAACTTAGCACAAAACGTCTGCTTGCAAAATTTATTTGAAAAACAGGCACATCTCCTGACAAAAATGATGACAGAATCGTTATAACGTTTCGGCCAGCCCTTTAGCCTTTCCACAACCAGCTTTTTGTGTTATAAACACAGAGCTGCATATGATTCGCTAAAAACCTAAGTCATTGGCAGTACCTGCTAAAGGCTGGCAACTTCGGCACTAGGTTTGCGCTCCTCCGAAACTAATTAATTAATGGGGCTTCAGCAGATGTTCGCTATTTTGGTTGTATCATTAAAAGTCACTTGCACAACTGACAAGCACAATTAGAGCAGGAAAAAAACCGCGGCTAACTCATCTTAGCCTTTCCCCTACTTAACCCAGATCTCATACTTTGCACTGACGAGGGGCTATACCTCAAAACACAGAGTCTGCATATTGAGATTCTGATTTAATTATTATTATCCTAAGTCATATGGCAAGTCCTGTTAAAGGGTTGATATTGACTTTTAGAATTTCTACTTCCAATAGTTAGCACTAGAGTTTAAGCTCTCTTCTTTTCTGAAAAGGCAATTATATATACTATTACCACGTCATATGACTATATCAGCAAAATAGTATTCCTATTTCAGGTTAGAATAATCATTATAAAAGATCAATTGCACAACTACATAGCAACATATTAAAGATAGGAGGACATTATGCAAAACGTTCATTATGCAAAAAGGGATAACACGTTTTAGTTAACAAATCCACAAACATAGAAAATAAGTCAAAAAACATAATGGATACAAGGAGATTTACAAGGTAAATTGTACAGGAGTCAAAACAATTACATGCATAGAGATCTCCCAAAATCACCTGACCGGTTGTGCAGACTTTAATGATACACACATTATGCAGAAAGATGTCAAAAAGGCAATTAATGTACGGTAAATCAAAGGCTAAATGATATTTACTGGGCCTGGTACAGCAATTTCACAGTCATAAGATGCAGGTTACAGACTCATATCGTGTGCCAAGCAGAACATGTTATAGAATATAAGTCGGGGTGGGTGTGGCCGGAGGCTCTCCCAATCTTAACTACTGGTAACTATTCTCTCCCAACCATATCAAACTACCGGTAACCATTCTGCAGAGCTCTCAGATTATTTGCAGCTATATTTTATGCGCTGGCAATAGAGAGTCAATAGGCTGAGAGCCTTGCTGCATGTTTGCAGTCAAATATATTTATGAGTGCTACAGTATCTGAGAGAAAATATATTTAAAGGCCCAATAAGGGATTTTAGCTGTAGAGTAGACTAGTCTGGCTTCACCTTCAGCTTCTCCCAGTGCTGTTCCAGGGGATTGACAGGTTCTTGCTATTGGATCTTTCTCTGAAACTATGGAATGTTACAGACAAAAATATACCTGGCTGAAGTCATGTTGACTGTAGTTTGGGCAACATCAATCAAAATGGCAGGTTACCATTAATTATACAGATCATGTATTATTAGATAACCCTGGATCAAATATTGATTATCCAAATTATTATTCTGCTCCTATTATTATTTTCTGGTGCCGTGGGAGTAGTTCAGAAATGCTTCAGGTACGTGTGCATTGATATGGTTCTGCTTTTAATGCATTCAGGAGGCCGTAATGGCACAGCGTATTATAAAACGTAGAATAGGACTGCCCCATCTGAGAATGCCGTGACGTGGCGGGGTAGCTCAAAGAATTGATCAATTGTTTGCCAAATGTCTCAGTTTAAAGTACAGTTAGAAATTAAAATGTGGACATGCACTTTTTGTATTGCGTGCTAACCACAGGCAGCGCTGGCTTCTTGCTTTTTTTATTTATTATTATTCTGCTCCTAATTTTTACACCTACTTGTCTATAGGTAGGAGATGCATTTTAACTGCTTTGAACAATACTACTGATATATTGTACAATTATCCTCAGTAAAAACTACAAAAAAACACCGAAGGCAGTACTTGGAATAGGAGAGTTTCAGTGACATTTTCAAAGTGGTTTCTTGGGTATACTTTTCAAGTTCTCACTTGCATATTGCTAGCTTTCTCACATTCATATTGACATTCATTTCAGAAACAAACGTCCATCTAGACAAACAGTGCATTATTGTCTACATGAAAAATGACATTCTAATTGGATGTAAGGCTTTAGAAGTGTTCAACACTGCAGTTTCACCTACTGTTTTCATGTGATGAAAGTATCCCAGATAAGCATAAAAGTTGTGTTTCATAAAAAATTTGATTTATGCATTGGTCTATTGCTTTATAATGAGAAATATCCAGACAAACAAGAACACAAGCTTATTAGGTTACAAAAGTTCTTGTGAGATTGCTCACTAGTCATACAGTATAGTTGAAAGTGACAATTAAAAACAATTGACAATTAAAATGCAATTATTGTGGTTAGCGATGAACTGCTGATAATAAAGAGAACCTCCACTTTTATCTTTTGACATGTCAATTAAATATCTCAGAGCCTATCATCAGTCCAGAAGCTGAAAGATTTCTCAGCTTGAGCTCCTGGACTCTTAAAAAGAATTACCACTTAAAATGTCTCCATGACCTCAAGCTTTCATTATAAGAAAAGGGATATTAGTAATATGCAATTCAATCAACCCTTCATATATTAGTGTATAATAACTCGAAAGAGGAGCAACATTTAACACTAACTCTCCCTAAATTTATATTGTTTGCTCATTTTTTAAAGATGCACAAAGATCAACCAAATTATAGGATGTTCCTTTTAATACTGTATCAAAGGCTTTTTTCCAGTACCAAACGTTAGCACCACAGGTACCCCCACTGGTACAGAGAAAGGAGTCCGGATATGACCCTTCACTATTTAGGAGACTTACAAATAAAGTCAAGGGCTGCACTCGGCTATATCCACCAGCCCCACAGAGAATGAATGGAGTGTTCCCATGCATATGTGCCCACTATTCCATTACAAAACGGTATTTCAGAGCCCATTGTCTGAATTGATAGTTATTCCTAATATTGAAATTATTGAAAGCTATAATCTAAGAAAATCCTTCTCTTCTCTTGAAGCAATTATTCAAAGAATTATATGAAGGCTAAAGAGGCATCATATGGTGTGCATGGACCCCAAGTGAAAGAGGCAACTGATTATTGTATCATCCAAACGGCTGCTTACATAGTTACATAGGTTGAAAACAAATATGAAGTGAATATATGTATATATATGATCCACGCTGCCGTGAGGTGAAGGAGTCACAAAAATATATCGAGCAATGGTGGCTTTATATCCAACGCGTTTTGGAGCATTATCCTCGCTTCTTCTTCAGGAAACCAACCAAATTTGTAAAATAAAAATAACATATACCGTACTCACTTCATGCACCAGCGCCATTCCAGCGATATCAAAATCAGGACTTCTGGGGTACATGGGCATGCTTTGTTGCCACTATTGTGCTGCTATTCACTCATTTCATTTGTTTGTCTGACATTCGTCCAATGGAAGTAAGAGCGCAGTTGCCCAATAGTGACTGCTGACTGGCTGGAAGGCTCACGTGATATATTAACTTCACACCAACTTTGAAGGAATGGCGCCGATGCAAGAGGAGAGTATGCTATTGATATGCACATATGGTAACTCTCATAGAAAAAACTATTGCTCTGAATCCTGAGCTAGCAGAGAAGACCAGGAAGGGGAAGGAATAAAAATCCACACCCACAATAGATCTCCGCTAAGAATTCAGCCGATTAAACAGCACAGGGTTGCTGGATCAAATCTCGAGGCATGACGGTTCTTTTTATTTTACAAAAGAAACTACTTAATTTAAAAAGGCATTGTCCAAGCAGTGTACAAACCCTTTAATAAAAATAATGCAATATCACATGTCTGTAAGTGACAAAAGTATGTGAACATTTCAGAGTATTGGGTTATTTAACCCCTTCCCGACCCATGACATTGTACAATGTCATGGGCCGGTTACCAGGTTTTGATGTGAGCTTCGGCATGGAGCTCACATCATTTCCCCGACATCTCAGCTGATCTCATCAGCTGTGATGTCGGGCTTACAGCACCGACCGTTCCGGGATCCGATCGGTGCTATTAACCCTTTGGATCCTGCTGTCAATCACTGACAGCAGGATCCAAAGGTGCCGCAGCCGTTCCCTGCCTGCACTGGAGATCCCGCAATAATATTGTGGGATCTCTGGCACTTAAGTGACAGCTCGGGGTCCTGGCTTGACCCTGAAAGCTGTCACGAAGCACTTCTGATGAGTGGTTGGCAAGCACTGCCAACCACTCACCGTGTGCAATTCTGACAGCTACAATTGTGCTGCAGCTCATCGGTATCTGTCAGAAACAATCAGCCACTGCAGTGCTGTGGCGCCCTATGGGGCTGTGTACAAACCAGACTTAATTAATAAAGTATTTAAAAAGATGAGAAAAAAAACCCATAAAAGTTCAAATCACCCTCCTTCAAAATAAAAGTATTAAAATTTTTTTAAAAATACACATTTGGTATCACCGCATTCAGTAATAACCGATCTATCAAAATATAAATTCAATTAATGAGAACCGTAAATTGCATAACAGGAAAAAGAGGTCCAAACGCCAAAATTACTTTTTTTGGTCTCCGCAACATTTCTATTAAATGCAATAACGGGCGATCAAAACAGCGCATCCACCCAAAAGTAGTATCTTTAGAAACGTCAGCTCAAGACACAAAAAATAAGCCATCACACAGCCCCAGATCCCAAAAAGTGAGAACACTACAGGTCACAGAACATGGCGCAAAAAGTGCATTTTTTTCCCTAAACTTCTGAATTTTTTTGCACCACTTAGATACCAGTAAAAGTATACATGTTTGATATCTACAAACTCATAGCATCCCGAGGCATCACACCGTCACGTCGGTTTTACCAACATAGAGAACATGGCATTTTTTTGCAATTTCACTGCACTTGGAATTTTTTGCCATTTCCCTGTACATTATATGGTAAAATAAATAATTGCATCTGAAAGTACAACTTGTCCTGCAAAAAACAAGCCATCATTTGTCTATATTGACAGAAAAATAAAAAAGTTATGGCTCTTGAAAGCGGGGGAGCAAAAAACAAAAATGAAAAACTAAAAATTCCCGGGTTATGAAGGGGTTAAAGGGGAATTAGAGTGTATTGTTAGCACTCTAGAGGACTTAAAACAGATGGAGGTGGGCAACCTGCTTTATCTGAAAAATAGGGATCTATCAAAGTCTGAACTTTGCAACACATGTTTCTGGAAGTGCTTTATGGCATGCTTTTGCAACTCATAGACGTAATATTGATTAATTTTTCTCCATAAAATAATGATAGTCTAATATTTGTGACTAATTTGTTTGGTGTGGTTCTCTTTATCTACCTTTTAGGACACGTGAGAAAATCTCAAGACGTTTTAGGTCAAATTTATGAAAAAATATAGAAAATGAAAAAGGGTTTACAAACTTTCAAGCACTAATGTGGGCTTGGAGGAAAAGAGTCTGTACAACTAATATTTTTATCAGTGACATCTCTGCACATTCTAACTTTAGCAGTCAAGTAGGTGGCCATGATTAATGATTGACAGCCTTCCCTGCATAAGTGTGCATTAAGAGATCACTGTCCTCAGGCCGCTGGGAGGAACTGGGTTCCTCCGGCTGGTGGTGATGGTGATAGTATGGCCATGCCCTCACAAGGACTTGCCCCTTTGACACCTGCCACTGTCGCTGGGCATCGCGGTGTTTCTCCTGTGGGTGGTTGGTTACAGAAGAAACGTATTCCTTCAGAGACGTCTGGTAGGTGAAGGCTTCGTTCTTCTATCAGAAGTGGGGTAGTTGGTATCATTCATGCATCACCATCTGGCCTGGTTCTAGGGGCAGTCCGGATGAGGTCATCAGGCTGTGAGCTCCAGCGTATGAGAGGGAACCGCACCCTTCAAATACCTTGGAGCCTGTCCTGCAGGCCACCAGATATAGTCTTGGATTCCCCAGTGATCTAGTGTGTAAGTGTGTATTTTGCTATTTTTTTGACCCCTGCCGATTTTGTACCCTTGCAGCCCTCCTGGTTTTGACTCTGACCTTTGCCTGGATTTTTGACCCTTCTACTGCCTGCCAATTTTTACCCTTGCTGCCCTTCTGGTTTTGGCTCTGATCTTTGCCTGGATTTTTGACCCTTCTATTGCCTGCCGATTTTCTACCTTGCTGCCCTCCCGGATTTCACTCTGACTCCTGACTACGCTTTTGGGTCCTGATTAAATATTCCCTTCCTGGTGAGCTTCCTGCTCCGGAAGGCAGCTACCTCCTGGGCTCCGGTGTAATTCCAGATCCCTGTATAGGCGTAAAGGGTCTTGGGGTTTATTGAGGTGCTGCCTTACCAGCAGCTCAGCCTCGCAGCGGATGGTCGTCACGCTGTAGAGATCACTGCCTTGTCTACATGCACAAATAAATCAACAGTTACCATTAATAAAATTGTTATTATTGATCAAAACTGAATGAGTACAGATAATTATTAGTATGATTGTATGTACTTTTTACTGCATTTACGACTACATAGTTTTTAAGGTTGAAGGAAGACTTTAAGTCTATCTAGTTCAACCCATAGCCTAACATGTTGATCCAGAGGAAGGCAAAAAAAAAACATGTGGCAACACTAAGCTCCGCATTGGGGAAAAAAATTCCTTCCTGACTCCAGATATGGCAATCAGACTAGTTCCCTGGATCAACGCCCTATCAAAGAATCTAGTATATATAACTGGTAATATTATAATTTTCAAGAAAGGCATCCAGGCCCTTCTTAAATGTTAGTAGTGACTCACTCATTACAACAGCATGTGGCAGAGAGTTCCATAGTCTCACTGCTCTTACAGTAAAGAATCCGCGTCTGTGATTACGATTAAACCTTCTTTCCTTCACACGTAGAGGATGCCCCCTTGTCCCAGTCTCAGGCCTAAGAGTAAAGAGATCATTAGAAAGTTCTCTGTACTGCCCCCTCATTTATTTATACATTATTATAAGATCACCCCTAAGCCTTCGTTTTTCCAAGCTAAATAACCCCAAGTTTAATAACCTGTCTTGGTATTGCAGACCCCTTAGTCCTCTAATGACTTTTGTCATTCTTCTCTGGACCCGCTCTAGTTCAGCTATGTCTTTCTTATACACCGGAGACCAGAATTGTACACAGTATTCTAAGTGTGGTCGCACTAGTGACTTGTATAGAGGTAAAATTATGTTCTCCTCATGAGCATCTATGCCTCTTTTAATGCATCCCAGTATTTTATTTGCCTTTTCAGCAGCTGCCTGACACTGGCCACTAAATGTGAGTTTGTCATCTACCCATACACCCAGGTCAGTTTTGCCCATACACCCAGTGACAGTTTTGCCCAGTGTTTTACAATTAAGCACATAATTATACCTTTTGTTTCCTCTGCCCAAGTGCATGACCTTACATTTATCCCCATTAAAGCGCATTTGCCATTTAGCAGCCCAAGCTTCTAGTTTACATAAATCCTCCTGTAATATAAAATTGTCCTCCTCTGTATTGATTACCCTGCAGAGTTTAGTGTCATCTGCAAATATTGAGATTCTACTCCGTATGCCCCCTACAAGGTCATTAATAAATATATTAAATAGAAGCGGGCCCAACACTGACCCCTGTGGTACCCCACTGTTAACTGTGACCCATTCTGAGAGTGTTCCATTAATAACCACCCTTTGTTTCCTATCACTAAGCCAGTTCTTAACCCACTTACAGATATTTTCCCTTATCCCCATTGCCCTCATTTTATGTATCAACCTTTTGTGTGGCACAGTATCAAAAGCTTTTGAAAAGTCCATATACACCACATCCACTGCATTTCTTTGGTCCAGTCCAGAACTTACTTCTTCATAGAAGCTTATCAGATTAGTTTGACAGGAACGGTCCCTCGTAAAACCATGTTGATAATGGGTCATGAGGTTATTTTTCTTCAGATACTCCAGTATAGCATCTCTTAGAAAACCCTCTAGGATTTTACCCACAGTAGAGGTTAAGCTTACTGGCCTATCATTTCCAAGTTCAGTTTTTGTCCCCTTTTTGAATATTGGCACCACATTTGCTATACGCCAGTGATGTGGTACAGACCCTGTTATTATGGAATCTTTAAATATTAAAAATAATGGTCTATCTATGACAGTACTTAATTCCTGCAGCACTCTGGGGTGTATCCCATCCGGGCCCGGGGATTTGTCAATTTTAGTGATTTTTAGACGATGCCGTACTTCCTCTTGGGTTAAGCAGGCAACATTTAATTGAGAATTTTTGTTATCACTGATCATATTGTCTGTCATGGGATTTTCTTGTGTAAATACTGTTGAAAAAAAGTACCGTATTTTTCGCTTTTTAAGACGCACTTTTGTTCCCCCAAACTGGGGGGGAGAATGGGGGTGCGTCTTAAAAAGCGAATCTTTAAAAAAAAAAAAATAATAAAATATTACCGGCGGAGGGGTGGTGAGGGGTGCGGCGGCTTAGCAGCAGCTTCCGGTGGCTGGGGGGCACAGCTGCAGGACCGGAGCAACGGAGTTCTGCCGGCTGCAGCGTTTGGTGGGCGCCGCCATGTTTTTTGTGCAGTCACTGTGCAGCAGCTGGCCGGTAGAGGTAGAAACCTCAGTTGGCCGCCTGTCTCCACTATGGCGGCGGCCATTTTGTTGAAGCCTCTACTGTTACTGAATGAAGTCGGCCACAAAAAACATGGCGGCTCCCACTGCTCGCTCCGGTCCTGCAGCAACAAGGTGGGAGACACCAGGAACACATGTGCCAGTTGTGCAGGGGATGTGTGCCCTGCTCCAGGGGACGTGTGCCCTGCTCCAGGGGACGTGTGCCCTGCTCCAGGGGACAGTGTGCCAGGGGACAGTGTGCCAGCGCCAGGGGACAGTGTGCCAGCGCCAGGGGACAGTGTGCCAGCCAGGGGACAGTGTGCCAGTGTGAGGGACAGTGTGCCAGCGCCAGGGACAGTGTGCCAGCGCCAGGGACGTGTGCCAGCCAGGGGACAGTGTGCCAGCGCCAGGGACAGTGTGCCAGCCAGGGACAGTGTGCCAGCGCCAGGGGACAGTGTGCCAGCGCCAGGGGACAGTGTGCCAGCCAGGGGACAGTGTGCCAGCGCCAGGGGACAGTGTGCCAGCCAGGGGACAGTGTGCCAGCGCCAGGGGACAGTGTGCCAGTAGGGACAGTGTGCCAGCGCCAGGAGACAGTGTGCCAGCCAGGGGACAGTGTGCCAGCGCCAGGGGACAGTGTGCCAGGCCAGGGGACAGTGTGCCAGTGCCAGGGGAGACAGTGTGCCAGCCAGGAGACAGTGTGCCAGCGCCAGGGGACAGTGTGCCAGCGCCAGGGGACAGTGTGCCATGCCAGGGGACAGTGTGCCAGCGCCAGGGGACAGTGTGCCAGCGCCAGGGACAGTGTGCCAGCGCCAGGAGACAGTGTGCCAGCCAGGGGACAGTGTGCCAGCGCCAGGGGACAGTGTGCCAGCGCCAGGGGACAGTGTGCCAGCGCCAGGGGACAGTGTGCCAGCCAGGGGACAGTGTGTCAGCGCCAGGAGACAGTGTGCCAGCCAGGGGACATGTGTGCCAGCGCCAGGGGACAGTGTGCCAGGCCAGGGGACAGTGTGCCAGCGCCAGGGGACAGTGTGCCAGCCAGGGGACAGTGTGCCAGCGCCAGGGACAGTGTGCCAGCGCCAGGGGACAGTGTGCCAGGCCAGGGGACAGTGTGCCAGCCAGGGGACAGTGTGCCAGCCCAGGGGACAGTGTGCCAGCGCCAGGGACAGTGTGCCAGCGCCAGGGACAGTGTGCCAGCGCCAGGGGACAGTGTGCCAGCGCCAGGGGACAGTGTGCCAGCGCCAGGGACAGTGTGCCAGCCAGGGGACAGTGTGCCAGCGCAGGGGACAGTGTGCCAGCGCCAGGGGACAGTGTGCCAGCCAGGGGACAGTGTGCCAGCCAGGGGACAGTGTGCCAGCGCAGGGGACAGTGTGCAGCCAGGGACAGTGTGCCAGCGCCCAGAGGACAGTGTGCCAGCGCCAGGAGGGACAGTGTGCCAGGCGCCAGGGGACAGTGTGCCAGCGCCAGGGGACAGTGTGCCAGCCAGGGGACAGTGTGCGCCAGCGCCAGGGGACAGTGATCTGTAAGACGGACACTGGCATTATAAGACGAACTTCATTTAACATTAAAAAAGTTTTTTTTCTCTTTTCCTTAACCAATATTGTGGGTGCGTCTTATAATCAGGTGCGTCTTATAAAGCGAAAAATACGGTAATTTAACATATTGGCTTTTTCCTCATCCTCATCCACCATTTCACCCAGACTATTTTTAAAGGGGCCAACACCATCATTTTTTAGTTTCTTACTATTTATGTAGTTAAAAAATATTTTGGGATTATTTTTACTTTCTCTTGCAATGAGTCTCTCTGTCTCAATCTTTGCTGCCTTGATTTGCTTTTTACAAATGTTATTTAATTTTCTGTATTTATTTAATGCCTCATCACTACCTACTTGCTTTAATTCCCTAAATGCTTTCTTTTTGTCACATATTGCACCTTACCGCTTTATTTAGCCATAGTGGTCTCCTCCAATTTCTAGCATGCTTATTCCCATAGGGTATATATTGTGCACAGGTCCTATTCAGGATGCTAATAAACATCTCCCATTTGCTTTGTGTACTTTTATGTCTCAGGACATCGTCCCAGTTTATTGCACTAAGATCATCTCTCAACCGTTGGAAATTTGCCTTCCTGAAGTTTAGTGTCCTTGTAGCCCCTCTACTACACATCTTAGTAAAGGATACTTGAAAGCTTATTAAGTTATGATCACTATTACCCAAGTGACCTCCAACCCGTATATTTGATATGCGGTCCGGCCTGTTGGTTAATATTAGGTCCAGCAGTGCACCCCTTCTTGTTGGGTCCTGAACCAGTTGTGAAAGGTAATTGTCTCTCATAGTTTTCAAAAACTTATTACCTTTGCTGGAACTGCAGGTTTCTGATCCCCAATGTATTTCAGGGTAGTTGAAGTCCCCCATAATAATGACTTCTCCCTGAGTCGCTACTTCATCTATTTGCTTTATGAGGATATTCTCCTCCACTTCCATTATTGTTGGGGACTTATAACAAACCCCTATCAGTAATTTATTATTTTTTCCCCCTCCCCTTATCTCAACCCACAGGGACTCTACATTTCCATTAGATTCACCTATATTATCACGCAGGATGGGTTTTAAGGATGATTTTACGTATAAACATACACCTCCTCCTCGCTTATTTGTACGGTCATTTCTGAATAGACAATAGCCCTGTAAATTAACAGCCCAGTCATGGCTCTCGTCCAGCCAAGTCTCCGAAATCCCCACCATGTCATAATTATTTTCCAACAAAATCAATTCTAATTCCTCCATTTTGTTGGTGAGGCTTCTGGCATTAGTATACATGCACTTTATGCATCTCTCTTTACCTCTATTCCTTCTTACTATATTGACTGTTCTAACCCAACCCCCCATGCCACCCCCAATTTTATTACTTGTGCCCAGGTTACTATTTACACTATCTTCCCCTCCTAACAATGAATACCCTCCCCCCCAATCCCTAGTTTAAACACCCCTCCAACCTTCTAGCCATTTTCTCCCCCAGCACAGCTGCACCCTCCCCATTGAGGTGCAGCCCGTCCCTAGCATAGAACCTGTAGCCAACAGAGAAGTTGGCTGAATCAATATGATCAAACTTTCATGAACATAGTGGCCACTAACTGCACTAATGTAAATGCTCACCATCTACTCTTCCATTCTTATTTGTGTGATTTTAGTGACATTTCTTTCATAAGTTTGAGTTGTGTGTGCGAGACATATTAAGAGATACGTACATTAGACAGTTGTCCCCTGAAGGGACAAGGATTATTTTGGGAGATGTAATTTGCATACTCCTATATAGCTCCTGTGTAGAAAAAAAAATAAATGTGTCTTAATAATTGCTAAAACAAAATTCTAAATGGTAAAATAAGAGGTCTGTCCTTGAAGGTAATTGGCAAACACACAAACATTATTTAAGAAATCATTAAATACAGACTAGATGCCCCAATCTACCTTAATAAAGCCTTATTAAGTCATTTATGTTATACCTAATAATGAACTGTATCCACATAAACAGAATTTGAGCATTTCTGCTAAGTAACAAGAGCTATATTCTATCGTCTGTACCCACCACTGACCTTTCCTATTAAATCTCATTTTCCTGCTTTGCTTTTTCCTTGGAATAAATGATTTTAGAAGTCGTCTCACAAAAATCCAATTGAGGGCTCATAAATGTTATTTATTAGTTCATGCCATATGCATACACTTACATCTATTAACTCACAGATATTAATTATTAAAACCCGTAATGACTTGTAATACAGTTCTACATTGTATTGCTGGTTACAATTTATGTGCTATGCTAAAAAACTATCGCAAGTATAAAACATTTATCAATTATGAATGCCTTTTATATCTCCAGTTATATTATTGTCCACAGCCCTATTTCACTGGGCCTCTGTCTTTCTACAGGGTTCTGCATTGCTGGTCTTTCATATTTCATTTTCAGTCCAATAAAAATATAATTTAGAAAGGGAAAAGTCATAACCTAGAGCAAAATAACATTGTACAATGCTAATTACTGCATTGTAATAAATCATATCTGCACAAATTAAAAGAGCTGGATAGATTATGGCTTTCCTTTGAAGAAAATGCTATAATCTAAATTAATTTCATACTGACAGTTCCAATTGTAACACCTCAAAGACTGATAAACAAGTCACAAAACAAGCAGACATGAATTCCCGTCAAACAATATCCATTTCTGTAAACAGATAATCAGCTAAATTAATATTAAATCAATAAACTTCACTGCTACGAATTTGTAATTACTGAATAAATAAGATAAATGATGAGTCTTTCAATATTTTCTAAGGAATATGTTATAGCTAGGTCTAAGGAGTATGTTATAGATAGGAATACCATGGTTCTGTTCACACTTGCACTTTTAGGTTTGGTTAAGAGGAACAAACAGTTGATATACATTGCCAGATCCACAGCCAACATGTATCAGACACTGGCTGCATGATTTCAGCCATACATGGTTACCCCCGAACTGCTCCTGCGTTTCAGAGATATACATTAATAGCAGTTGGGGACCAAACTGCACAGGAGACTAGTCGGCCAGATGGGTCCCCAGTGTCTTCTACCTACCCATGGCCTTGGAGTGACTAGTCTCTCCCTGTGTAGGTGACTAGGGAGAGACACAAGGGGAGTGGGCAGAGAGAAGCCGCGCAAACACGCCTGTCAGACTACTCTCCCATGGGGTTTGGTACCCAGCAGTTATTAAACTGGCAATGTTTCAAGGTTAAACATATATCTAGTCTACTGACTGGTCTCCTCGTCCCTGGTTACTACTAAACTATGGTTATCTCTGAAACATAGCAGAATTTCAAAAGTAAACATATATTACCAAAATAAGGCATTCAGTGTCTGATACATGCTGCACACATCAGGTATCAGGTTCCATTTTAGTTTTCCCATATCTTTGACATGTAGAATAGTGCATTATGTAGTTCTATTAAAGCTATCAATAATATAGAAACCTGCTAGAAACTATTGAAATCAGTGGGGCACTTTACTATCCAAAACATGATCCATCACAAAGGTGAATGTGTTGTTGGGTTGAAAGTCATGATGCCATTAAACAAAGTCCTTACATTTTGGTCTAAAGAAAGAAATTTTAATATTAGCTCAAGGGTCTACTGTCAATGCTTTGCTGGATTGATCACAATTTTATCCACACAATAGCAAACGATTAGACACTAATATTAGAAATGGTATTTTGGAGTTGGGAAAGCACTCTTATATATCTGACGGCGTATATCTTACCCAAAATATTGAGGCACTTTAATATCTGAATTTCACAAACTATGAATTTAAAAAAGAATAAAATATTTTCTAAAGCATATGCGGCGCCTCTAGGTGCGCCATTTCTACACAAATAGTTACATTGTTGATGAGCATATAAGCTACAGTGGTCAGCACCACCGGAGTGATTACTTGAGTCCAATTATCGCAGCATATGATGGTCATGTGATATGTGTTGAATCTCCACTGAGATATCATGTATCAAGACCACCACAAGCTTCATATCAACAGTAGAGGCATGCACATGTTCACCTAAACTAAAGAAATCACCATATAAAAATTAATAATAAACACACTAATATACAAGGATTGAAATCCAAAAGATTATTTCATGAGAATGGCTTCTAGATTTTTTCTTCAATACATACAATTTTTAGAGTATCTGACATTTAAGGTACCATTACACGGGGAAACATCACCGGCAACATCGCCAGCAACTCACAGAAGCGTGCACGTTTTTGGCCGCTGGCTAAGATCGCTGGTGAGCTGTCAGACGAGGAGACATCGCCGGCAACGCAGTGGCGATGTTGAAAGCAACTATCGCTGCCAGGGTTAAACTCAACCCTGGCAGCAATCCTTAACATTGCAGTCAATGGGGGAAGTTGCTTGCACATCGCCTGAGCAACATTGCCAGGTTTCAGGACATTGTCCTGAAACCTAGCGATGTTGCTGAAGCAACTATCGCCGTTGATATCACCCTGTTACACGGGGCAACTCTCCAGCGATATCGCTTCAAAATGGCAACGCCCCTGAGTTGCCGGCGATGTTGCCAGAGATGTTTCCCCGTGCAATGGGGCCTTTAGGCTCCTCTACAATTAACATGAAAGTAGATTATAACGTTTAACTTAAGCTAATATAAATAAGTGATATTTTCTTAGATTTCCTTTTTTATGCCTATTTGCAATGCATTTTAACTTAAGTTTTATCAGAAATTGCCTCAAGACAAATCAATTTTCAGACTTGGAGATACTTCAAATCTGTTTTATAAATAGCATTTTCTATTTCTGCTTTTCAGTATTTTTCTTTTTTGTTTTAAAACCTTTAAAGCATGTAGGAACCATGACATTCGCCACTAGATAAAGACAATCAAAGAAGGAAACTGAGAAGCTACAAAAACTGGTGGTGGCATTTCTCAAATATAATGTAATTGTATGGTCAGCGAAAAGAAAACAAAAATGAATCCTCTCATCTAGATCTCTAAATATTGCCTGTGTTCTTTAACCCTTTAATAGTACGTGCTTTGGAAGAGCAGGTATTTTTTTAATGATTTTATTGTTATTCCAAGAGCCACAGTGATGGAGTCATCAAAACCTTTATGCCAAAATAGCAAAAAAAAAAAAAAATGTTGCGCCTTTTGGTGCCTTCTCACCAGTTTGAAGCAGCTCTGCTAAAATGAGAAAACTAAGGAACAACAGGGGCAAGTAGAAGTGCTCTTACGCTCGCCCCTCAAAATTTGCTGGCGTTTCTTATGCTTATCATACTCCAACCCCAGAGTAGACATTCTGGTGAGGCGCACACAAGGCTGTGGAGTCAATAAGCCAAATCTCCAACTCCGACTCTCCAATATCTCTGAATCTGACTCCAACTCCACCTCCACCAAAATAGACACTAACTCCAACTCTAAAACCATGGCTGTGAAGTCAGTAAACCACATATCCGATTCCGACTTCAACTCCTTAATTTCCCTGAATCCGAATCCACCCAAAATGGGCACCAACTTGGACTCCATGACTCCACAACCCTAGGCACACACCACTAAGAAGATGCAACAAATTCTTTAAGTGATGTGTGACTCTTAATTAATTCAGCGCATTGTACTCCAACGATCTCTTTATTAAGACTGACATTCACAACGGCCATCTTATTTAATGTTTTTTAACCTATCGCTAAATATAGTTATATGAAGATGTGATTTGGCAAAACCAGTGGTTTTTCAATGGAATCATCTTGGGCTAAATATAACTTATTGATTACATTTTTATTAGCCATTGTTTTGTTTGTAAAAATAAGTTAATTCTACCATTTAAGAGCTCTGTAGGGTTATAGAAATAACAAAACGTGTACTATGTCAAATATGTGATTCACTTAAATTGTTGTCATATTGCTCATTTCATTCACATGAATTAGAATTAAATCAGAAATTATAGCAAATGTCAGACAAAAAGTGCATTTCACAAAGTCAACACTATGATTTTTGGAGTGTTTCCTAAATTCAGTACAGAACAACAATCCCTCATATTTTGTGTATTTGTTTCACTAATTAGTTTCTCATAGTCAATAATCAACACGTGGTTTTGTGAGATATATTAGGGATAAAGTCACTTCTTAAAATTGATGTGTTGGAAGTAGGAAAAATGGGCAAGCGTAAAATTCTGCGAGATTTTACTAAAGGTCAGACTGTAAAGGCCGCTTTACACGTCGCAATATCGTTACGATATTGGATACAACGGCACAGGAGCGCGCACGTTTTTGGCACTTGTCCAAAATCGCATAGGAGATGTTACACAGGGAGATATCGGCAGGCAACGCAACTGCGATGTCTACGCCCCCTCCTTCGCGCTGTGTACGAGCAACCCAGGGAACGACCATTTAACATGGGAGTGAATAGGGGAAGTTGCGCTCCAAATCGTAGTTGCGCTGTCACACAGCACAATCCTGCCAGATCGTCAAGCCAATATTGGCTAGTTGGAGAGCCTGCACAATTCCCCACCGATATCGTTTTGGCATCGTTCTTGCGTCGCATTGCTCATTTACCCCACACAACACATGAACGATATCGGCGGCAACGCACGAACCGCGTGACTTTTTATCGTAGTTGGGCTACGATATCGTGCCGTATAAAGCGGCCTTTATGGCTAGACAGCTATGCCAAGCATCTTCAAAAAAACGGCAGGTCTTTTGGGGTATTCCCAGTACAAAGTACTTCATATCTACTTAATTTATGCATATTACTATTGAAAGATAGACTTTTCAACTTCTGTGTCTTGAAGGTCGGGTTTCAGGCTCCCTTACCTTGGCTGTGTCTATGTGCATTGAAGTACAATGCCGTCCTGGACTCTTCACATTTGATTCATCTCAAAACTTTGGCCATTATTATGCGTTTATTTTCTCCACATGTTTTATGTGAATCCTGTTAACTATTTGCAACAAAACATTTGATGGTTCTGTGATCATGCCTTAATATCTTGGCAATTTCAAGAGTGCTGAATCCCTCTGTGAGACTTTAACAATACTTTTCTCATTAAATCTCATTTTGACCAATGTTTTGCTTTTTGCAAGATGCCTAATTATTCTACACACGTTGACAAAAAGGTGTTGACATCCCTAGACCGCACCCTCCTTATTACACAAATACCCATCACTTGATATGTTTTATCCAATAAGAATTCAATTTTATACAGTTTAGAGTCAGAAAATTTGCATAAAAATGATGATATGGTCAAAATATTCACTTGCCTAATAAATCTGCATGTAGTGTACAAGCTATTTACATACAACCACTGTACTCTTTTTTTAAAAAAAAGCTGTTTTTATGCCTTTTTTAAATACATTGCATAACTCTATAATACACAGAACATCAATTGTCATTTAAATCACTAGACTTCTCTGAATAGGAACAAGTGTTGTCTTGATGTACATAGTAATGCAGACTGAAAAATGACACAGGTCCATCAAGTTCAACCATTCTCAATCAATTCTATATTATTTATGGCTAGATTATAATTCACAATACAATTTATTATAAAACAAACATCAAGCCCTTTTTTTAAAGAGTGACTAAACTTGAGGTTTAGGGTTCTGTTTGGCACGAATCCTAAGTCATAGTAAAAGGCTTGTTAAAAAGTCAATTATGGCTACAAGGATTGCTAACCTTATTGGGTGGCGTTAGAGTTTTTCACTTCCTCACTGAAGTGACAATTTGCATAATCTTGAGGAAGGATTTTTCATATTTGGCAGTCGCCTTAATTTACTGTTGATAGGTGGTGATCTGAGTTCTGAGACCCCACTAATCACTGAATAGATCCCTGAGTAGTGCATAGATCATACAAGAGTACTCAGGCATGAGCTGTGAAATTCTTGTCTTCACATCTGTGAACTGTAAAGGGGTCTAAAGAGCCTCAGGACTTGGAACCAGTGCTATGGAGTTGCGGAGTCAGAGTCAGTGTCCATTTTGGTTGAGCTGGAGTCGGTGTTGGTGACAGAGTCTGAGTCGGTTGAATGGCTTATGGACTCCACAGCCCTGCTTGGGACCCACACATCTTTAGGTAAAGTGTCTGCCAAGTATGAAAAACCATATCCAAAGTTTAGTTACGCGGTAAGTGCTGAGGCATTAATGGCCTTTACTACCTCTCGCAGTAGACTGACTAATCTAACCATAAAAAACCCTTTCCTATTAAAATGTCAAAATTGCCTTTCCTCCACACATCATGAATGTCATCTTAAGGACTACTGTCCTTCTTGCTCTTCTGACATCATACAGTAGCAAATAGCACTTTTATTCTTCTGAAGGCACCAAATCTAATTTCTCCGACACTACTCATTTCATTACCCAATTTGTCCTTCCTAATTAATACATTGATTCAGGTAACAGCTATTAATTAAGGGGATTGCATGAATTTCCCAGTAAGAGCTCTTAAATACTATTTTTAGAAATGCAATAAATACATATTCATACAAGAAAATTAGAACAATATTCTTACACGATATGACTCTTCTTAAACAGAAATTCATGCATTTTCCAATTATTTAGCAGTAACTCTGATTGGCAACAATGTCAGGAAACATCATTATGTAGATAACTTAATCTTTCCAGGTCAGTGAAATGTCAATAGATGTCAACGTCTTTTAGGGACTATCATCTGTCAATACATTATGTCGTGTAAGTTAATGTTTTGCCATCTTTATGGGGCTGAAATAATGAGGCCGATAAAAATGGGCATATATCTAAATGCGATATGATAATTGTTGCTGGAAAATGCAAGTTTATTACTATGGCAGTAATATAATACAGAAAGCATTAAAGGCCAATTAATATTAAGAGAAAAGGTGATGGGCAAAATAAAAGAAAATTAGCTAAGTGTCTGACTATAGGTGACATTCTGCCAATTAAAATCACATAAAACAATGAGAAGATTGGAGGTGATAGAACTCTATAAGACTGGTTCTTTCCAATACTCAGCACATCTTACTGCTATTTGGCATTGTGTTTTTCTGCATATATATCTGATGTATAAAGGAGACACAGTGTTACTGAAGGCCTGGAAGGAATCGGCAGGACAGAGGGACTAGCTCAGTGCTTGTATTTATAGCCCTGTCATGCGCCACCCTTTCTGTTTCTGCACTAGACACAACTTATCTGATACATTTTGTCTTTGGGGAATTCCTTTTGGTTAAAGCTTTATGCCAAAAGTAAATTTATTACACAATGTCGAACTGCTGGTGCCCTTTAGCTTTCATCAGTAATCCATAGAGAACCAGACAGTAGGTGTAGCTTCCCTGCTGTGCCCCACATGAGAAACAAATCAATAAATGGTACCCATTGAAATCAAAGGGCTGTCCATGTGATTCACACATAGACTGCTTTCTCCAATAATACTAATGCTCTTTTTAGGGTCTATCTATGTCACGCTGGTGCGTATGGCCTCCCAGCGTGTGGTGCAACAGAAAGGTGACAACAGGGATGGTATGGAAGGAAGGCCCTGGCGATAGAGGGGTCACCTCCTGACACTCATTTGAGTCTGCAACTTAAGCTCTCTAACGTCCCTATATAGGCCCTTCCCCTCCGTTGCAGTTATGTGACTATGTCTTTGCTTGCCCCTGACTCAGTGTGTAGGCCTGCAAGGACACTAGACTCACCACTGCAGTAGTACAACACAGGGAAAAGGAGACAGAAATAGGGAAAATAGATAGAAAATGGATAACTCCACAATCGCAGTAAAACACCACAGCTGCCTTTGTCACGACTCCAGCTTCTCCCAAAGTTGTCCGTAGTGATGGACAAACCCAAGCTGTAAAGTTTGGGGTGCGTACCGAACACTTAGTGTTCGGGCACAAATTCCGAGCACGGACGCACCAGGTAAGTCCGTGTTACAGTTCGGTTTTGGGAGCAGGAAAGCTGTAAAAATAAAGAAAATAGCTAATAAACATTATCATCATATTTACCGTGTCCTGCTGTGTTTAGCTGCTCATTAACCTCCTGGTTATTCACTGCAGAAGGACACAACAGCCAATTACAGATGCTGTCACAGAGAATGGACGTCTGTGATTTGCTGTTAGAGTAATCTGGAATCAACCCATTTATTCTAGATGCTAGAATGTATGGGCTGGTTTCATATTACTCTAGCAGCCAATCACAGACACCCATTCTCTGTGACAGCATCTATGATTGGCTGTTTGGCCCCTCACCCATTGACTGACATCATAGTACTGTAAAAATAAATAAATAATTACAAAGATTTTGCATAGCGCTATGTAATAGTTTTGATTTTCAGCAGAGATAAAGTGGACAGCTATGGTCTGTCACCCCCAGATGCCTGGCTGTACCTTGGCTGGCAATCAATATACAATGAAGCCCATTATTATTTTCTGATTATTAAACTCTTATGGACCAAGTCTCATTTTTGCAATTCTGACCAGTGTCAATTTCTGAGGTTATAACTCTGGAACACTTCAACATATCCTGGTGATTCCAAGACTGATTTTTCATGACATATTGGACTTCATGTTAGAAGTAAATTTAGGATGATATTTTCTGCATTTCTTTGAGCAAATAGAGTGTTTACATGCTGTGACAGTTCAAAGCCATGACAAGTATAGCCGTCATTGGTCATTAAGGGTTTAAATAAATAATGAAAATAAAATGTGTGGGCTTCGCCCTCTTTTACTGCCAGCACAAGTAAAAGCAGGAAGCTGGGGACTCTAATTCTCATGTTTGGTAAGGCCGAAGTGTTCTGGGCCCCTTAGGCTGAAAACCACAGCCGCCTGTGAAAATTGGGCATTTATAGAAGCGCCATTTTCAATTGCTTTACCAGGCTCTTCCAGCAGCCCTGGTGGGGTTGGCTTGCTTGGTAATGAAGGTGACCCAATGAACAGCATGAGGTCACATGGAGTACAGCTGTAAGTGAGTGAGAGAAGTGCTCACATTACGATTAGGCTCCAGGTGCCATGTGATGCTGTTCATGGGGTCACCCAAGTTCACCGCTAAGGCAACTCATCAGTGAATTCAGATAACCTTTCACACAACCGGCTGTTCACTGTGTGCCTGCTTGTCTCTGCAAGCAGACGTGTGTGTATGCTTGTAGAGATTTTGCAGAGCTGATGAAGATATTCCCTGTAGATTACATCAGAAGGAGGATTTTATTGTTAATAAAAATGGAGTCCCAAAATGTCTTGCATTTTATTTCTAATAACATATTTTTTTATGTGTGTTTTTTTTAATGTTTACTATAAATTTGTGGTGGCTAGGTCTGATATTGGCCTGTTACCATGGATTTCAAGCTTACTGCCAGCTGACAATACAAAGCTGGTATTAACCACTTAATTACCCATTGTGCCACCCTCACCATGGCTGCTGGAAGAGCTGGGTAAAGCACCTCAAAAGGGTGCTTCTATAAATGCATCATTTTGACGAGCAGCTGTGGGCTCCGATTTTTAGCATGGGGTCCAGAATACTTGAGTCTTACCACATTGAAATCCCCACCCCCCAGCTGCCTGGGTTGTACCTTGGCTGACGATCAAAAATAGGGCGAAGCCCACACATTTTTTTAAATCATTTATTGAAATAATACTAAAAAGAAAATAGGCTTTCCTGTATTTTGATTGCCAGCCAAGATAAAGCCAGACAGCCCTTAGCTGTCCGCGTTATCTGTGCTGAGAATCAAAAATACCGCAGAGAGCTATGCAAAATTTTTGTGGTTATTTATTTTTACAGTACAATGATGTAAATCAAAAAGTGAGGGACCCAACAGCCAATCAAAGACTCTGTCACAGAGAATGGGCATCTGTGATTGGCTTCTGGAGTAACCTGAAACCTGCCCATACATTCTACCATACTAGAATGTATGGGCTGATTCCAGATTACCCCAACAGACAATAATAAATGCCCATTCTGTGTGACAGTTCTGTGATTGTCTGTTGGAACCAGTGCAGTGAATATACCGAAATTAATGAGAGGCTCCGGAAGTAGAAGTGGCGGGATTTGAGACAGCAGGACCCAGTAAGTATGATGATTATGTTTAATAACCATATGCGTTATTTTACAGCCCCAACCCCCATCCCATAACTTTAAAGTCCGAGTTCAGGGTTTGGACTCAAGTTTGAGTCACGTTCAGTCCCGAACTCGGACTTTTAAAAAAATCCAGGCGAGCCCGCCGAACCCGAACATTGGCAGGTTCACTCATCACTAGCTATGAGCAAAAAAAAAAAGATTCTATCACCAGATTCAGATGGTAAGACACGTGACTCTTTATAGCGGAGGAGAGTGGTCACCAAAAATGTTCACCTGAGATTTTGGCTTACACAGAACAACCAGATAGGAAAGAGTTTTTAACCCTTGCGCAGCCCCAGAAGAAAATTGATATATTTAAATACAAGTTATAGACCTGCTATCAATAACCTGATGTAACTCTTCAATGATCTACCTAGAGTGGGACACACTAGTGGCAATCTGCTCATGATAACTGATAGGATTCAGAGATATGGTATTTAAAATGGGCTTTCCCAACCAACACAAGTCCTTTAGATTTAATATAACATAAATGTTCACTCGCTACCAGGGAACAATCCAAAAATGTGATGTGTTGCCTTTATATGTGAAACTGACAAAGAGCAGTATGGAAAAAAAGAAACAACACAAAAGTCTCCCTTCAAAGGGAAATAGATTTGTTTGCTTTAAGGCCAAAATATTTATTTTGGATTTTAATAGTTTACGTTTTTAGGATGCAGCTTGTTTAGATTTTTAGTGACCATTTATCTTTGTGATTGTTAGCTTAGCATTCGCATCTTTACTTGTCAGCTGCCTTCCACAGTCTGCTCCATAAGTCATAGCTATATAATTTTTATTGATTTGCTAGGTCTATTTATGCCCTCACGCAGTCAAGAAAGATTTTGAAATCCCTTTATAAGTTGTTTTTTTATTATTAATCAAAAATCTTTGTCATATGAACCATTTCTACTGTTTACTGTGTAAAGAAACACAAAAAGTGCAATATGTCTGCACCATCTGTGCTAATGAGTTGATGTTTTCCACCCACAGAGATGCTGAAGATGAGAAAAACAAATAAACTGACTATGTTTATAGATATATTAATTAATATTGCTAAAAATAATGAAAAAACATTTAAATGTGTTGAAAATGATAGTTCCCACTATCCCGGGTATTCACCAACACAACCTAAAGTGATGCAATAGTTCTTAAAGAATAGGTTTAGTAGCTACATCCCCACCCTCATTAGTGGCCATCAGAATTTACTGAATTAAATTAACTTTTTGATGATATTCTAATTCATTGAGATGCACTAGTTAAACATGCATATACATACTTATATACAAACATACATACTAGTGTTACCCACAGGGTTTGGTGAGTAATGTTGATGTTCCAGAATATGATATGATTTTATTTGAATAAATGTTGGTTTTTGTTCAAGAATAAATGAGGATTGTTGTTCATGTGAAAAAACAGGACATCCCCAAAAAACAGGGCCTAGTCCATCTTTTGGAGCCAAAAAAATTAAGACAGTGTATTATTTTTGGACAAACAGGGTACGAAAAATGTTCAACTTCAGGAGAGGGATGATGCATTTTGATAACTTTGCTCTGTAACTAAAAATGTTTGTTTTACTTATGAATTCTTAGGCTAGGGCTGCATAGGAGGGATTTTGCCCACAAAATATATTGATATGAAATGTGACCTGTGGTGCAGGCAAACTTACTAAATTGCTTTATCCTTTATGGTAGTGCAGGGGATTCTTTTCTCCAGCTCCAGGCAGATTCCTGAGGACACAGATTTGCTGGCTGCTTGCCCTTTAATACCTGTTTATACTTTACTCTTAGCACGTGCATGCAGCATGCACTACTTAATGCTCTCATACATGCAATGAAGGAATATGTCCTGACGCTGTTCAGTGCCAGTTCTTTCCTTGCGGGCAGAGTTAGAGTGCCCTACATTCCCATCCCGCTGATGATAACAGCAGTAGCAGTGTCCCATATGTGATTATTGTGCACCCCAGTGTCTCCTATGTAATATATTTCCTCCAGCCCCAATGTCTCCAGTGTAATGTACATGCACCAGTTCCATTGTCTCCTATGTGATGTATGCTCCAGCCCCAGTGTCTCCTTCGTGATATATGTGCACCAGTCCAGTGTCTCCTATGAAATCTATGTGCCCCAGCTTCAGAGTTCTATGTCATTTATATGGACCAATCCCAGTGTCTTCTATGTGGTGAATAAACAAAAGTCTAAAGGTACCGTCAGACACGGCAATTTTGCTAGCAATTTCACTGGCAATTTGCTGGTTGCAGTGAAATCATGGACATTGTTCTATTTTGTTGCCGTGTACAAATGATACAATGTGTCCATGATTTCACTGCAATCAGCAAATTACCAGTGAAAGTTGCCTAGCCAAACTGTTGCATGTGTCGGTACCTTTAGTCTCCTTTTGTGATGTATATACAGGAGTTTTCGGTGATGTGATGCACATAAAGCATTCATGGTGTCTCCTATGGATGTATATACTGAAGACCCCCCACTTCTTCAGTTCTATAAATGTTAGGCGAGCTGATATAAATTTCCAAATTACATGTGGTGTAATATGAATCTGTGTTCAGAACAAGTTAGCGCTGTAAGCATTTTATAACACCGCTAAGCATTGACTGTACTCCAGACCTACACAAACTTGGAAAGGCAGTTGTGAATAGTAACATCAACAAATATATCAACACCAGCACTCCAAATTATATACTGAATAAAAATATATCATATGTTTTGGTATAGCTGCACGTGGGACAGAGACCTCGTATAATGGTCTCAAAATTATAAATACCAAAAAAATAAGTGCTACTGTTGCACCAATACCACTACCAAACCAATTAAATGAACATTGTCCACCCAAAAAATGCTGTGGATGTCTATAGATATAGACCAAATAAAATATCTTGATATATGATGAGAGATTCAAAGGAAGGCAATGTGGAAATAATTTTGCTAGAATATCTCAGTAACTAAATAAATGATTATATTTAATGCATGTAAAAAAGAAAACCTCAGTGGGTACTAAAAATAATTTATCAAATCAACCTATAGACGGTGTATTTAAAATTAGTAGCTACTTTATTGTGTAGTCTAATAATCTAAGCAGGAGGATACACTGGATAATAGGAGGTTTCACTTGCAGTCATGTTAACTAGAACCTGACACAAAATATATAATCAGTAAATTTTTTTTTTACTTTTACTTTAGTTGGTGCTTCAGAGCCGTGATTCTCACTGGGCATTCACAGGAAGTGAGTCATGATGGCGTCAGAGGTCCTCATCTTACCTTGAGCCCCGTGATCCCTCACAATGTTGCTGATGCTTGCACCTTTACATGTAGGTGATGCCACTCTTTATTTGATACAGATGTTGCTGATGCTGGTGGGAATAGCGTGATCCCCACCAGGCAGCTTTAGAACGCACTTATCAGTGTTTTCACAGTGCGATCTAAGTGGGTAACAGTGATCCGCTCACATCCGTTAGGCACCTTTCACATCAGCATTATTTGAAAGTCGCGGCAGATCCAGCAGGTTTTCCGCATCTGCCGCATAACGGAACACTTGCGGCAAGCCCCATTCATTCCCTATGTGGCAAGTGCGGTTTTGCTGGATGCAACAGATCGCACTTGCGGCAGGGCAAAAAATACTGTTGGCAGTGCCGGATCCGGCAAAATCACACTTGCCACACATGACGCAAGTCGGATAGGAACGAATGGGCACGCGGCAAGTGTTCCGTTACGCGGCAGAAGCGGCAAACCTGCTGGATCTGCCCGCAAATTTCAAATAACGCTGATGTGAAAGCAGCTTTAGCTGCACATGTCGACTGATCAGATTTCTTGGCATCTGATTCCTCGGCATCTGCAGGAAATGATGTGAGCTCAGCGCGTGATCTTGCATTAAAATGAGGGAGGCAACCTTGGACGTACTGTTATGTCCATGATCATGAAGGGGTTACATGTTTGACCAAATATAGCAGGGTAATTTTATAAGTAGATAATTTTGGAAGGCAATATCCCAATGGCGTTTGGTAGGAAAAAGGCTCCCTGCACCTGCTTTATAGACTCATCTTAAAACATTTTGCCAGTACATGTCTGATATAATTCTGACTCTGACTTGTGGTAGATTTAATGATTTGAGAAAACTACTGTACATGAATTTCTCAACAAACATCATATATAAAACTGCTCCGATAATAACTTGAGTGGTAGGAACTTTACCAACAGTGCACAGCCCAACAATCATGATGACTGTCCCCACTGGGGGCTCACAATCTGTGGAGTGTAGGAGGACACTGGAATACATGAGAGAAACAATTTAAATACAGTGATACCAGAAATGGAATTGTTATGTTCATTCTGGGTTTTTTGTGCTGGCATAAGGTGAGGCTTTCTAGGTCCATCGATTTGGCTTATATGGCAACCCTGCAGGGATTGCCACAGGACCCACTGGTGCAGGGAAGGATGTACACGTTGGCACACACAGCACACAACACCCTCTACCCCAGGCCTGAAGGGGGAGCTCTACTTGCTACCTTAGGCAAGATCCCCTAAAAAGATCCAGGTCTGAGGGAGGAATCAGTTCAGTCAAGGAAGTTCAGTCAAGGAGTGACAATTGAGGAGTCAAGAAGGAGGAAGAGCTGGTTGCTGGGACCAAGTCAGGCCCAGAAACAGAAAAGACTGACACCGGAGCTGTGTAGTACCCTAGAAAGGGACGGAGGCAAGTGGAAAGTTAGAAAATTCTAGAAAGAGGGGAACAGAAACAATTGCCCTTAGCCCACCCGGACACCGGAGTCCGAAGCTGCTGTTGATCCAGTCATAGCAGAGAAAGCCCGGACAGACAGGAGGATTTAATCCCCCTGGAGCTCAGGAAACCAAGACCCCAAACCTGACCAAACATAGGACCAGGGACCCAAGGAAAGGAGTAGGGATCCCCACAGAAAGGTCATCATCGTTAGTTGTGGAGTATCATCCTGAGAGAGAAAGAGAGAAAGCGGCAGCTTCAGCTTGAGGCAGAACTTTCACAAATCACCACACACGCAAATAGAGGAGGCTTCATAACTTTCAAAGGTGGATGTCCCAAACTGCACCAGCCACCTGGCTACCCTCCTGGACCGTACCTGCTACCCGACATCAGTAAAAAAGGTACTGAAACAGAGACTATTGTGTGTGTGTGCATGATTCACCGCCGCCGCCTGGAGAACTTACACAGAGCCAAGGACTACTAATCCCCTCATCCACCCCGCTGCCTGAGGTAAAGCTCCGCCTGTGGGGAGCTGTACTACCCAAAGCTGCATCACCATCACCTCAGTGGCCGGCTGCAACGCTAGTAACTACATTACCAGGTACCACAGGTGGCATCACGTATAATAATCCCCTATCCCAAATAGTTTTCCCCTCAGCCATTGAGTTTCCTGGCACGGGAATCGGAACCTGACCAGCCGTGATCCCCCCTGAAGAAGCAACCAGTCCCAATTTCCGAGTACCCCCTACCCTGTCGACCGATTGACTTACATGGCAATAGCCAAGCTTCAAAATGAAGACTTTATCCCTCTAGTAATAAAGAAAACAACATTATAGTTTTATATATTTATATAGGGTGAATCAGGTTAAAAGGGGAGTTAGATTTTCTGGTACAATAAGTATCTGCATTAATATTTGCCTTATTATCACAGTTTTTGTATTTCACATTGAGCTGAAGTGTTTGCCATATGAGCAAATGTTACAACTTCTACTAAATGTCTCTTATAGAGAAAGGAGCAGTGTTTGTCAGATAAATCTTGAGGTGAAAATTATAGTTCCTATGGAAAGGGACTCATCATAATCGAGCATTGCATTTGTCAGAAAAAGAGCCCCAGGTTTATAATGGAAATGTAATTGTAGTGCCATTTTAAATAGTTGTCATTTGGCGGCAATGCTAATGATGCATAGGTCATGGAAAAAGGATTTCTTTGTCATACGCTTGGTCAAACATGCCAGTTATAATAAAGCAGAAGGTCATTTCATAAAATTAAACACTACAGGAGGAATTGATCAAACTTTTTGCACAGTTTGCTGCCTCCTGAAGTCATTTATGATGATTTAACACTTAAAAATTTTAAACACTTGTAAAAGAGTTGTTTAGAGAAAAAAATGCTAGCACACTGATCTACTACAATCAGAAAGCTTCGGAATAAAATCGGAATTACATCTCTATTGTTGTCCAGTCTGAAAGGCTGCGTCCGCAGTGTAAATGCAATGCAAACACTGCACCGAAGCAGCTTAGTTGCTGTGCCATTAAAGGGGAACTCTGGGGAGATTAAAAAAATGGTTCTGTCCCTGCCCTCATACACTATAAGGCTGAGCTGTCCACTGCAGTTGTGGGATCTTTAAATCACTTATAAATCAATAAAATAGTAGCTTGCTCCATAACCCTTACTTCTCCCATATAGGATGTCATGTCACAAGCTCCGTGCTGCAGCCCAGAACAGGGGTGTGGGGCGGGGGCGTGATCACTGGGGCTCCATACTCACCCCACATGCCAGCCTCCTGATATACTTCCTTCTATCTAGTGTATGAACAGGGGGCATGGTGGGGGCATGGCCATCAGGTCCATGCTCACCCTACTTGACAATCACCTGATACTCTGACTTCTATCTAGTATACAAATCAAGGGCATGGCAGGGGTATGGCCACTGGCTCCATGTCAGCCCCTTGATATACTGGCATCTATCTAGTGTATCTATCCTATGGGGAGAGCATAGGGGTGGCAGGCATGTTACCTGTTCATACACTAAATAAAAGTATAAGGGGGTTGGCATGTAGGGTGAGCATGAAGCCGGCGGCAACACACTTAACAAATTCCCCTGCTCTCTGCTGCAACACAGAGCTTTACACTGCTCTGTGAAATGATGTCCCATACGGGAGGGGTGAAGGCTGAGGAGCAGCTATTATTTTATTAATTTCTAAATGACCTAAAGATACTGGAACTGCAGTGGCCAGCTCGGCTTCGTAGTGTACGAGGGTCAGGGCAGTACAATTTTATTTTATCTCCCAGAGTTCCCCTTGATCCTCTTCCCAACATATGATGTTCCCAGTATGTCATGTGTCAGGTGCCCACCTTTGATATGAGCTCTGGCAGTGAGCTCACATTATAACCCCCCACATCTCAGCTGATATAGTGTTGGTCTATCATCTGATTGGCAGTGTTAACCCTTTGAATTCTACTGTCATTCACTGATAGCAGGATTCAAAGCGCCGCGGTGGAGATCAATGACATTGCATATGTAATTTTTCCCCTTTTCTTGTACACTATATGGTAAAATAAATGATTTCTGAAAGTACAACTGATCCCGCAAAAAAAACAATATATGTCTATATTGATGGAAAAATAGAAAAGGTATGGCTCTCAGGCAAAGGGCAGGGAAAATCGAAAAACGGACAATCGCCCGTTGTAAAGAAGTTTTACCCCTCCCAGCTTTCACTGTCAGCAGCTGTATCTTTATAGTACTATTCTAATCATCTCTGTCTGAACTCATAGTATAATGTCAAAGGTGAAAAAATGCAGTTATAAACTTATATTTTCTTATGTAAATGAGGCAGTGTGTAGACACCTTGGAGGAAGAAGTTGCTCTGGCAGATTAATAGTTAACATTTCTGCCGAATGTCAGACGAGGCTGTGGGACCTGTGTGATGTCACGATCATGTGACTATAATAGGCAGCGCAAAGTATCCATAGCCCATAATGATTTTGCTTGCTTAGCTTTGCCCACTATGGTCACATGATCACTACATCACACAGGTCCTTTATACAGAGATGTTTTCAGTGACTTAACTATTAACCTGCCAGAGTGACTACGTCCTCTAAGGTGTAGTCACTGCCTCATTTATATAAGAAAATGTAAGTGTATGCTTTTTGTCACCTTTATCCTTACACTATTAGCCCAGACAGGGATGATTACAATAATACTATATCTATCACACAGTGATAGATGGAAGGGGGGGGCCTAAACCTCCTGACAGGTTACCTTAAAAATGTTTTTGACATAAAATAAAAAGCACTAAAACAATGTGTTTTTTTCCCACCCTGGAATACATACATTTCAAAACTTCAGCGACTGACATAATCAAGTTTTCTAATTACCTTTGAAGCTTCAGGTACGTACAATGTTAATGATGAGAACGTTTTTCATTCGACGACCATGACATAAATCAATAACCTATTAAGAATGTTTTTTTAAGAACACTCAGTCCAGATGAAAATCTTGTTTGCTTAATTGTTTCATGAATAACACAAAATTGAACAAGCTGATGTTGATGAAATCGTTGAATAAATCGGGAGGAATATAGCTTGAGTTATATAAACTGATTAAGATAGGATTGAAATATGTAGAATAACTGAAGGGTTAAATTACTAATTCAATAGAAAACACATTTGGTATGACTATAAATTATAAGAAATGGCATAATAAAGCAATAGATGATTCTATATATATAAAAATCGAGCTTATATCAACTAAAGTTCACAATTTAAAATCTGAACACACATTTATTTCTTTACGATAGTGTGTAAGTTCAAGTTCCCATAATTAAAAAAAAAAATTGTTAGGAGCATATAATAGAAATATGTTTTCCATTGACTCTGAGGCTTAGATATGGCAAGAGCGGCCATTTCATAAGTCTAAGGCTGCTTTCACATCAGCATTTTGCGCTGATCGCGGCAGTTGCGGTGAAAAAAACAATGTCTATGGGGCTTGCGGTAAGTGTGCGGCAGGTGCAGCAAGTGCGGTTCCGGCACTTGCGGCAGGTTCGGCCGCGAAAAAACCGCGCCATACCGCGGTTTTTTCGCGACCGCACATGCCGCAAGTGCCGAAACCGCACCTGCCGCACTTACGCAAGCCCCATAGACATTGTATGGGGCTTGCCGCAAGTGTGCCGCGATCGCGGCCTTTATGCAGTAATCGCGGCAGTTGCGTTTTTTTTTCACCGCAACTGCTGCGATCAGTGCAAAACGCTGATGTGAAAGTAGCCTAAGCACATCCTTGGACTGCCATATATCAGATCACCAGATGGGAGGTCAGTAGATTGATTGTGTGTTCATAAAAAACAGTATTATACACATCCCCTCATGGCAAGCGCCTCAATAATCAGCATAATAGCAGAACAGCCATGCTCATTTCCTCATCCTCAGTCAATTCACTGATTGTCCTGATGATAAGGCAGCACCAGAGGACTGCTCGTCCTGACATAAGTGCTATGTACTATTTATTATCAGCATTCACTTGCTGGCTACATAAAAGTATAAGGCCTACTGAAAAAGAAGTGAAACGTTTGTTGAGCCGCTTGTGTGGTCAGCATAGACCTTGCCCCCCCATGTCCACAGGTAATTGAAGATATCAGTGTTTTGGATAGCCATTGTTTATTGTTAAATATTCTACAGAAGTTTTATAGTTTCTCATCACACGTTCTTTTCCTAAAATCATTTGCACTCATTTATCCTTGATCTGAGTACATTTTCATGACATCTTTGTTGACATGGAATCAGACTATGGCCAGGGATCCACTTGTTAATGGCATCCGATGCTGGAACATCAGATTTGATACGCTAATGACCCTCAGCTCAGGCTCTGCTGTGAATGTGAGTAGGTGTCATGAGCCTCTTCTGCATTCTGGGCTCGGCGTATATCGCACTGCAGTTGGGTGACATGCAACTGCAGTGGAATGTTTCACACGCACCCATACACTTTTATTGGCGTGTGTGATCCAAGACTTGCTTACAAACGCAGCATGATGCAAAGTTTTCCTCCGTACGATTTTGTCTGAGGAAAAAACAGCAGATGGACAAAGCCTCATTGTTTTACAGTGGTGAGAGTCCAATCTGATGCTTAATCGGATTGTACTCGTCCATTGAAAATGCAAGTGGAACCAAAGCCTAAGGCATTGTCTTTTACAGGTGTCTCAGGGATCTTTTGCATTGTGCTGTTTGGATCCAAGTTTGTATCGTATATCTAGTTAATTACAGTGCTGTGCAAATTAATTGGGACAAAGCATTTTTTAAGTAAAATCGTAAGTTGATTACCAGTCAGTGATTCAAACCAGCTTTAACTGTTTTGAACAGGTGTGAGTGTAGAACCTTGAGTAACAAAATGTGGTTTGACTGGTTTTAGTCAGAACATAACAGCTAGCTGCCCCCTCAGCTTCAGTGAGAGCTTGTTTCTGTGAGGAGTGGTTTAGAGTACTTTTTCTCTCAGTGTGATTCGTGCCTGTAAAAATGTATGTTACTCCGCAGAAGAGGTCTAGAATTATTACTCTTAATGAACATACAAGTCTGACTGTAAGAGAAATCGCTTCCACCGTTGGTATTGGAAAATCAGGCACCCGGCAGCTTCTTCCTCTGCAGCTCCCGGTCTCCGGCACCAGGTACCCGGCAACTTCTTCCTATGCAGCTCCCGGTCTCCGGTACCCGTCACCCGGCAGCACCAGGCACCCAGCACCCATGCGCCCAGCACCTGGCGCCTGCCACCAGGCACACAGAACTAGGCACCCTGGCACCAGACGCCTGGCACCCTAGCACCAGGCACCCTGGCACCTGGCATCCTGGCACCAGGCACACAGCACCAGGCACCCTGGCACCAGGCATCCTGGCACCAGGGACACACCACCAGCTGGCACCAGCCAGCACCTGGCACCAACCAGCCAGCACCAACCAGCCAGCACCCGGCACCAGCCGGCACCAGGCAGGCACCCAGAACCACCCAGCCGGCATCAGGCACCAGCCAGCACCTGGCAGCCAGCAGCAGCCAGCACCTGGAAGCCAACACCAGGCACCAGCCGCCACCTGCCACCTGGCACCAGCCGGCACCTGCCAGTACCTCGCACCAGCCAGCACCCGGCACCAGCTGACATCTGGCACCAGCCAGCATCTGGCACCTGCCAGCACCCAGCACCTGGCAAAAGCCAGCACCTGCCAGCACCTGGCAAAAGCCAGCACACGCCAGCCGGCACCAGCCGACTCCCGGCATCAGCCGGCACCAGGCACCAGCCGGCACCAGCCAGCACCTGGCACCAGCCCGAGCCTCCGTGGTGCGGGAACTTCAAATCTCCTCCTTACTCCTCGTCCCTTCAGTGGCCGGCGTGAAGTGGTGACGTAAAGATGCAGAAACAGTAGGTTGAGGTGGGTGGGCCACAGACAGGCAGGTGGGCCGGATGGCTGAGGTGGGGGGCGGGGCGGGCCAACCCCTGCTGCTGCATCTCGGATCCAGTGGGAACTTCAAATCTCACTTCTAGTCCCTTCAGCGTCCGGCGGTGACGTGGAAGCGCCCGATGGATCCGAGATGCAGCAGCAGCAGACTGAGGTGGACGCGCTGAGGGCGGTCGACCTGACCCCGGAGACCTAAAAAAAACACCCACAGGCACTGCTCTCCCCCCGCATCCCGGCGCCCTAGGCACGTGCCCTCAAGTGTCTAAGGGCAAATACGGCAATGGTTATATGAGCAAGCAAGTCTGTGTTCAGAGTGATTGAAGAAGTCTGGAGTGTGGCAAACAATGACAACTTCTTGTTTGTCAATAAGGAAGAAAAGGTTGTTAATGTAAGCCACACTGATCCTTGACGGCAAAGACTCCTCTTTACATAAAGATCTAAGTGTAATTGTAACAAGCATACTATAGCTCTCTTATTTGCTACACAACCTGAAAAAATGCATATGAAAATTGTGAACTGAGACAAAAGACACAATTTACCATTTGGCCATATTGCAAAAGTGACTTGTGCTATAAAAATAGCAATGTACTGAACTTAAGATTGCTTTACAGTCCACAGCCGAGTGCTGCACTTATTTCAGCAGTCCCATAGAGAATAAATGGAGCTGCAGATTGCACCGCTACTCCAGAGAGAATCAGATGTCCTTTATTCTGGCAGTCGGTGGGGTCTCAACTGTTAGATAATAATATCACATATCTTATTTTCTTTTTTCATACATTTTTGAAGTTCTAGATACCGTATGTCTATATTTCCACAAATTTTCATGAGATACCGTAGTTATTTTACATCTACGTCTATCTTGTGGAATCAATTTCTTTCATAACACAATATATGGAGAAGATGTTACTTTGCAGGTCAATGACCAATGATTGATGTTTGCTCAGTCAGTAAAATATTCATGTCAATGTTAAGAACTTTAATTCATTACAAAAACTAAACTAATAGTGACCTGATGGTCCTTATGCGGTGCTGTATGATACACTGTAAACGTTCAGCAGATCCCTGATCCAAGGCCCATACTTACTTCCTTTCAGAAAACTAATGGCAACACAATTTTTCAGTTCATGCATTTACAAGAAATAAGTAAATGGAGAACACAGAAAGAGACATCTATCGTGTTTATCTGGCATCTTTCTTCTTCCTCCAAGTAGCAGTGCGAATGACTGCATGACAATGTCTTCAGGGCAAGGAGTTATTGATTCTTGAAGTTGAGGAATGATTGCTGGCCTGATATTTTTCTCCTTCCTGTTTGGCTTTTTTCCATGCTATGGTAATACACATGCTGAAAGGCTGTCTGAATAGTTAAGTGAAAAGTCCCACACGGGTGCTGGATGTGTGGCTAGCTGGTGACAAAAGAATAGTCTCAAGGTCATTTGTAGAGTTATGCAGACTCTTGCTGTGATTTATTACTTTGGGCAGGTGTGGACAGGGTTACGTTGATTCAATATGCACTGATGATTATACTAAATCAGCTTCTATTCAATGTCAATATGTATAAGGTACATGATAAGTAAATGGAGTGATGTTTAAAACAAAACTACATGAAATGATAGACAAACCCTTTAGGCTAGGTGCTGGCGCTTTGGATTTCCCTCTGTTTTTTGCCACGATTTTCCAGTATTTTATTTATATATGAGCAGTACAGCACATTCCCTGCAACGTGTATGGGAAATTAAAAATGTTGTGCCCTTACTACGGATTTTCCCGCAGCAGAAATGGCGTGCAATTTCCTGTGGAAAAGTCTGCAGCATTACATTTCATCCAGCTTATTTTGATGCGATTTTCACCCAATTATTAAAAAAATGACGTGGGGATTTTCTGTATTTTTGGTTGCCAGCCAAGTAAAATTAGACTGATGGCTGGAATACTCAGTGTGGGGAGGCGCAAGCATTCTGGGCCCCCCATTCTATGAATTGCAGCTCACAGCCGCCCCAGAAATGGCACATTCATAGAAACACGATTTTCTAGAGCTGTACCCGACTCTTACAGATGCACTGTGGACTTGGCAGACTGAGTAATAAGGGGTTAATGCTCGGCCATTATGAACCTCTAAGTAAATAGTAAATAATACATCACAAAGTGAAAAATCATTTATTTGTAAAAAGAACACAATCAGAAACCTCCAATCTTTATTACACCCCCAAAAAAATGTCCACTCTAATCCTCTGTGACATTCAATCACAGCGGGACCTGAAACTGACTGAGTTTCGGCTCCCGCTGTAAGCGGGGTGACGTCCCAGTCTGATTAATCTGAGGTCAGCTAGAGCGATGTGGCAGAGCTCTGACCTCAGATGAACTTTCACATGTTACCCTGCTCCCGGCGGAAGCCAAAATTCAGTCAGTTCCGGGTCCCACGGTGATCAGAGATCGCTGAGAATTATCATGGAGATGTTTTGGAGAAGTAGTAAAGATAGTAATGAGGTTTGTGTTTGCTTTCTTTAATGGTGTTGTGTATTATTTACTATTTACATAGAGGTTCATAATGGCCTAACACTGGCCAGACATTATGAATCTCAGGCTTAGTGCCAGATGGCAATACATAGCTGGCATTAATCCCTTATTACTCTGTCAGCCAACCCCACACAGAAGCTGGAAGAGTCGAGTACAGCGTCATCTCTATTAATGCGCCATTTTGTGGGTAACTATGGGCTTCAATTCACAGCGTGTGAGGTTCAGAATGCTTGGGCCACCCCACTCTAAGAATTCCAGCCAACAGCTGTCTAGTTTTTCCTGGCTGGAAACCATTTATTATTTGTTACAAATTAAAAAAAAAGGGTTCCCATGGCAGCTGGAGGGTGGGAGGCACCCCATAGCCGCTTGCTGTACTTGGTCTAGTGATCAAAACACCAATGGAGCCGCACGTCACATTATGAGATCAAGAAGTCTTTTATTCTTTTTGGCCTTTAACCTAGCAGTGAATTGATTAATGCAGTAAAATCTGCATGAAATAACGCACAAAAAAGGAAAAACACGCCACAAACGCACCAAGAGATTACCAACTCTGTGTGAATCTTTGAAACATGGTGCAGATTTGGGCATCAAAAATCTGGAGAAAGCATTCTACATTGGCACATAGCTGTAGGATCCCTGCACAGGTCACAGGTTTGTGTGAGGCCAATACCCTGCAGATGCTTGCTCCAAAGCTCTGTGTTAAGGTTGGAGTCACACCGGCTTAAGGCATCTGATGCCTGAGCATGGTAATAGGATAGATAGGCACCCTCAATGATCACAGTCAAATTTACAAATTTTCTATTATGGAGCTCTATTTATTGCAAATAAGAAAGAGGTGATATAGATATATAGCTATAGTATAGCATGTCTGCCTGTGCGAGCTTATAAGGGACAAATACAACAGCTCAATATAGAATCTGCCCATCAGAGGAGAACCTACAATGAAGAAAACTTCTATGAAATCTTCTCTGATTTGTTCATTTCAATATGATAATGCCCCAAATACACATGGAACAAAAACAGAAACTTTCTTCAAAACCAGTGTTTCAAAAAACCAGTCTTGATCAAACTCCCTTTGGAGTAAGCTGTGCATTTTAATGAATTTGGCACATCTTTATGCCATTCATGAGACTATCACGGAGGAGGAGGAAAAAGACCGGGTTTTTCAATGTATTCGTGCTGACCACACACGGACAGAATTTCCCAGTCTTTTTCCTCCTCCTCCATGATATTGGCACCCACAGGAGTCTGCAGCGACCACTGGTTTCTTCCTTATTCTACAGGGGGTTGTGACTTTTCACAACCTATAAAGGTGAGTGCACCAACTGTGTATTGTCACCCATAATATCACTTTTAGCGCCCTATGTGCGCTCTCCTTCCTTAAATCCATGAGACTATAAAATATATGCCAGTTTAAGTAGCAGCTGGGGAGTAGATTTCTGCTATAATTTACACCCCACTCTGGCAGGTCACACCTCTCTTTTTAAGATCAAACCACTATTTTTGAAAAATGTTTGGACAACTACAGGTTGTACAAATATGTATCAGGTATCCACACTAAGAATGAGAGTAGATGAGTTGCACATGCTCCATTAAGATGGGGATCTGCAGAGCGTGGTCTTGGGATCGCGGGGGTGTTATCCATCGGATTGCTTATTACGTCTACTCCTGTGCAAACCCTTTTAATAAACTCCCCTCTCTGTGTGGGCTGAGCAGTCATGTTTCATATTCTGGATGGAATAGCACTCACTAAAGCCTTAGGTTGTGTGCTCACGATCGTCAAGGTCAGGATCTTGCCGCTGCATCCAAAATGCTGTGTTGTACAGTATCAGCATAGTGGATGGGATTTGTAGAAATCCCATGCCCACTTTACTTCACCCAACCGCAGCATGTTTTCAGCAACGGGTTTCTGGACCTCTGCATCTCCGCAGCATGTTAATTTCATGCTGCAGAGTTGGAAGCAGTCATCATCGGCTGCACGCAGGGAGATGGTGAGTACAGGTCGGCTGCGGTCTCCCTGCATGCACCTGTGGGTTCCTGTGGGTCTGGAGGCACTGCATCCAACACGCAGTGCCTCAAGATCATGAGCACATACCCTGAAACTTTCTGAAGGTAACAAGGCATCCAGATAGGAAGGTAAATCGAGAATCTGAGAAGTTGCATGTTCATGTATGTTGGGTGCAGGTGGATATGGCTGGCTTCACACTGCAGTTTTTTCACTGATCAGTGGCCATCAGTGTTTGGGTGCCAAAACCCGGAGAGGAACCAGGAGAGGAACTTGCAGAGAAAAAGTATAATTGAAAGATTGACACCTGTTCTGAGTTTTGGAGACACTCCTGGTTTTGGCACACAAACTGGATCCACACTGATCAGTGAAAAAACTGCAGTGTGAAGCCAGCCTATGGCAGCATAGACGTCAGCAGCCCCTCCAAGAAAACAATCTGCTAACAATGTTTTTTGGTTGTTTTCTATTATATCATCATCTTATTGCCTTTCCTAATATATCCAATCCAACACTTTAAAATCTTAACCAAAAAAAGTCATAAAGAGACATCAGGCTACTTGAGAGAGTACTGCATGAGACGAATGAGTTAAACTAGCGGGAGGATCTCCCAGCCATAAGACTGGTGATTTGAATCTGAAGTTGTTCTAGTCCCATAGTTTCAGAATGGCAGCATGTAATTATTACTGTCATTAACCAGGTGCAATGACTCTTCCTTTAAATTGACTCCTGTTGTTAATTGAAAGACGTACATCTGAGGATGGCAATGTTTTACACCTTCCATTCTTAATTTGTTTGTCGTTAGTTCTTCAGCATGCACTAACCCCATTAACTAGTGATTAAGAAGTCGTTTGGCTCCCGCAGACCCCAAATTATGGATGTCAAAGAACAACGTCACAGAACTTAGGAGTGACACTTCTCTTTTGCTGTTGCTCAGTTCTTTATGAATTATACATAAGCCGCTGTAGGAAAAGTTAGTTAGGGTAAGCAATAAAACTCTAATGTGCAAAATCTAACAAAAAAAAATATAAAATTAGCATTAAAAATATCATATCTTTTCCAGAGTAGTGAAGGTGAAGTCTGACATTCATTTCACAAACACTCAGAAAAGGAAGAAAATACCCGCCGAAGGTATATTAATCATACCTGTGAAATCTCAAGTGTCGACTCAACATTGCTCACGTTTATTTTCTAATTTTCACCCCCTCCAACAAGACATAATTACAGCACAATTACCATGAAAAAGTAATACAGAGAAATTAGCCCGAGAATTATGGAAGAGAAATCATCCGCTTGGCTGACCTCTGACACTACACACCTTCACAATTCAGCATGAGGACTGTCATTTCTCTTCTTTATTTGATGGGTAATTTAATTTGACCAGATTTTTTCAATAAGCAGAAATGAGATTTTCTAAGTGCCGTCCAATTATAGAACATTATAAACAACTAAACTCTCCATAAAGATTAGCTAAATGAAGCAACTCATGCGACAAACCAAATTTGTTTGTAAGAGATCTGAATTCAATTGTTGCTGCTTTAAATTAAATTAGCTCATAAACTGAAGAAGAGGTAGAACTAAAAAAGAAGAAAAGAATAACCAAACATGAGCCCCATTTGTGGATTAAAGGTCATTTACACCAGAAGATAGATACCCCAACACTAACGGAAATGATCAACCATAGAACATTATGATTGACACTCGTTAAACTTTCATTCGTTATGGTCTTTCATGTCCACATCGTTGACCGGGCCTTTTACATAGAATAATGAGCCTTTCTAAGAATCTTTAGTTATCCAATCATTGGCCCATGTATATGGACCTTTACTAAAAGGTACAATTTGACAGGTAACTGTGGTGTGGTAAGTATGCTTTAAAAAGGATTTCATAACACAAAATTAAGACACACTATCAAAGCACTGCTCAGAGCAATATAGAAATTATTGTTAAGTGATAAAGGTTAAATTAACCAAAAATAATGTTTTTAGGAGGTAACAAACTATAATATTTATCATAACCAGGAGATACCAACTTATTTATAATAAAAATATATCTTTTATTCGTATCAAAAAGTTAAAAATAAAAACGACCACAATTTAGACAAACATATACACATACCGTATATACTCGTGTATAAGCCGACTTTTTCAGCCCAAAAATTGGGCTGAAAAGTCCCCCCCTCGACTTATACACGAGTCATATACATATAGTGTGGTGGGGGCTGCGTCCGGGCACTGCAGAGGCAGGAGGAGGCGGGGGGAGGCTGCAGAATGAGTGTCACGTCACGTGGTGCCGCTTATTAATTATGCATGGGGAGCAGCGCATAGTGCATTGCTGCTCCCCTGCACAGTATAGCCTCCCCCGCTGTCTCCCCGCCCCCCCCATGTATACAGAGGCCCCCCGCAGTGATCCATCTCACCCCCTCGGTCTGCACTCCAGCTGCTCCGTCTGCGTGCCCCGCGGCTTCTAATACCGCGTCTTCCCCGCTCTTCCTGCTTGAATGTAATCATGTGACCCACGGTCACATGATCACAAACAAACAGGAGTTGCGGGAAGGATGCCAATATTAGAAGCCGCGGGGCACGCAGATGGAGCAGCTGGAGGACCCGGGTGCCTGCAGACCCAGGGTAAGTTAGATCACTGCTGGGGGGGGCCTCTGTATACATGGGGGGCGGTGAGACAGCAGGGAAGCTGTATACCACTGCTGGGCCTGTATACCAGTGCTGGGGGCTGTATAGCACTGCTGAGGGGCCTGTATACCACTGCTGGGCCTGTACACCAGTGCTGGGGGCTGTATAGCACTGCCGAGGGCCTGTATACCACTGCTGGGGCTGTATACCACTGATAAGGGGCCTGTATACCACTGCTGGGGACTGTATATAACATTCGTGTGCTGGAGACCTTCAATCGAGTTTCTAGGTTCCCAAAACTATGTAACTAGAACCACCAACGCTTGACGCGTTTCGCCTTCCCGTATAATAGAAGACTCATCAGAAGTTTTTTGGGGTTTAGATTAATTGTTCAGTCTTATGACTATACACGCCAGGGAAACGATATTTCCAAAAGGCAAGTATACCCAGGGGACAAGAATTGGTCAAAGTGATAAAGTTGACCCTACAAATCGAGGGCATAGAGTGTATCGTCATAGGAAGGACAACCAAAAAATGGACATCAGAGGGCCTATTTGGGCTTTTGAGGATGTGTCATATTAGACATATATCATGAGATCCTCTGATTCTGTGCAAGCAATGGTATAAGCCAGGATCAATCCTCAAAGCCTCCATACAGCCATCCTATGCTTCTGGATGCCCTCGATTTGTAGGGTCAACTTTATCACTTTGACCAATTCTTGTCCCCTGGGTATACTTGCCTTTTGGAAATATTGTTTCCCTGGCATGTATAGTCATAAAACTGAACAATTAATCTAAATCCCAAAAAACTTCTGATGAGCCTTCTATTATACCGGAAGGCGAAACGCGTCAAGCGTTGGTGGATCTAGTTACATAGTTTTGGGAACCCAGAAACGCGATTGAAGGTCTCCAGCACACGAATGTTCAAAACCCTGTTTGTTACCAGGTTTTAGAATGTGTTTTTCTCTTTTTTCATAAAGCTACTTCTCTATTGGTTTACTCCTTGTGAGACATTAGAGTATATGTATCTGTATGCATTGTGATATTCCCCTAGGGATGACACATTTGGAATCCTCTGGGATAAAAAGAGTGTGACCTCTCCTTTCTCTGGTTAAAAAATATATGTACATTATCTGTGCATGGTTCCCTATTTTGTATATATGTGTATATGTTTGTCTAAATTGTGGTCGTTATAAATTTTTAACTTTTTGATACGAATAAAAGATATATTTTTATTATAATAAGTTGGTATCTCCTGGTTTTGATAAGTGATAAAGGGCAACTAGATCAGACTTTCAAGTCTTTAGCCTTTTAAAAGTGGACAGTTACTGATTAGACAGTGGTTAAACAAAACTAACTCTGCCACTGTTTCAGTGAGCTCTTTGAGCTGCAGTAGGATTTTTTTTGCGGGATTGCTACTTCCAGTAGGCGGCACTAGAGTTCAAGTCCTCTTCCTCTCTAAAGAGATAATTTGCATATTTCCCAGAGGAGCATTGTGGAGTTTAAGTCTCCTCGTACTAGTATGCCAGACCTGCCATGTCACTCTCCACAAGTAGAAACTTTATAGCTTGGATCCCCATCTTAGCCTCTCATCAAGCCAAATCAGATCTCTTACTTTGCAGTGATGAGGCTCAATACCTCGAAACACTGCGTCTGCGAACTGAGATTCTTTTTTGGCTTCAAAATCCTGTCATATGACAAGGCTCATTAAAGAGTTGATATTGACTTTTAGGATTGCTACTTCAAATCGGTGGCACTACTGTTGAATTGAAGTACTATTCCTCTCTGAAGAGACAATTTGCATATTTCCTAGAGGAGCATTGCTGCATTTAAGTCACCTCGTACTGGGATGCCAGACTTGAGATTTCACTCTTCACAAGGAGAAACCTTATGCCATACATCCCCAGTCTTAGCCTATTATGTAGCCAAGTTAGATCTCATTTCTTGTACAGACTATGGGCAATCAGGGCTGTGGAGATGGTAAGCCAAACATCTGACTCCGACTCTTCAATTTTCCTGAATACGACTCTGAATCCAACTCCACCAAAATGGACACCAACTTTAACTTCAACTACATAACTCCAACTTCACAACCATGGTTTTGAAGTTAGTAAGCCAAACATTCAACTCCTCAATTTCCCTGAACCTGACTCCGACTCCACCCAAAATGGACACTGACTCCACGACTCTAACATCTCAGCCCTGGGGGCAATACACCAAAACGCTATGTTTGCAAATTGAGATTCTGGTTTTTATATCCTAAGTCATATGGGCAACAATACACTAAAACACTGTGTTTGCAAATTGAGATTCTGGTTTTTAGATTTTAAGTCATATGGCAAGGCTTGTTATAAGGTTGATATTGACTTTTAGGATTGCTACTTCCAATAGGTGGCACCAGAGTTCAAGCAAAACAGCTTAGCTCTAGTGATTGCTTGCAGCAGTGCTGAACACTGTAGTTGTGAAGCAATCGCTACAGCAAAAGCACAGATGCCAGAAACTGGAGCAACATTGGAGAGCTGGTGATGGACAAAGGGAGGGTGAGTAGTATCTGTATTTGTTTTCAAACTATCTTAATGGTTGTGATCCTCTTTTCTATGAAGGCTAAACCCTTTTAATATTAGATAAAACAATCCAATGTAGAGGATCCCTTTGCACTAAAACTGAGAAACCAGTGAACCAGTATGTTTGAATTTTTCAATTTCCTAGTCCTTTTTCCATTAGGGGGCAGTGATATACTGATCCTATATATATCTGTGATGTACCCTCCTGTTCTTTATGTGATTTTTTCTGACTAGGGCATCGCTCCGAAATGAGTCAAAATAAAATCACTTTCTTCAAATTTCACACTTGCGGTGGTCTTCCTCCTGACACCGCGGCATTTACACCGATCTAATAAAGATCTAAACACCTTTTAATAAGCAACAAGTCTGGTGTTAGATTTTCCTTCCTCTATGTTGCTGCAAAATGGAAATCAGCTGTTGATGTTATGCACCAACAGCCTTGAGAAGTCACGGTGAGTGGTTCCCTAAGGGTATGTCCTCACGTGTTGGACGCAGCTCCTCCGGACCTGAGGGAAGCCGCAGGTGGCCACAGGGAGACCGCAGCCTCCCTGTACTCACCATGTGTGTGGGTGCGGGGCGGCTTCTCCCTACAGTCACCCGATGGGAGCCGCTTCCGACTCCGCAGCATGAAATAAACATGCTGCGGAGGAGCGGACTCCCGGCAACCCGCACCGCAACTTCAAAGAAGCTGCGGGCGGGTTGCGTATAGTGAGGATGGGATTTCTTGAAATCCCATCCACTATGCTGATACTGTATGATGCAGCGTTTTGAACGCAGCGCAAAGACGCTGCATCCAAAACGCTGCGTCTCCTGATCGTGAGGATGCACCCTTATCCCTATTCCTTTAACGGCTGTTTAATAGTGGTTGTGGCCTCCACAACCTTACAAGGTGAGCCCCCACTGTGTTTCTTCCTCCCATGCATAAGACCCTATTTGAGTGATTCTTGTCATTTCAGCTTTCTTGTATAGGCTATAGGAATGAAGACAGATCCGATAAAGTGATTTACAAAGTTTGTTTCTATGCTGGATAAAATTATTAAGAAGTAGTTTAGATTCTCTTCAAGTTATGTAAGTCGATCATTACATGTTAACCTTGTGGGGATTACATTTGAGAATCATTTATTGGTTGTGCTGCTAAACTGAGGTACAATGCAGAGTAAATTTATATAATCTCTGTTCCTATGATACTGGCAATATTATTAATGATAGGTGGCACACATAGAGTTAAAGGGAACCTTGTCACCAGGGCTGTGGAGTCGGTATAAAAGGACCAACTCCAACTCCTAAAATATCCAATTTAATTTGGTACTGTAGTTCAATGCAATATATGTAAAATATTGTTATTATGAATTATTAACATGTACTAACTAAATATCTTGATTATTGTATCATAATAATGAATAAAGCCGATGTTCACATTGTAACTTAAACATGAGCCGTGTATAAGGGCGTCGGAGTCGGAGTTGGAGTCGGGGATATTGAGATGTCGGAGTCGGAGGTTTGGCTTGTCCCCATGAAAATACAGTTGAATCTGCAGCCATCATGTTATAGAGCAGTGCGAGCTGAGTAGACTGAAATATAGTTTTGTGAGAAAAGATTCAGTATACCCTGTGATTTCATTTAATCCTCTGCTGTTTCTGGGATTTTTGGTCCAGTGGGCAGCCCTATCAGTGACTGACAGCTTTCTCTCTATAAGTCAGCATGCAGAGACACTCTTTATACCGATTTATTTATATACGCATATACAGGTTCATCTCAATGAATTAGAATATCATCAAAAAGTTAATTTATTTCAGTAACTCAATACATAAAGTGGAATGCATATATTGTTGATGTTGATGATTATGGTTTACAGCTAATGAAAACCCAAAGGTCATCAACTCAGAAAATTAAAGTAGGGAGGATGAAGGGTCTGAGAGATAAAATATTACTTAAAGGGAACCTTTCACCTGGATCTAAGCCCCTACACTATCACTACCTGTCCCTGCACCTTCCTAGCTGCTCCCTATCTATCCCTCTCTGAGCTAAATCCGCCCTATAAAACAGCAGAAAAATAACTTATAACTTACAGAAGTCCCTGAGGCTGGGGACTGAAAAGGCGGGCCCAGGCTCCATTCTGCTCCTCCTCGATGCAGCAGCACACGCCCCGCTGGGCGGCGTTATTCTTTCTTCATCGCCGCCTCCTCTATTTGGAATCTCCCACCCGCTTTACATTGTAAGGTAGCGGTTAGGATCGGCACGACAGAAGGCAGTGACTCAGGTATTTATTCACACAGCACACAGTTTAATGGCGTAGTTCAGGTATTCACAGACCTCCAGGTTCCAGGGCGCAGCCGAGTACAACCTCATACAATCCCAACAGCTGATATAGAAGCTCTGTACCTTCCCCCGGGTAGGCTGTGTTAGGTCAGCACACAACCTTTCTCTCCTCACCGTCCGCTCATTAGCCTCATGAAAGTCCACTCTGAGAGAGCTCCCAGGCTGTGTTAAATCTTCACACAGCTCTCTACACAGCAGCTCCTATTGCTGTCCTGACACACTCCACCCCCTCCCCACAGCCCAGGGCAGCTCATATCATCTCCTATTCACCCGCACACCTGGGTGTCAGTGCTTTCAATCAGTACTCAGCTCCAGTAGCAGCTAACCCTGTGTGTGCTGCTACCGAGCAGAAGATACAATCTCCCATATGCTGTGTCCCGGTCAGGGGACACATCGAGGTCGCATCACCACAACATGATAGGTGTAAAGCAGGCGGGAGATTCCAAATGGAGGAGGCGGCGATGAAGAAAGAATAACGCCGCCCAGCGGGGCGTGTGCTGCTGCATCGAGGAGGGGCAGAATGGAGCTTGGGGCCGCCTTTTCAGTCCCCAGCCTCAGGGACTTCTGTAATTTATAAGTTATTTTTCTGCTATTTTATAGGGCGGATTTAGCTCAGATAGGGATAGATAAGAAGCAGCTAGGAAGGTGCAGGGACAGCTAGTGATAGTGTAGGGGCTTAGATTCAGGTGACAGGTTCCCTTTAATATGTATCAGAGGATTCACCTTGTGTGGTTGTGAGAGTCACAACCACTATAGAAGCATATCACGGCTGCTGCAGTCCCCAGCATGGTGCATACAGAGTAAAGAGGATGAAGGGTTAAAAACTGCACTGCTGTATTCCACGAGACATCAAAGGGTGAATATAATATTGATTAAGTAGTCAATGCATTTTAAGGCTCCCTGGCCCCCTACTCAGGACAAATCAATATCATATTGCCATGTTTCAGGGTCTTTAGGGAGGCCTGAAGCGCATTAACTAATAAATCAATATTATATTCAACCTTTGATGACTTGTGGAACACAGCAGTGCAGGTTTAGAGCCCTTTATCCTCTCTACTTTAATTTTCTGAGATAATGAATAGTGGGATTTCATTGGCTTTAAGTCATAATCATCAACATTAATAGAAATAAACACTTGAAATAGATCACTCTGTAATGACTCTATATAATAATTGTTTCACTTTATGAATTCATTTACTGAAATGATAAATTTTTTTGAAATTTTAATTCATTGAGATGCACCTGTATATCTACTAAGCTCTCCCTGCTCTATGACATGATGCCTGCATTTTTATGGAGACAGGTTTCTTTAATAGTTGTTAGTATATAGGATAATATATAAGCTTCTTTTCTCTGTATTCTTCACCATTGTTCTGATTGCTGTTATTTTTTTCTTAATTAAACATAGGCTGCTGTTTATTGAAGAGAAGCATATACACATATTTTTGTAGAAACGTTTCTTTCGGGGTTAATTTACAGACTCGCCATCATAAAATGAATTGCTCAGAAGCTGGATGAGCTGTGCCAGCTGCACCTTTTTTCTGCTTACAGTATATACAAGGAGACAGTAAAACACTATGCAAGTCACATAATTTAAGATCACATTATTTTAACCAGAGACAGAAATTCTTCCTGTAAGCCAACTCTGCATTTATGTATGTGCCCCCCACCACCCGTCTTCCCGTAAGACTTGTAACAATTGAGAGGTTTGAGATTATGCTGCACCATAGGCATAATGCTGGATGCTCTGCTATCATCTTTTACTATAAATCTTCAAATTAAATATATCAGGATATCACAGGGTTTTAAGGTCACAATGTACTAGCGCTGATGACATTGGAAGGAAAAAAAATTCCTTTATCTATAGCGATTAAATATTCTTTTCATTTTTCTACTCACCAGCACATTTTGTCCTTGTCCTCAATGCAGGTCCAGGTGATCCGGTTCCACCATCTCCTGGTCTTGTTAACAAGACACTTATCTCGTATTCTGTGTCAGGGTCAAGATGTCCAATCTTATAACTGGATGAATCCACAGACTGAATGTCACACCAGCTCCCGCTAGTAGTGCGATACTCTACATCCCTTTGAATGATGGGGCCATCTCCATTGATTGAGTTTGCATTGAGCTGTATCCACAGATATGTTGCTCCAACAGATGAAAGCTGTGGTGGTGCGATGGGCACAGGTGGCTCTGAAAAAAGCCAAGAATACATTAGCAGGCATCATTTATGTACAATTTACTGCATGTCCTTTATAAATAGAATCAAAGGGCATGTTTATTAGTAAAATAACTTTTTTAGCCATAGATAGAGTAGAAACATCCGAAGGTACACTCTTCTTGTCCCCTACCCTCTGTAGCCAATGACATGCCGAACCTGTGCCAGGCTGGTTGGCCAACGTCCAGAAATTCCAGGACTCTGTAAACTTAGGGCACTTTTTTGCCCTTTCCGTAAAAAATTGAATGCGCCCATGATTGTTTTTTAACTGAAAAAAACTTCTACCATTACTTTTACTGCAAGTATCATCGATTATAGTTCACAGTAAATGCAGATGATGCCTTCATATCATGATTATGGGCTGTGGACATTCATCACTTATTATCGTAATTGTTTATTATGGTTTTCCAATGTGTCTGTAAAATTGTCTGTCTGGGATTTTTTTTTAACTGAAAAATGAAAAAACTTTTGCCAATTATTTTTACTGTAATTATCATTATTTATAGTTAGTTCACAGTATATGCAGATGATGTCTTTATATCAAAATTATGGGCTGTTGACATTTATCACTTATTATCATTATGAAATATGATGGTTTTCCAATGTGTCTGTAAAATTATTGTGTGACTGTGATTTGATAAACTGTCCAGAAAAACTAAAAAATCAAGTTGGCAATCTTGGCGCTAAGACACCCCAACCGGTCAGACACCGCTTTCAGAGACGTCTGGAGTGGCCTGTGCTGAATTCACTGGAATGTGAGTATGCTTCTGTTCATGTTTTTAGGGCGCAGTCAGACGGCCAACAGTCTGCCAACAATCTCTTCTTAATGCTTGTACTAGCCGGGCTCTCCTGACCGAGCGTGACAATGTATTTCTATGCGGCTTTCATGGTCAGGGTAGGAGAGATGCCGGGTAGTCAAAGTACTGCAAAGAGATCGTCATCGATGTTATATGGCTGCCTGACTGCGCCCTTAACCTCAGGCGATTTTCCATTTTTCCTTAACCTTCTTCCAGGAGCCATAATGTTTTTATTTTTCTGTCAATAGAGACATATGAGGGCTTGTTTTCTGTAGGACAAGTTGTACTTCTAAATGAGATCATTTATTTTACCATTTAGTGTGCTGGAAAATAGGAAAAAAAATCCAAGTGCAGTAAAATTGCAAAAAAATGTGTAATTACACATTTTTTTATATAATAATAATAATAATAATAAAGCTTTATTTATATAGCACCAACATATTCCGCAGCGCTTTACAATGTAGGGGTTAGAGTACAGAAAATATACAGTAAGTAATTAGAGTAGAGAACAAATAAAGTACAATAATCGGATACAAAACAATAGGCATAGAATCAATGTAAAAAAAAAATACAATAAATAAAGCAAGAAATGAAGGTGACCCTGCTCAAAAGAGCTTACAATCTACAACGGGATAGGGGTTGCACAAGGTGCAGGGGCTTATTGCACTGATGGTCCAGGCATCTCGAGGAAATGGGGCATAGAACTAAGCTTACATGGATGGTCATTATACAGTCTGTGTAGACCTTTTTGGTTTGGTGGAGTTTGTAGAAGAGTAATGTCCAGAGGGATAGCCCATTCACTGTCTACAGTGCAATGAACTTCTATTAGGGAGTATGATAGGCCGCCTTAAAAAGATGCGTTTTTAGGGATCGTCTGAAGCCATGCAAGTTGTGGATAGTCCTGATTTCTTGGGGTAAAGCATTCCAGAGGTTTGGTGCAGCTCTGGAGAAGTCTTGGAGCCAGGAGTGGGAGGATCGGATTAGTACAGATGTTAGTCGAAGGTAATTTGAGGAACCTAGAGAGCGGGTGGGGTGATAGACAGAGATGAGGGAGGAGAGGTAGGGGGTTATTCCCCATGTTCACTATATGGTAAAACCGATAGGTCGGTATGATACGTTGGATCAGTACGAGTTTGTAGATACCAACATGTATACTTTTACTTTCATCTAAGTGGTGAAAAAAAGTCAGAATTTTTTAAAGGGATCCTGTCACCCCCAAAACACCTCTAAACCTATTAAAAGCTGTCCCTACAGCATAGTAACACTTTCCCTACACTCCTTTTGCTCTAATGCACTATGTCAAGTGATAAAATGGTAGTATAGAACCCTATACTGTATAGGGATGGTCTATTATACCATCTGTGTGCCTTTTTGTATTGTGATAGGCGTGTCTAGAAGATAAATGTCCTGGGTCCCTCTCATATCTACAGTGGCATGGACTTGCTCATTAGGGGAGTATTACACGGCGCCGCGCTTAAAAAGATGCGCTTTGCATGGCGTCTGGCATGCCATGCGAGTTTGATAGTCTGAATGCGGGGGTGTAAAACTTCCAGGGCTGGTGACGCATCGGAGTAAGTCTATGAAGCCGGGAGTGGGAGGATCGGATGTACGATGTCAGTCGAGGTCATTTGGAACTCTAGAGATCAGGCTTTGGGTGATAGACAGAGATGAGGGGAGCTGGTGGTTATTCCACCATTTCACTATATGGTAAAACCGATAGTGTTATTGATACACTTTGTGTGCATTTACGAGTTGTAGATAAAAATGTAAAAGTTTTAAATATGCTCAAAGTGGAAAAAATGTCTTAGAAATTTTAAAGAAAGCGTATTGCGCTTTTGTCAACATTTTCCGTGACCTGTAGCATCCTCCTTTTTCGGTATCTGGGGCTGTGTGATGTCTTATATTTTTTGCATCTTGAGCTAACATCTCTAATTAAACAATTTTGGGGCATATACATTGTTTTGATCACCTGATATTGCATTTTATTGCTATTTAGCAGTAAACCAAAAAAACGGAATTTTGGCGTTAGGACATTTTTTCTGTTACGCAGCTTACAGATCTGATTAACTGATTTTATATTTTGTTAGATCGGGCATTTCTAAAAGAAGTCGATACCAAATATGTGTATTTTTAAATAGTTTTATTTTCAATGGGGCAAAAGGGGGGTGACTTAAAGTTTTGTGTTTTTTTATTTTTGTCATATTTTTACCAAAATTTTTTTAAACCTTTCCTTGATTTTACAGGGCCCTTAGGGTACTTCAGCACTGCACAGTGTGATCGTTTGTGCTATGCAGAGAGATGCTTAGCATCTCTCTGTACAGCATAAATGATCACACTCTGCAAGCGCTCAGGCATCACCAGCACAAGGTGATTCATGACAGTATCGGGGGTCATCAGCTACCCTGGGCTGTCAAAACAATGTATTAGGGTTGCTGACACCATCGGGGAACAGCGTTATCCCCACCGCGATCCAAGGAGTTAACAGCGCTGATCAGATTACTGATCCAATCAGTGTTGTTAACTACACATGTCAGCTGATCAGATCATCTGACATGTGTGGGGGGTGATCATCTAAGGGTGGGAGGCGGCCAAAGGCGTACTATTACACCCTTAGTCGTGAAGGGGTAAGCTAAAAAAAAAAAAATTTACTGTATTAGTAAACAAGACAATCCAGTAAGCAGGACAATGCCCCGTACCATGAGCTAAGTCAATCGATGTGTGGATAAAGGAGCACCACCTCAAGACCCTTTCATGGCCAGCCCAATCTCCAGACCTGAACCCAATTGAAAACCTCTGGAATGTAATAAGAGGAAGATGGATAGTCACAAGCCATCAAACAAAGAACTGCTTACATTTTTGTTCCAGGAGTGGCATAAGGTCACCCAAAAGCAGTGTGAAAGACCGGGGAAAGCATACCAAGAAGCATGAAAGCTGTGATTTGGTGGTTATTCCACCAAATATTGATTTCTGAACTCTTCTTGAGTTAAAACATTAGATTGTTGTTTCTAAATGAATATGAACTTGTTTTCTTTGCATTATTTGATGTCTGAAAGCGCTGTATTCTTTATTATTATGTTGACGATTTTGCTGTAAATAAATAAAAAATTTTAGCTTTGAATTTCGGAGAGATGTTGTCAGTAGTTTATAGAATAAAAGAACAATGTACATTTTACTCAAAAATATACCTATAAAAAGTAAAAACAGAGAAACTGAAAATTTGCAGTGGTCTCTTACTTTTTTCCAGAGCTGTATATATATGTGTATATATACTGTATATATAAATATATATATATCTATCTACTATATAATCGTCTAATTCTGTCTGTCTGTCTGTAACGCCTCGCTGATTGGTCGCGGTTGGCCGGGCGTGACCAATCAGTGCCAGGCATGTCCAGCCACATATTGGTGCGGGATTTGAACCACGCTGATAGTGATGGACTAACTGGATTTTAGGCTCAGGATGTCAACAGGGAAGCTTCCTTTTACTGGCAGCAAAACAACAAGAAAATAAAGTAATGACAAAGAATTCGTCAATTTCTTGATCTTCCTTCACTCTTCATAAGTTTCTAAAATAAAAAAGAGGTATGGTCCTAGAAGATTGGGGTAGGACGATGCACAGGCCAAATTTACTATAACATTCACCAGAAACGGCCTAAATTATTGCTGAAATCTAGACTATTTGATATCTAACATGACCAGAGATGTACTAGTTTATTTAAAGATTAATTCCCCCCAAAAGCATACTAGTAAATGTGCAAATATATTCTTTATACTCTGATTAATCATAATTTATAAAACCATGAAATCCCTTTAAGGGTCAGCTATTGCTATGATGCACTGAGGTGACATCTTCTAAATAAATTGAGCTTTGAGGGCACTTCATGATTAAGGTAAGTGCCTCTTCAGCTGCTAATAATCCTTGCAGTTATTTGGAGACACAGAAAAGAAACAAATACTAAAATATAATTTCCAATTTTCTATATAAATCCCCAATATGATCTCTTTTTAGCCACTGGCTGTTGTGTTAGTAATGATTGAGTGAATGCTATGTGCAGGAACCGTGTGCTGTAAACACTTCCGTACCAACTCCAAATCATTTAACATCAATTTAAGCGATTAAGCTATTTCTTGAACCAGGACGCAGTACAATGCTTCATAGAGGATCCTAAGGCAAGTGTGTAACCATGCTGAAAGATCAGTTAATTACTTTCTTGTTTCCCTCTATATATTAAGAACTGTTGAACTAATGCAAAAGCAAGGTTGAAAGGCTTAAAATGTACAGCATTTAGGTGACAATGTTACAAGTGTCTCAGATCTGCTGTGTCCTATTATCGGTGAAAACCCCAGAGCTATTGGCAGCCACTTGTGCATAGAGGGTAAGATAAGCAATGAGGCAGCGCTATCCTGAAGGCTGAGCAAAGTCTGGGACAGCCGATTCTTAGATGATATACTGTATATTGGCCTAGTTACACCTGCTACTATTAGAAGCATACAGTATATAGATATTTTTCAAACTTTATCTTTATTTATTAAAATGTTAAAGAAAAATAGACATACAAGCACACATGACTAAAAACTGTGATTAAACATCAGCTCATTCTTAACCAGCCCATTCAACTTCCTGGTTATTCACTGCACTGTAGATGCTAGAATGTATGGGCTGTTTCCAGGTTACTGCACTGCCTCTAACAACCAATCACAGACATCCACTCTCTGCGACAGTGTCTGGGATTGGCTGTTGCACCCATCACCAATTGTGCTGGGAGTCTGTTTGCCTTAGACAATGAACCAGATGTTATAGTAGAGTAACAATAAATAATTAAAATAAAATTACCTAGATCTTTGCTGTATCTTTTATTCTCAGCACAGATAAAGGGGACAGCTATGGGATGCCACCCCAAGCTGCCTGGCTTTACCTTGGCAGGCAATCAAAACACAGGAAGGACCATTATTATTTTTAAATTATTTAAACAAATAATTTTAAAAAATGTGTGGGCTTTGACCTATTTTTGATTGCCAGTCAAGGTAAAATCCAGGCAGCTGGGGGCTAATAATCTCAGCGTGATAAGGCCCATAGTTATTGGGCACCTCAGGCAAAAGAATAGCAGCTGACAGTGTAGTGGAAAATTGGCATCAAATTCCATGTGCAGTGAAATAAAAAGTTCTACTTCACAATAGTTTTTTGGGGGCAAAACTGACCTTTCAATATGATTCCCCAAGCCAGTGCAAGTTCATAGATACTAAATATGTATACTTTTTTAAAATTTAATTGGTGAATAAAATTCTGCAGTTTGTAAAAATAAAAAAAGTGTGTTTGGAATTTTTTTTCATTTTTTACTGATTAAAACAATTTATGTTATATTTTTTAAATAAAAATTATTATTATAAATTATAATGTATTTATAATTATAAATGATTATTTTATATTTTGATAGATTGAACATTTCTGAAGATGGCAATACCAAATATGTGTACTTTTTAATATTTAATTTTTATTTTTAATGGTGCAAAAAAGAGGTAATTTGAACTTTTTTTATTTTTAAAACCTTTATTTTCCACTATTTACTGTTTTACTAGGGATGAGTTAATCCAATTGCTTGTGCTGTACAGAGCTGTGCGTTAGTTCAGCTCTGTACTGCAGAAATGATCTTTTATGAATGCTGGTGCTCAGCCCTCATTCACAGGAAGTTCATCATGACAGACAAAGGAGTTAACAACTGACCTCTGGCTGTCATGACAACTCATCGGTGCCCCACGATCACGCCACAGGACCGCTGATGGGAGAGGGGAATGATATGCTCCCTGCCAGAGCATGTGAAATCCTGCTGGCAGAGATTGATAATGGTATTTAAGTAGTTATTAGTGGCGGGCACCTTCTGGTGCTAGATGCACATGATAGCTGATCAGATCTGCCGATGTACAAGGAAAAATGCGGGCTTACCATGTGAGCCCGCATTAACCTTTATCGAATTAAGACATTACAGTATGTCCTCGGTCGCCACACTACCTTTGATGCGAGCTCACGCGCTGAGCTTTCATCATTCCCTGCACATGTGGGGCTGATCTGATTAGCCGACATGTGCAGCTAACAGATGTGGATGGATCTGAGACCCAGACATTCCTGTTAACCCGTTAGATCACCCTGTCAAACTCTGATAGTGCGATCTAACACACCGTAGTAGGATCGCACTATTCCCTGACGCCATTGTCGACACCGTAACGTGATCACGGAGCACCAATGTGTTGTAATGATAATGAGGGGTCAGATGATGACTCAGGCAGCGTTCACAGGGATTGATCATTTCTGCAGTACAAAGCCATGCATCAGCTTGGCTCTGTACTCAAAATACTCACCTTTCTTTATGATGACACTCAACAGCCTTCCATTCATAGATTCTGTTAGTCGCTTGATCTGTTTACGATCAACATTGCATGCAGCAGCCACCACAGCCTCCCAGAGGTGAACTGTTTTCCCTCCCTGTAGATCTCACATTTTTGGAGGGACCACAGGTTCTCTATGGGGTTCAGATCAGGTGAACAAGGGGGCCATGTCATTATTTTTTTTCTTTTAGACCTTTACTGGCCAGCAACGCTGTGGAGTAGTTGGATGCATGTGATGGAGCATTTTCCTGCATGAACATCATGTTTTTCTTGAACGATACCGACTTCTTCCTGTACCACTGCTTGAAGAAGTTGTCTTCCAAAAATTGGCAGTAGGTCCGACAGTTGAGCTTCATACCATCCTCAACCCAAAAAGGTCCCACAAGTTCATCTTTGATGATACCAGCCCATACCAGTACCCCACCTTCACCTTGCTGGCATCTGAGTCAGAGTGGAGCTCTCTGCCCTTTACTGATCTAGCCTCTGGCCCATCCATCTGGCCCATCAAGAGTCACTCTCATTTCATCAGTCCATAAAACTTTTGAAAAATCAGTCTTAAGATATTTCATGGCCCAGTCTTGACGTTTTATCTTATGTTTCTTGTTCAAAGGTGGTTGTTTTTCAGCCTTTCTTACCTTGGCCATGTCCCTGAGTATAGCACACCTTGTGCTTTCTGATACTCCAGTAACGTTGCAGCTCTGAAATATGGCAAAACTGGTGGCAAATGGATTCTTGGCAGCTTCACGCTTGATTTTCCTCAATTCATGGCAGTTATTTTGCGCCTTTTTTACCCAACACGCTTCTTGCGACCCTGTTGGCTATTTGTCATGAAATGCTTGATTGTTCGGTGATCACGCTTTAAACGTTTCTCAATTTCAAGACTGCTGCATCCCTCTGCAAGACATCTCACAATTTTGGACTTTTCAAAGCCCGTCAAATCTCTCTTCTGACCCATTTTGCCAAAGGAAAGGCATTTGTCTAATAATTAAGCACACCTTATATAAGGTGTTGATGTCATTACACCACACCCCTCCTCATTACAGAGATGCACATCACCTGATTTACTTAATTGGTAGTTGGCTCTCAAGCCTATACAGCTTGGAGTAGGACAACATGTATAAAAAGTATCATGTAATCAAAATACTCATTTGCCTAATAATTCTGCACACAGTGTATTGACGTAAAAAAAAAAAAGTTATGGCTCTTGGAAGAAGGGGAGGAAAAAACGAAAATGGAAAATTGGTAGGTGGTGAAGGTTAAAGCTAAACCTGTCACCCCCCCTGGACATCAAAAGCTATAATAGCCACCTTCTGCAGCACTAAGGCTGCATTCAGGGAAGGTGGCTATAGGCTTTTGATGCCCTATATACTGTTAAATATTCACTTATATAACTGCTTACAGTTTAGAAGACCTAAGACCGGGAGGTGGGGTTTCGCGCTCCTCCGACCCGCCCCCTCTTGTCAATCAGCCTGGTCGCCTGCTGCCTCCCCTCACAGTCTAGCATGAACCCGCGCCTCCGTTCTCCTCTATGGTGCCGCGCATGCGCTGTGCGCCGGGTGTCCAGGAAGTCGTCGGGCTGCGCGCACAGCGCATGCGCGGCGCCATAGAGGAGAATGGAGGCGCGCGTTCATGCTAGACTGTGAGGGGAGGCAGCAGCAGGCGACCAGGCTGATTGACAAGAGGGGCGGGTCGGAGGAGCGCGAAACCCTGCCTCCCGGTCTTAGGTCTTCTAAACTGTAAGCAGTTATATAAGTGTATATTTAATTGTATATAGGGCATCAAAAGCCTATAGCCACCTTCCCTGAATGCAGCCATAGTGCTGCAGAAGGTGGCTATTATAGCTTTTGATGTCCAGGGGGGGTGACAGGTTCGCTTTAAAGCCAAGGATACAATCTAATGCGCAAATATACATCACAGGTCATGAAGGGAATAATGAATCAATGTTACGCTGGACTAAGGGAGTGTTCGGCTACCAAGTGTGACATTGATGCACAGACCAACGATGTCCAGCACACTACACAAAACAAAAGACGGGGTGGGGGGGTGGGGGACAAATACAACAAGAAGGCCCTTTGCATAGGAAATTGGGAAGAGGTGAGCTCCTGCACTCATCTGTGGCTGAGCCTTGATCTCCCTACCATACATGGGTTTTCAACCCGTCACCAAACCAGATACCTAGTCCCTCGCTTGCACTGATTTTAGCCCTCAGTAGGGAAATGGCTGGTGGGAGGACTAGTCCCAATCACTGCAATAATAGCAACAAGAGGGAAAGGGGAGACAGACAGGGAAACAACAAGGCAACTTCACACCTGCTGCCACACTCTTTGGCAGAAGACAGCTTGGCAGTAGTCAGCTCTGCAGAGAACTTTCTTCACCTCATGAAACTTGGCCAGGAATGAGTTCAATCACCAGAAAAGGATGATTTAATCATGTGACCATATAAAGGGCATGGGAGTGATCACAGAGTATCCACACCTGGACAAAGAACTAGCTACCTTGGTATCAACAGAAACTGACATTAACTCCTAAACTGCCAAAGGAAAGAAACAAGGTTTAACATGAAGTCTTAATACAGGAGTGAGACACAGGTCCCAAAACTGTCACAAGTCTTCAAAGAAAGAGAAATCATCGTGACAACCGGGGTCTGTATGTACATAACCTTGAAAGAAAAAGTGCCACCTAGTGGACAATCCATATTAGAGGTTGAAATAAACGGTGATGTGACTCATGCTAAAATTTGTGTTTTCACAAGTTTAATGGTAATAGCTGCAGCCTATTAAAAGAAATAAAAAGAATATATTTATATGACTTATTTTTCAACTGTGGCAATGTATCCCTTGTTAGAGAAATGATATCTGCATTGTCCTCTACAATATCTCCTTCACTCATTTAAGACCTCTCTTAGAAAACCAGATGAGCTCATTAAGTGAGAGTCGGGCAGCATTCTGCTAAATATCATCAGATCTAAATCTAAAAGACATGAATGTCAGGATACATGGGGAACACACATTAAACACTAAAGCCCAAATTAATACAAACATCCATCAGGATTGTACTATCTGCATGCTAGCAGTTTATGAAATTGTTATCGTATATAACATAAATGGAAACATTAACATTAGGGAGAATATATTGCATTGTCCGTAATGACGCCCGGCGCCCCTGCCCTCCACACTTTTCTTAGACACCCTGTCCTTTAACGTTTTTAGAGGACAATTTAACTGACATTTCACTAATACGTCTGGAGGACTGCAGATATTATACAGAGCACAGTCCTAGCTGAAGCTTTATCTTTTAATGTCATAATATTTTTTCATGTTTGTGATAAGTAAAACATTTTATCGCTAAATAGAGCTTAGTCAGTTCTTAAACAAATACGGAGAATACATTTAGTCGCTTTCTTTCAAGAATACAAAGAATACTGCAGATCGTACTATTTCAAAGAACATATAAGAAGCCAATGTTTCAAGAAATGCCTCGGCTCCTTATAGGAGGAAAAAAAGTCCTTTTCTGATATTATCTTGAATCCTCCTGCAGACTTGAAATGAAAATGACTAAGCTGCAGAATGAATGTGGGGTTTTTCTTCTTAGAAGAAACAAAGTTAAGTTCTTGCAGAAGAAGCTGAGCTGTGAATAGAAGTGGGTCAGCGGTGCTACAGATGGCTTCCCCTACATGCCCTCTGCTAAATGCTGAAAACCAACTTCTAAAAGCCGAGAGACACCTAGCTTTTCCTTGCCTGAACTCAATAAGTAGGGTGAACCCTGCAATAATCGGATGTCTGTTCAGAAACGCCATTAGAGTGCTCTTTGTCTGGCAATAATGCACCTGTGACCATGCCAATATTAGAAGAGTTTAGCCGGTGAACCATATGTAGAAGACTAATATGCTTGCCCAAACGCATTAAATCAATACTGCCCTGCTGCCTATCTTTTGTTCCTATGTATTTTAATAACAGCTGGAGTAAGAAGTCTTTGTGGGTATTAGTCTGTACATCATAAGGTAAGATTTACATCTTTACAAGAAAGCAATAACACAACGTGAGGAGCGCCCAGCATAAATAACTTTTCAATCATTTTTTTTATAGAGATTAGCCAAAATCTTGACTTTCAACATCTGATAATTTTGAGAGTTCATAGCTCATTGTTCAGCAATCACTAAAACCATCAGGTATTTAATAGAGGACAAAAGAATCTGAAAGACTAGAAAATACCAGGAAAGGAAAGAAAAGGATTTACTGTACAGTCATCATACAGAGAAAGGTAAGACAATCCGTTTAAAAGGGGTTGTCTGGTCTAAAACAGATACACGTGGTCAAAATTGTTGGTACCACTCATTTAATAAAAGTAAAACCCACCATGGTCACAGAAAATAAGCTGAATCTGACAAAAGTAATAATAAATAAAAAATCTATGAAAATGAACAAATGAAAGTCAGACATTGCTTATCAACCCTGCTTCCACAGAATTTCTTAAAAAAATTAAGCTCATGAAATAGGCCTGGACAGAAATGATGGGACCCCTGAAAATAACGTGACATGTTAAATCAAGGTGTGTCCACTAATTAGCATCGCAAGTGTCTGCAATCTTGTTATCAGTCAGTGGCCCTGTATATAGGGCTACAGATACTCACTGTGCTGTTTGGTGACATGATGTGTACCACACTCAACATGGACCAGAGGAAGCGAAGGAAAGCGTTTTCTCAGGAGATCAGAAAGAAAATTATAGACAAGCATGTTAAAGGTAAAGGTTACAAGACCATCTCCACGCAGCTTGATGGTCCTTTGAGTACAGTTGCACATATTATTCAGAAATTTCAGATCCATCCATCCAAAGACATTTAAGGTGAACTTCAAGCTCAGGGAACATCAGTGTCAGATTGCACCATCCATCGTTGTTTGAGCCAAAGTGGACTTCATGGGAGAAAACCAAGGAGGACACCATTGTTGAAAAAACATAAATAAAAAAGCAAGACTGGAATTTGCCAAACTACATGTTGACACGCCACAAAGCTTCTGGGAGAATGTCCTATGAAAAGATGATACAAAATGGAACTTCTTGGCAAGGTACATCAGCTCTATGTTCACAGATGGAAAAATGAAGTATATCAAGAAAAGAAGTCTGTCTCTACTGTGAAACATGGAGGAGGCTCTGTTATGTTCTGGGTCTGGCTTGCTGCATCTGGCACAGGGTGCCTTGAATCTGTGCGGGGTACAATGAAATTTCAAGACAAACAAGGGATTCTAGAGAGAAATGTGCTGCCCAGTGTCAGAAAGATATTCAGGGAAGGAAGGTGTATTCTGGTCCGCGCTGCCAGGTTCATTCACATCAAAGAAAACCCATAGACGATGTTTGATCCAATCCTTCTTTTATTCTCCTCCTACGCGTTTCAGTGCCCACCTGGCACCTTCATCAGGGAATTCTGATGAAGCCCGCTAGTCGTGCTGTTGCTCAGAAACCGGCGAATCCTTGCAGCACCCAGTGCAGGTGTTGGGAGCATTCATAAGTCTGCAGTCACATAGCGTGACTGCAGAATGATTAGTTCTAGACCGGTCAACCAGTTTAAAGGCCATACTCACACCACACTAAAAAAAATCAGTCTGATTTTCATCCAGAAAAGGGACAATTTTCTTCTCACTTGTCTTCCATGAGCAGTCTGTACACAACCCCATTTTTAACAGAGGCAGATAACAATTTACATTAGTATTTACAGTTTCCTGTTACAGAATTGCAGTGCATCCATAAAAATCTTATGACATAGTATAACATGCATTTTTTTTCTTGCACCCATAGACTTGAATGGGTGAGCCTCACCAAATTTCAGAGTAAAATGGCAATTTTTTTCACATACCGATTCTGTCAGTGAAAATCTGCACAGCCTCATTAAATAACATGGGTCTGAGTGTTGTCTGTTTATAGGTAAAGCATGCAGACTGAAAACACAGTCATTTGAACCTGGCTTTAGCCACCATGTAAAAATCAGAGCCAGGATGACATTCAGGCGGGAACAATATGGGATAGTGTGAAATTTAGGTACCCTATATATTAACTGGGCAAATCAAAGTGATCATCTAACATTCAAATATTTAAAAATGAAGGCATTCTCTTCATTCCCAATGGTGATCTCCCAAACTTTATGTAGCGACCCTGTGGATTGGTCGCTACAGTGATGCTGCGCCTACTCCACAGGTGTGGGGTCACCGCTCTCAGGTGAGAGGGGTTTGCAAAGCCAAGACACAAACACTGCACCCAAAACCATCCTGACACCAGGCCAGAGGATCCTGGGCGGACCCTATTTAAAGAAGGGCCCCATCCTCAGGCTGGAGGAGGAAAGAGGTAGAGGGGGTGGGAGAGAAGGAGGGAAAAAGGAACAGGAGAAGTCGGTGAGGAACACCGAGACAGATAAGGAGTCCTAGGGGGCACCGGAGTGAGGAACCACCCATGGTGCCCCAAATCCACCACTGGCTGGAGGTGAGTGGAGGGACTAGGTTGCAAGAGGGGATCGACCCCGATCTAGTGAAAAGACTGTATGCCTTAGCTAGGAAACTGGAGGCCTTTGGATTGAAAGTATGGTGGTCGACGCTGTGGACCCATCCAGGCACAGTGGCTATACGAGGGTCAGAGGACGTGTCTGGCCATCGCTTGACAGGGCCCGCAGCCGCCTGCTGTGGGATGTGGTAGGCCATGAAGATGAAGAAAAGATCAGCGTGGAAGAGAGTCAACAGAGAAAGGCTTACGGAAAGGTTTCTCAGTGGAGCGGCCCGGAATCCACTGAGAGCTGGCTAAGCTGCGTCTTGGAAGAGCACAACAACCGGCCGGGTAGTACTTGCCTGATCACCAAGTAAAAGGTACCAAACTGCATTCCTGGTGTCCTCCAGTTCTTGTCAAGCCTTCCCTGCTACCTCCCGCATAACATCATCACTGCCCCCATCATCTTCCAGAGACTGATTGTCTATCCCTGGGGCCCCGCTCCACCTGTGGGGAGCGATACCATCCGGCTGCATTACCATCTGCCGCAGTGGTCATAATCTACAGCGTCGGCCATCCCTGGCTGAACACCACTGGGGGCGTCACGTTCATGCTCCCTGTAAATATCCTTTAACTACATAGCCAGGACCACAAAGCCGGGTTACAGCCACAGTGACCTCCCCAAGTATCACCGGCGTGGCTACCAAGTACCCCACAGCCCTGGTGGGCGTTGCATTTACATCATAGATCACTATTGTCTGAATTATCTGTCAAATCAGGGACTAGCAAATCTCTTCAGGCATTTACACACATGCACAGTGCTTACAAGCTCTTCCCAATATAGCTTGTATGCACTACTCTGAAGCTGGCCAATATACCTGGAGTGCACAGTTAGCTCCTGACCTGGCCAAGTTCAATGTCCCTATTCTCGTTTGATGCTGTATAGGTAAACTGACCTATATAGCAAGATTGGGAACTCATAGTTCAGATTTTGGGCACAGCAATGCTGGTAAGCGATGTCTTCCCAATCAAGAAGATGGGACAACCTTTATAAGAGCAATAAATGTTTAAAGGGAACCTGTCACCTGGATCTAAGCCCCTACTCTATCACTACCTGTCCCTGCACATTCCTAGCAGCTCCCTATCTATCCCTCTCTGAGCTAAATCCGCCCTATAAAACTGCAGAAAAATAACTTATAACTTACAGAAGTCCCTGAGGCTGGGGACTGAGAAGGCGGCGCCAGGCTCCATTCTGCCCCTCCTCCATGCAGCAGCACACGCCCCGCTGGGCGGCATTATTCTTTCTTCATCGCCGCCTCCTCCATTTGGAATCTCCCACCTGCTTTACACCTATCATGTTGTGGTGATGCGACCTCGATGTGTCCCCTGACTGAGACACAGCATATGGGAGATTGTATCTTCTGCTCGGGAGCAGCACACACAGGGTGAGCTGCTACTGGAGCTAAGTGCTGATTGAAATCACTGACCCCCAGGTGTGCGGGTGAATAGGAGATGATATGTGCTGCCCTGGGCTGTGGGGAGGGGGTGGAGGGTGTCAGGACAGCAGCAGGAGCTGCTGGGATTGTATGAGGTTCTACTCGGCTGTGCCCCGGTGTAACAGGCCAGACTAACCCCCCGACCAGAATATACCCGGGGTTAAAGTGGCCTAGGCCAGATTATACCCCTCCGTATACCACAGCAGCTTTAGATCAGGGCTCCAAGCAACACATGGGGGCCCGAGGCAGCACAAAGTGGCCCCAGGCAGCAGAAAGTGGCCCTACGCAACATACAGGGGCCCCAGGCAGTGCTAGGGCCCCAGGCAGTGCTAGGGGCCCCAGGCAGTGCACGGGGCCCCAGGCAGTGCACAGGGCCCCAGGCAGCACAAAGTGGCCCCAAGCAGCACAAAGAGGCCCCAAGCAACATACAGGGGCCCCAGGCAGTACTAGGGGCCACAAGCTACACACAGGATCCCAGGCTACACACAGGGGCCCCATGCAGCATACAAGGACCCCAGGCAGTGCACGGGGCCCCAGGGAGTGCACGGGGCCCCAGGCAGTGCACGGGGCCCCAGGCAGTGCACAGGCCCCAGGCAGCACAAAGTGGCCCCAGGCAGCACAAAGTGGCCCCAGGCAACATACAGGGGCCCCAGGCAGTACTAGGGGCCCCAGGCTATACACAGGGTCCCAGGCTACATACAGGGGCCCCATGCAGCATACAAGGGCCCCAGGCAGTACAAAGGGGTCCCAGGCAGCGCATGGGGGCCAGAGGCAGCACACAGGGGCCCCAGGCAGCACAAAGTGGCCCCGGGTGGCCCACTGCCTGGGGCCCCTGTATATTGCCTGTGGTCACTTTGTGCTGTCTGGGGCCCCTGTGTGCTGCCTGGGGCCCTTGTATGCTGCATGGAGCCCTTGTGTGTAGCCTGGGATCCTGTGTGTAGCCTGGGATCCTGTGTGTAGCCTGGGGCCCCTGGTACTGCCTGGGGCCCCTGTATGTTGCCTGGGGCCACTTTGTGCTGCCTGGGGCCACTTTGTGCTGCCTGGGGCCCCGTGCACTGCCTGGGGCCCCGTGCACTGCCGTGGGGCCCCGTGCACTGCCTGGGGCCCCGTGCACTGCCGTGGGGCCCCGTGCACTGCCTGGGGCCCCGTGCACTGCCTGGGGCCCCGTGCACTGCCTGGGGTCCTTGTATGCTGCATGGGGCCCCTGTGTGTAGCCTGGGATCCTGTGTGTAGCTTGTGGCCCCTAGTACTGCCTGGGGCCCCTGTATGTTGCCTGGGGCCTCTTTGTGCTGCTTGGGGCCACTTTGTGCTGCTTGGGGCCCTGTGCACTGCCTGGGGCCCCTAGCACTGCCTGGGGCCCTAGCACTGCCTGGGGCCCTAGCACTGCCTGGGGCCCCTGTATGTTGCGTAGGGCCACTTTCTGCTGCCTGGGGCCACTTTGTGCTGCCTCGGGCCCCCATGTGTTGCTTGGAGCCCTGATCTACAGCTGCTGTGGTATACGGAGGGGTATAATCTGGCCTAGGCCACTTTAACCCCGAGTATATTCTGGTCGGGGGGGTTAGTCTGGCCTGTTACACCGGGGCACAGCCGAGTAGAACCTCATACAATCCCAGCAGCTCCTGCTGCTGTCCTGACACACTCCACCCCCTCCCCACAGCCCAGGGCAGCTCATATCATCTCCTATTCACCCGCACACCTGGGGGTCAGTGATTTCAATCAGCACTTAGCTCCAGTAGCAGCTAACCCTGTGTGTGCTGCTACTGAGCAGAAGATACAATCTCCCATATGCTGTGTCTCAGTCAGGGGACACATCGAGGTCGCATCACCACAACATGATAGGTGTAAAGCAGGTGGGAGATTCCAAATGGAGGAGGCGGCGATGAAGAAAGAATAACGCCGCCCAGCGGGGCGTGTGCTGCTGCATGGAGGAGGGGCAGAATGGAGCCTGGCGCCGCCTTCTCAGTCCCCAGCCTCAGGGACTTCTGTAAGTTATAAGTTATTTTTCTGCAGTTTTATAGGGCGGATTTAGCTCAGAGAGGGATAGATAGGGAGCAGCTAGGAAGGTGCAGGGACAGGTTGTGATAGAGTAGGGGCTTAGATCCAGGTGACAGGTTCCCTTTAAGTGTTTAGTCTATAGCCCTGATCACTTTCTACACGACCAAACTTCAGTATACTGGGTTCCAAGTAGAAAACACAAGGGATGCCCATGTATACTGGAACTGCTGCAGTTTTTGCCATTCATATTTTTGTAAAGAAAATATGAAGCAGAACACAGTAGCAAACAAATAGATGAAAATTGGGCAAATTGTATCTTGGCTGTGAGTTCATTGCAGATTTGCCCAAATTATTTCAATAGGAAAATGTATGAGTTTAAAAAAATGAATATTGTGACAGATTTTGCTGTAGATTAAAGATCGACAGGAAAATACCAAAAGGCAGTCAATAGCAACATTAAAAAAAATGCCAGGTCCCTGCATTTCTCTACTTTTTAGCCTCAAGCTATGACAAGTCACATAGATACTGACATGTGAGATTTGGCGTGCATTTGAAGTGCTGATTTCCATGCAGATTTTTGGAGGAAGCTTTCAGTAGCAAATCTGTTATCTGAGGATGAACCCATAATATGGGAACATTATTAGAAATTCATCAATTCCTATTGACACTGGATGCTGACATATCACAAGGCCAGGTGCTGCTGCTACATCGCAGTGCAATGCAAGGTCGCTGAGGGGACTGTGACCGTGACAAGCATGTGCTAAAAAAATTCAACAGGTAGGATTTGTTTGTAGCGGTTGCAGTACCCTCAGGGTCAGAATGCTATCCTATTCACTTGTATTGCCCTAAAGATAGGAAAATGGACAAAAAGAGAAATAGGGTTTTATCTGAGGTACAAGGTAATATTTTTGTTGACAGAGGTGTTGCTCACCTGGTGGGGTTGTGTCAGACACAACCACAATAGACTGCCTGTAGGTATTATATTGCTGCTGCAGTCACAGCATCAGTATACAGAAATGCCAGGAAAAAGAGTGTTAGGGTAAGTGCACATCAGTCGTTTTCTGGGCTGTTTTTGGACGTTTTACGTCGGCGTTTTCTGCTGAGTTTTATGTTAATTTATGTTAATCCTAGCCACCGGCTGGGTTAACATGATACTCAATGGAGTTTAGAATACGCTGTCTTCATTAGAACGTTTTTCTTCTGGTCGTTTTCAGTCAAAACTGAGTTTTTTCAGTCAAAACTGAGTTTTTACAACGTTTTTCAAAGAATAGAGCAAGTGACTTCTTTCCTCCGTTTTTCCAGCGCTTCCAGCTGATCAAGTGCACTAAAAACTCAGTTTTCAAAACAGCCGAGAAAACAGCCGAGAAAAACGCTGGAAAACCCGGCGTAAAACGAGCAAAAAACGAGGGACACTGCTGAGCACAGAAAACTCAGTTTCTGCTAAAAAAACCCAGGTTTTTGGACGTTCTGCAGAGATGCACAAACGTCAGATGTGCACATAGCGTTAAAATCATGCAGCTATCATAGGGTACCGTCACACTTAGCGACTCACCAGCGGTCCCGAACAAGATACAACCTGGTAGGGATCACTGGTGCGTCGCTATGTGGTCGCTGGTGAGGTGTCAAACAGTCAGATCTCACCAGTGACGCAGAAACGATCCGGAATGATACGGAGGTCGTTGGAACCCTGTTTCTCAGACCTGTAGTATTGAGGTCGTTGGTCGTTGTCTCTGTCAAACACACATGCTACCCAGCGGGACCCCAACGATCAAAAAATGGTCCAGGCAATTCTGACATGACCAGCGATTTCACAGCAGGGGCCTGGTCGCTGCTAAGTGTCAAACATAGCGAGATTGCTGGCGAGGTCACAGTTGCGTCACGAAACATGTGACTCAGCAGCGATTTCGCTAGCAATCTCGCTTAAGGTACCGTCACACGACGCCATATCGCCGGTGAGATCGCTGGCAATTCCCAAATTCGGCGATGTGGAAACCACATCGCATGTGCATAGTGGCATGTAACTGGGCGATTCTATGGCGAGAAATCGCTGGTGGAGCGTCGCCTGATTGCCCTGCACTACAGTGAAATCAGGCGATATCCACCAGGCGATTTCAGCGGATCGTGCCGTGTGACAGGGCGATAGCAACGTACTCAGCGATCCTGAAATAAATCCTGTAGGCATGCTTGGATGTTGTTTTTTTCGCACTGCATCTGCGGCGATTGGTGGGTGATACTGAGTTCCGATTAGCTGGCCGTGTCCGAGGTGCCTTATTTGATGACCCGTGCGTTCATGCAAGGCTGACTAATGGGAACGCAGTTCCATCCACCAATCGCAGTGATAGCGGCGCGGTGAAAACCACTCTAGCAACCCCTATCAAAACAGTATGCTCACATCACTGCTACAATTGTGGCGTGTGACGCGGCGATGTGTGAAGGGAAGATCGCTTCCGGTCTTCTGCAGTGTAGTGCTACGCTGTTACTGTACGCTATTGGCGTAAGTACCAGGGAAGGCTCACCAGTTCTATAGCACTGTCGCTGGTCCTCTATGCAATTTAGATACAGGACTACGGACAGCACCCTCAGTGCTGAAGCAGACCGTCTTTTATAAAACTGAAACTAAAACCCGACAAATGCTGGGATCATATTAAAACTGCTATTAACCCCTCAACTGCCAGGGTGGGATGTCACATGTGTACACAGAGTGTACACACTCTGTGTACACATGATGGCAACACACAACAACATATTAACCCTTCATATACCGGCTTTTATTAGCCGCATCTGCAGGCTCTGTGCTTACATGCAGCGCAGAGCTTGCAGAAGGGGTTAAAATGATTAATAAGCCCTAGAACTTTAATCTTTTTTAACACCAGAGCTTTTTACAATGATGTGTCAGCGCTACTGTGACAGCGCTGACACATTATTGATTACTGTACCGGGAAACCGGCAAATTCAAACTTGGTGGCTTTGAGAGCCGCTGAGTTTGAAGCGAGTTTGACAGCACACTCGTGCGACTATCGCACAGTAAGGTGTATGAGTGCGAGTTTGACTCGCACCCATATACTTTTAATGGCCACTCGCACGAGGAAATTGCGTGCAATCGCAGCATGCTGCGATTGCACTCGCATTTCCATTGCAATGCGAGTGTAATGCGAGAAAATCGCATTGATGTGACTTGTATCATTTAAAGATACAGGTCCAAGTGCAATGCGATTTTTGTCACGCATTACACTCGCGCGAGTCTAATGCCAGTGTGTTTCCAGCCTTGGGGTAGGGACACACTTCAGTTCCTGATCAGTTTTCCTGATCAGTGTTCATCAGTTTGTGTGCCAAAACCAGGAGTGAACCTTGCAGAGAAAAAGTATAATTGAAAGATTGACACCTGTGGTGGGTTTTGGAGTCACTCCTGGTTTTGGCACACAAACTGATGAACACTGATCAGGAAAACTGATCAGGAAAACTGATCAGGAACTGAAGTGTGTTCCTACCCTTAGGGTATGGACACACATCCGAGTGAAAAAACTGTCCGACTCACGGATCCAAGAGTTGGATGAATGTCACCTGACTTTTGGTCAGTGTGGCTTGCGAGTGCTTTCCGAGTGCAATCCGTTTTTTTCCTCAGCAGCTACTTACTGTATAATCATTTACAGGTGCATTTTGTATAATTGTCTGAGCTACAGAATGGTAATGTATCCATTCAAACTCGCATCAGACTCGGGTGGTGCGAGTGCGGTCCAAGTGCAATCCGCGATTTTTGTCGGACCCATAGACTTGCATTGGCGAGTCACGAACTTCCGTGACTCGCATAGAATCGCAACATGTTGCAATCGACTCACAGTCCGAGAATCGATGCGGAAAAAGCGTATGAGACTCGGAAATGTGCTCTCGGACACTAGTTAACATTGGTCCGAGATAATGCTATTTTCTGCACAGTAAACTCGGACGAGTTTCACAGAAGTGGTGTCTGAGCCCTTTCTAAATTAACTGCACACCTTGACCTTCCACAATGTGGTCAGATTTATTTCTCATCTTGTACTGGATTATATGCAGTCTGTAATGAAATTTCCTAATAACCTTTCCATGATCCTCAAGAAAATAAAATATTTTTTTCTACCAGAACTGATACTGTAAGGTTTATTGGAAGTAATAGCATTGTAAATATTTTTAATGAAGTCCTAATTCTTTTTTTGTTAATTAGTTTTTTTTTTAGTGAATAAAAGCAAGAATACAAGCAGCCCAGGATAATTCATTGGTTTTTCACCTAAAGTTTACTCAATCAATGAAATCAGATATTCTCTTTCTATTTGGGGCCACTTAACATTAGCTGTCTATACAGCAACTAGATTTTTAATAAAAATTCTATCCAAATCCAAAAAACATCCAGTCATTTCGACTGGACCTCTACTGACAAAAGCAACAATTTAGTGCCCTATTTGAGCAAATTAGTATATACTGTATGCATTCACTGGCAAACCCTGATGGCCACTTTACACGTCCCGATATCGGCGTCCAACTCCTATAAAAAGTCAACTGGGTCGTGCGTTGGCCCCGATATCGTTCGTGCGTTGTATGGTGCAAATGTCCAATATGATGCACGAACGATGCCAAAACGATATCGGGGATCAAATGAGCCTGCTCTCCAACTGCCCGATATTGGATGGACGATATTGGATGGACGACGTGCTGTGTGAAAGCCCAACAACAATGTGGAGTACAACTTCCCCTATTCTCTCCCATGTTAAATGGTCGTTCCTGGGTCGGCCGTACAAGTGGGAGTACACATCGCTATTGCGCTGCCTGCCGATATTGCGCTGTGTAACATCTCCTATGCGGTCTTGGAAATCTGCCCAGAAAAAGCGCGCTCCCGCGCCGTTGTATCCAACATCGCACCGATGTTGGGAAGTGTAAAGTGGCCATAAGAGCCTACAGAGTGAAAAACAGCAATGCCCGATACTTTTTAGTCCTCCTATTTGGCAGTGTGCGTGCCTGTTAGTATAAATTTACTTCTAGAATAATAACTCTATGCTAATGTCCTTAATTATAGAGTTTTATTATAATTACATGTTTCCTTAAAACTGGAAACAAGCTCCTGAAAAGAGGAAAATAAGAGAGACGGGCATGGCGCCAATCTAACAGTGGCTATTTGCTGATTATTTTCTTAATAGTACCACTATCATTAATCTCAGCTGTTTCTAGGTAGAAATGCAGTCACACATATGATCCAGGAATGGCCCAATATAATGGGCACAATCTGCTGTCCAATCTTGTAACAGTGCTTTTCTGATTATTCTTTATGTCCACTACACTCAGTTTTAGGTGAATGCATCACACTGACCAGGATGGCATATAATCAATCTCTTCAATTGTCGCAGCACACAGATACCCTGATCCTTAGAGCTCAATAGGATAGATATACAGTTTGTCCCAAAATATTTTTCCTTTCATGTGAATAAAGATAAAACTATAAGTTAAATTGGAATCTCCTAGGAGCACCATCCTATTTGTCTGGAACAAACTGTTCATATCAGGTTTCCTTAAAAAGACATTTCTAGGAGAACATTCAGACAGCCCTTCTCAGAGTGTTTGCCCCGTTACAATAACAACACTTATACTCATCTATGATGATGTCCCAGTGGTTCAACACTCACTCTCCTGGGGCTCACATGATGTTGATACATCTGATCAATCGTCAAGAAGAAGTGAGTGGCCAGCTGAAGCCCTGACTTCTTCCTGATGTTTGATTCATCCAATGGTGGGAAGAGTGAAGCCGGTGCTGATTGGGCACAGGGCTCACGTGACGTTGCAACATCATGTGAGCCCGAGGACAGTGAGTGTCAACAGAATGCGCTGTTATTTTAAGGGAGAAAACATGCTGATTGATAATCAATCAGTATGTCTTTAGAGACTGGGAGGAAACCAGAGACCCCGGAGGAAACTCACGCAAATACAGGAAAACATAAAAGTGATTATTTCTATTACATGAATTAAACCTCAATGTTAAAGGAAATCTGTCAGCTAGTTTTAGGCAGATGCAACTCCATGAATTACAATTTTATCAAAAAAGTAAATTTATTTCAGTAATTCAATACATAAAGTGAACACACATATAATATATAGAGTCATTACAAACACAGTGATCTATTTCGAGGGTTTATTTTTGTTAATGTTGATGATCTTGGCTTACAGTCAAAGAAAACCCAAAGCTCACTATGTCAGAAAATTAAAGTAGGGAGGATGAAGGGTCCGAGAGATAAAATATTACCTACATAGGTATCAGAGGCTTCACGTTGTGTGGTTGTAAGAGTCACAACCACTATAAAAGGATATCACAGCTGCTGCAGTCCCCTGCATGGTGCATACAGAGTAGGATGTAGGGTTAAAACATGCGCTGCCATATTCCAGGAGACATCAAAGGATGCATATACAGTGCCTTGTGAAAGTATTTGGCCCCCTTGAACTTTTCAACCTTTTGCTACAGTTCAGGCTTCAAACATAAAGATATAAATTCTAATTTTTTCTGAAGAATCAACAACAAGTGGGACACAATCGTGAAGTGGAAAGAAATTTATTGGATATTTTAAACTTTTTTAACAAATAAAAAACTGAAAAGTGGGGCGTGCAATATTATTCGGCCCCTTTACTTTCAGTGCAGCAAACTCACTCCAGAAGTTCAGTGAGGATCTCTGAATGATCCAATGCTGTCCTAAATGACTGGTAATGATAAATCAAATCCACCTGTGTGTAATAAAGTCTCCGTATAAATGCACCTGCTCTGTGATAGTTTCAGGGTTCTGTTTCTAGTACAGAGAGCATCATGAAGACCAAGGAACACACAAGGCAGGTCCGAGATACTGTTGGTGCAAAGTTTAAAGCCGGATTTGGATACAAAAAGATTTCTCAAGTTTTAAACATCTCAAGGAGCACTGTGCAAGCGATCATATTGAAATGGAAGGAGTATCAGACCACTATAAATCTACCAAGACTCGGTCGTCCCTCTAAACTTTCATCTCAAACAAGGAGAAGACCGATCAGAGATGCAGTCAAAAGGCCCATGATCACTGGATGAACTGCAGAGATCTACAGCTGAGGTGAGAGAGTCTGTCCATAGGACAACAATCAGTCGTACACTGCACAAATCTGGCCTTTATGGAAGAGTGGCAAGAAGAAAGACATTTCTCAAAGATATCCATAAAAAGTTATGTTTGAAGTTTGCCACAAGCCACCTGGGAGACACACCAAACATGTGGAATAAGGTGCTCTGGTCAGATGAAACCAAAATCAAACTTTTTGGGCACAATCCAAAACGATATGTTTGGCGTAAAATCAACACAGCTCATCACCCTCAAAACACCATCCCCACTGTCAAACATGGTGGTGGCAGCATGGTTTGGGCCTGCTTTTCTTCAGTAGGGACAGAGAAGATGCTTAAAATTGATGGGAAAATGGCCAGAGCCAAATAAAGGACCATTCTGGCAAAAAACCTGTTGGAGTCTGCAAAAGACCTGAGACTGGGATGGAGATTTATCTTCCAACAAGACAATGACCACAAACATAAAGCAAAATCTACAATGGAATGGTTCAAAAATAAATGTATCCAGGTGTTAGAATGGCCAATCACAGTCCAGACCTGAATCCAATCGAGAATCTGTGGAAGGAGCTGAAAACTGCTGTTCTCAAACACTCTCCATCCAACCTCACTGAGCTTGAGATGTTTTGCAAGGAAGAATGGGCAAGAATTTCAGTCTATCGATGTGCAAAACTGATAGAGACATACCCCAAACGACTTGCAGCTGTAATCACAGCAAAAGGTGGCGCTACAAAGTATTAACTCAAGGAGGCCGTATAATATTGCACGCCCCACTTTTCAGTTTTTTATTTGTTAATAAAGTTTAAAATAACCAATAATTTTCGTTCCACTTCATGATTGTGTCCCACTTGTTGTTGATTCTTCACAAAAAAATTAGAATTTATATCTTTATGTTTGAAGCCTGAAATGTGGCAAAAGGTTGAAACGTTCAAGGGTATTTTCATCTATTATTAACCTTTCTATGAGTCTAGGACTATGAGTTATGTACTTTAACTCATAGAATGTTCATGATTCCAAAACACTAAAGTGTTCTTGATTTTTGTATGTATTCTACTTGATATGTGAACGTTCTATACTTTTGTTTAATAAAAGCATATTTACAAAAAAAAAAAAAGTTCAAGGGGGCCAAATACTTTCACAACGCACTATAATATTGATTTATTAGTCAACACATTTCAAGGCTCCGTGGCCCCTTCCTCAGGACGAATCAATATCATATTGCCATGTTTCCGGGCGTTTCAGGGAGCCCTGAGACTCGTTGACTAATAACTCAATATTATATTCATCCTTTGATGTCTTGTGGAATACGGCAGTGCTGTTTTAACCCATCATCCTCCCTACTGTAATTTTCAGAGATAATGACCTTTGGGTTTTCATTAGCTGTAAGCCATAATCATCAACATTTACAGAAATAACACTTGAAATAGATCGCTCTGTTTGTAATGACTCTATAACTTATGTGTTTCACTTTATGTATTGAATTACTGGAAAAAATACCTTTTTGATGATATTCTAATTCATTGAGATGCACTTGTATGTAATCTGACAGCAGCATGAGGAATGGACAGGACCCTGATTCCAGAAATGGATCACTTAATCCACTAGGTGCAGCAGATATGATAGTGTCTCAGCTTGCTTTCTCTGCTGCAGACCTGTTTACTGAAATAGTGACACATCACTAACTATTCACTGGAATATATACATATATATAAATATATATATATTTATATACTGGGTATATATATGGTATATATATATATATATATATATATATATATACCGTATATATATATATATATATACATATTTGTCAAGCTGTTAATAGATATTCATTTCAAGGAAATACTTACCAAAAATCACTTCCAATTTCAAGTAAGGAATTCTCGCCCTCCTTTCACACCTCCTCCAAGGTAAACATCTCAGAGAGCAGGCAGGATAACCTTGACACTAATACAAAGCGCTATGAACACATATTACATTGTAGAGTACCTTTAACAACCAATTCAGCATAGTTCGAAACTCCAACTCCTCCTTCAGTACGAATCATACATCGATAATTGCCAGCATCTCTCTTTGTTGTGTTCACCACATTAAATATGGCCACAAATCGACGATCATTATTCACTGTTATCTCTTTTAAAGGAGCATCTCTTCCATTTACGCCCTGACAAGAGAGATGAAAAAAAGAAAACATTGAATTTTTGCATTTTCCATATCTGTACATTGAATATTCATTCTTCTGTTCCCTGAAACAGATGTTGCTGTAGGAAAGAATAGCTGATTGATTGCTTTGCTGTTATTATGTTTGCCCTGTTTTTTTAGACATCCAGCTGGCGATGTATTAAAAAAGGGGACATATTTATAAAAATTCAAAGAAAAGACATATTTGCTGGCTATGCCACTTTCTGACTAAGAATATGAAAGCTGGATGTTAATCACATACAAACACAACATGTAGTGTTACTGCATTCCGATAGACTGACAGAACTAATGCCTTATTTGCATATTAGAGATGATATTGTTAAGTATCATTATTCTTAAAAGGAAGCTGACAGCAAATACATGCTGCCCGATCCACAGCACTGGATGCATGATTTCAGCCCTATATGTTTAACTCTGAAATACTGCGTTGTACCTAAGAAAAACACAGTTTTAATTTCCGCCAAGGACCGAGCCGCATGGAAGACTGCTCACACAGGAGGGTCCCCAGCTGCTTATCCCCACCCATGACTATGGATTGACAGGTCTCGGCCTATACAAGCATGCTGGGAGAGACCTGTGACTCCAGGGCCATGGGAGAGGAGAAGCTGAATAGGGAACACGTCAGCTGACTCGTCCTGACCAGATCATTACCAGCAGAAGATAGATCTATTACTTCTCTTATGTATGTTTCACTATGAAGTGAGAAAACATACATTATAATGGCAGATGGGTACAAAGAGCCTATGAGGACTGTCCAACAGACAGTGTTCCCAGTGTTTTCTTCCTCTCCACTTTCCTTTGATTGACAGGTCTCTCGCTACGCATGTGTGTATTGGGACAGACCATTTTAATGCAAAGAAAATATAAATTACAAAATTAAAAGGGCTTTCCACTTACAAAGTTCATTTTAATCAATAGATCTTGGATTCATAATAAGTTCCACAACTGGATGTGTTTAAAAAAAATGTTCCTGTGCTGAGATAATCTTATATATGTGTCCCTGCTTTGTACTGTGCAATGGATGTGTCTGACCGTACAGGGACATGGTCTGATCATACCACATCTCCTGTGCAGGGACACATATATAAGATTATCTCAGCACAGGAGATGTGATATGATCAGATCATATTCCTGTACAGTCAGACACGGTCATTACACAGTACATAGCACTAGCACATATATAAGATTATCTCAGCACAGGAGATGAGGTATGATCATACCATGTCTCTGTACGGCCAGACAAGGCCATTACACAGTACACAGCAAGGACACATATATAAGATTATCTTAGCACAGGAGATGTGGTATGATCAGATCTTGTTTCTGTACAGTCTGACAAATCTATTACACAGTACATAGCAGGGGCACATATATAAGATTATCTCAGCACAGGAGATGTGGTATGATGAAACCATGTCCCTGTATGGTCAGACACCTCCATTACACAGTACATAGCAGGACACATATATAAGATTATCTCAGCACAGGAGATCTGGTATGATCAGACCATGTCCCTGTACGGTCAGACACATCCATTACACAGTACATAGCAGGGACACATACATAAGATTATCTCAGCACATGAACATTTTTTAAACACATCCAATGGGGAAATTTTTTTTAGCGCTATTAATTCCATAGTGCTTTACATACATTTGCAACACTGTCCCTATTGGGGCTCACAATCTAAACAACTACTTTAATGAAGTCAGTCTCTGATTCATGTTGCGATGGAAAGAGGATCGGTCATCATTAATGAGCTGACAGGTTTCCTTTAAAGTAACAAAAAAAAAACAAAAATTAAAGATGACATAATCTGCTGAAAGGAACCAGACAAGGAGTTTAGAAGACATCAATTTCCAATTTGAAAACAAAATATTCGTTCAACTATATTAATCACTGTATTGAATGTAAATTATTGCCTTGGCATATACTCAGTTGGAACTGCTCAGAGTTTACCCATTATCATTGCTTAGAGGGAATATATAAATTAATGGCCAAACTGCATAGAATTAAAAGCTCCAGTATAGCGTTGGTTGTATAGATTCGTACTTGTGCCTAAGGCCATGTTCCCACAATGAGTACCGTATTTGGTGATTTTTGATGTTGAAGATTTTCTGCAGGTAATATAGACCACTTGCATTTTTTAATGTGATTTTTTTACATACACATTTATCACATTTCTTCTGCTGCAGTTTTTGTCTCCTTCTTTATTATTATTATTATTATTATTTATTATTAGAGCGCCATTTATCCCATGGCGCTTTGCATGTGAAAAGGGGCGTACATAGACAAGTACAACAAACATGAGCAATGCAAAGCACGCATAAGAACTGAAGGAGAGACGGCCCTGCCCACGAGGGCTCACAGTCATGGTTTAAAAAAAAATGCTTAGTTTTGAATATTCAAAGTACTTGGGCTTAATAAAACGTTATTAAGTCACGTGCGGATCATGTCATTTTCATCTGCGACCTTTACTGACTCGAGTCTTTTTGGCTACAGGTTCTATGCTAAGAACTGGCTGCACCTCAATGGGGAGGGTGCAGCTGTGCTGGGGTAGAAAATGGCTAGAAGGTTGGAGGAGTGTTTACACTAGGATTTGGGGGAGGGTATTCATTGTATAGGAGGGGAAGATCGTGTAAATAGTAACCTGGGCACAAGTAATGAAATTACGGGTGGCATGGGGGGTGGGGTTAGAACAGTCAATATAGTAGGAAGGAATAGAGGTAAAGAGAGATGCATAAAGTGCATGTACACTAATGCCAGAAGCCTCACCAACAAAATGGAGGAATTAGAATTCATTTTGTTGGAAAATAATTATGACATGATGGGGATATTAGAGACGTGGCTGGACGAGAGCCATGACTGGGCTGTTAATTTACAGGGCTATAGTCTGGTCAGAAATGACCATACAAAGCGTGGGGAAGGTGTGTGTTTATATGTAAAATCATCCTTAAAACCCATCCTGCGTCATAATATACCGTAGGTGAATCTAATGTGATGGGAGAGAAATGTGTGAGCGTAAAGTGGCTGGCAGTTATATGATGATATGGTGTACCGGGCAGGTTATAATGTGATCAGGGCTGTGGAGTCGGTAAGCCAAACCACTGACTCCGACTCCTTCATACAAATTTATTGTAGCACAATGTGAACATCAGGTTTTCAGTCATTATTGTGATATAACTATGCTATTTAGCTAGAACATACTGGTAATCATAATTCATAATAATAATATTCATATTGCATTGAACTACTGTACCTAATTTATTTTATATCTTAGGAGTCTGAGTCAGTCCATTTTATACCGACTCCGACTTCATCAAAATGGTCACCGACCCAGGTGTGAGCTTCTAACTGTACTAGGTGAGTAGATGACCAGTATGGACTGCCAATTAATCATTTTCCAGGGAATGCAGTTCAAATATAAGTTCAGAATTAGAGGCACACTCATAACCTGGAACTTCCATGTGTCTGAAGCAAAGAAAAAGTTTAGTTTACCAATGTGATATTTCTACATGGGTAGGCAGTGATCAAAGGGATTTTCAACTCATTGAGAGCCCCCTTTTGTTATGGATTAACTCTTACTTCTGCACTAGTATGGGGAAAGTGCTATAATGGAAGGCTCTTATACAGTGCAGAAATGTTATCAAAACCAGCCAGGCAGCAGACTTGTTGAGAGCAAACAAGTTTAGATTGAAGATATATCATAAGATTGAAGTGACAGCTTAAAAACTGGATAAAAGCTGGCATTGCAAAAATGGATAGCACTGTGTGCGCTTGATTGTCCCTTTACCAGCTGTGATATAGTTATTTTTCATCATGGCAAGACAAAAGTCATTCACAAAGATAGTTTGGCATATATATATAACATATATATAATTTGTGGTCACAATATTAACAGATAAAACAATTGATGGATACAGTATAACAATCTACTACATATCAATATTGTAGGCCAATAATGATACTGAAGCTGTCATCAGTATCCGCAACAAGTAACATATTATCTCATTGCTATTTGATCTCTTACGTAAAGCGCCATGGCGGTATATAAATAAATAATTATTAATAATATTAATAATATAGATAAAGCACGGCCATATTTTTGTGTTATGAAACCACAGCTGTGTTATGCCTAGTACAGGGCTTTTGGGAGCGGTGCATGATACAAGGTCTACATTTAAGATTAACATAGTGTGCATTAGCTGATGTGCCCAGATTTTCTTGTTCTTTATGCTCACTTTCATTGCAACAAATTCTGCATAAATCTAAAACACAAGCAAATATCAATTTTTTTACAGTACATCATATCATATATTTCCTTCCTCCTCGAATTCATCATCCAATCTGAAAAATTGCTAAAATCCATTAAAGGGGTTTTCCACTGCTAGGACAACTCCTTCTGTTTCCACATGTCTTCCCCAGGTAAAATAAAAAAGCCTGTACTCACCTCCTCTGCTGGCGCTGTTCCAGCGGTGTCGGTTATCAAGTTCACAAGGCTCACATGACATTGTGATGTTATGTGAGCTCCACGTGCAATCACTGAAGGCTTCTCTCTCCCCGCCTTTGGACCAATGACTTAATCAACACAAAATAATGCTGCGGCTGCTGCTCACTTCCTGTTGATTCCTCCTGAGCCCAAATGCAGGGAAAGAGAAGCCGGCGGTGATTGGACGCAAGGCTCACAAGATGTCACAATGTCATATGAGCCCTGTGAATGCAATGACAGTTGCCACCGGAACAGCAGCAGCTCGGAAGGTGAGTAAAGGCTTTTTTATTTTACCTTGGGGAGACATGTGGAAAAGAAGGAGTTGTCCTAGTAGTGGAAATCCACTGTAGTATCAAAGCCAGATGGACTGCAAGCTCATTCAATTATCAAGCTCTCTAAAGAAAGGAGAGGGGACTGAAGAACATGTAGCACAGTAAAAGACACTGAAACATCTGGCTGCAGCTTCTGGCATGTGTTTGATCTGACTACATTGCTGAATTCACAGCTACACATCTCAATACTGATGTATAATGTTTAATTCTCACATGCTCCTGCTACTTTTGCTTGTGCAATACAAATAGAAAGAAAGCAAGGAATTCTGCCATCTAAGGATGCTTTCACATTGTGATTGTTTTCCTGTCCGTGGAATCCTACATTTGCAGGACCCACCGACAGGAAAGGACAACATCGGAGGTGTGCTTCTTGGTGCTATTTCTGATTTTGGGGCCGTGATTTTCCCAGGTCCGGACACTGAAACAGCTGACAGGAGGCAAGCGGGACACCTTCACTTCGGCAATGTATAAATACATTGTGGAAGTGAAATTAAGTAAAAGCAAGGGTTCAAAATAAGAAATGTGTATTCTCACCTTTCCAGCAATCCCCCAACGCCTCCATCAAGCTCCCGATGGTTATAGGACCTTGCAAGGCGGGGTTACCCGAATGGCGTCATCGGTCACATGACCGCAGTTACCCCAGTAACTGGTCATGTGACATGATCAGCAGATCGGGTTGCCACGCAACGCCAGGTCCTGTAACCATCGGTAGCTTGATGGAGGCGTCAGTGGATCACTGGAAAGGTGAGAATATTTTTTATTTTTAACCCTTGCTTTTACTTAATTTCACTTCTGCAATGTATGTATATAAATTGCGGAAGTGAAATTAGATGGTACAGAGCAGTTTTAGTGTACTGAGCATGCTCAGTACACTGAAATCGGGTCCGAGAAATGATCAGCTGTTTTCTCGGACCCGCACTCCATAGGCCCCATGTTAATGGCCACGGATCATGTCGGATCTGATTCTGTCCGATTTGGTCTGCTGTGCCCAAAATCGGAGCAGTCTCCGATTTTGGGCACAGCAAAAAATCAGACACATTCGGATCCTACACAAATCGGATGCCATTAAGGACAAATCTGATCTGATCCGATGCCCATAGGGATACATGGGGGCAAAATCAGATCCGTGGCTGTCCGTTTTACAATGCCACGGATCCCCATAAATCGCAATGCGAAAGCAGCCTCAGGTAGATCAACATGCCATGCTGTGTGTGCTGTGCCAAAAGTAAAGCTGATTAGCCCACTGTTCCTACATACATATGCCAAACGCAGCACTTCAACACTTCAAACCGTGTAATACAATTATCATCAGCATACAGCTGCATTGTGTGACACCTGTGATATTCTTAATCTTACTGCAATTGCTAAATGTAAGAAATGTGGAGCTTGTTCTAACAGTCTGATTAACCAAACTTGAGATTTAATTAAGAAGTTTAGTGATCACTTTAACAAAGAGCTTTGGTGGTAAAGGATTGTGTAAACCAATTGGACCAATAAATTCACTGCTATCCTGTTGTAAGAGGATTTGGAGAATAAAGAACACTGAATGTTATTGAATAATATCCATGAGATGTGCCTAAAATAAGAAAAACATGTGATTTTCTATCCATGGTAAATACAGGAAGGCCGGAAAGGTCTAATAACATGTAAACTATGCATAACCGAGCAATAACAAGAACAATGTCTTGATTTGTGCAGACTGTAAAACTAATGAGACTATTGTTATGGAAATAAATCTCAGCTATCTAAATATAATTCTCTGCAAAAGAAAAAAGACATATCCAACTAGAGCAAGAATGGAAAGCATATTATATCATATATATTCATGAAACAAAAGTTACGCTTTACCTACTGGAGATGAAGCTAAATAGATAGCTGGAACCAAGAAGGGTGCAGATCTAAATCCAAATGTTGCACCATTCTTAGGAACTAATTGTAACATTATTAATTTTGTTATTAATATATAAGTATTACAAGTTGAAAAATTGAAAAACTTTTCTAATGTGCAATATTGAGCAATTGCAAATATACATATGCAGCTATACAGCACTACACATAGATATAGAGGTCCAGGAATATTTGGACAGTGCCTGATTCTTCATGATTTTGGCTCTGCAGGGCATTGTTTTTTATTTAATATAAAATAACTTAAATGTCAATGAAGTAGAATTTCAGATTTAATTAAAGAAATCAATTAAAAATATCAGGTAAAATGCTTAGGAATTTTAATGATTTTTCTACAAACTCTCCTCATTTCAGGGCCTCAAAAGTAATTGCACAAATTTACTTTGCCATAAATAAAATGTTCATTTTGAATACTTTCTTGAGAATCCCTTGTGGACAATGATTGGCTGAAGTCTGGACGCCATGGGCTTCACCAAAGGCTGGGTGTCCTCTTTGTAATGCTTTGCCTACACTTTACTACAGCTGACTTCTATTGTTGCTTCTTTGTGGGTCTTTTTGCCATACATTTTGTCTCAAGCATGTGAAATGCATGCAAAATGGGGCTGAGATCTGGTGACTGACTTGACCTTTGCAAAATTTTCCTCTTCTTTGCCTTAAAAAACTCCTGGGTTTCTTTTGCAGTATATTTTGGATCATTGAAGCGCCATCCAATTAATCTTCCTTACATTTGATTGAACTAAGCTGAAACTATAGTCCTGTACACTTCAGAATTCATCCAGCCGCTTCTGTCTTAAGTAACATCATTAATAAACACTAATAACCCAAGGCCATTGGAAGACATGCATTCCTGCCATTACACTACCTTGTTTTACAGAGGATGTGGTCTGCTTTGGATCATGAGCCGTTCTAAGTCTTCTCCATACTTTTTTCTTCCCATCATTCTGGAACAGGTTGATCTTAGTTTCATCAGTTCAAAGAATGCTTTTCAAGAACTAGGCTGGCTGCATTAGACGTTTTTTGTCAAAGTCTAATCTGACCATTCTATTGTTAAGGCTGATTAATGGTTTGCACCTTGTGGTGATCCCTGTGTATTAAAGGCCCCGTCACACACTACGATGTCCCAGCGATCCCACCAACGATGTGGATCGCTGGGACATCGTTAGCTGATCGCTGGTGAGCTGTCACACTGGCAGACTCACCAGCGATCAGCCCAGCGAGAACGCTGATAACCAGGATAAACAGCTGGTAGCTAAGCAGAGCACTGCGCTTAGTTACCCAATGTTTATCCTGGTTACCATCTCTCAGCGTGTGCTGTGCGGCACTGGGAGCTCGTTGATCGTTGGTCTCCCGTTGTCACACATGCCGATGCTGGCCGGCCAGCGGGAGAACAACAATATATTTATGGTCCATGCCATTTGCCAACGACCAACGAACTTATTGGTCTGGCAAATGTCACACAAAACAATGTCGTTATGACGTCGCTGCAACGTCACCAAACCGGAAACAATTACTTGCCAGAGAGTATTTTTCACTTGGGTGGATGTTATGGAGGGGTTATTTTTCTCCATAGAAAGCATACTGTGATCATTCACTAATGTTGTCTTCCATGGATGTCCAGCCATTTTTTAATTCCCAAGTTCTCCAGTATGTTCTTTTTTTGAGAATGTACCAAACTGTTGATTTCACCACTCCTAACAATTTTAATGATGGATTTCTTTTCTAACCTAATGATGGTCTGTCTCCCTTCCATTCACAGCCTCTTTGACTGCAGGTTGTAGGTTTACAGCAGCAGCTTCCAAATGCCACACCTGGAATCAGTTCCAGACCTTTAACCTGCTTATTTGATGATGGATGAACTTGGTAATAGCCAATGCAGCCTTTTAAAGAGTTTTTTTTATTAGATATTGATCCAATTACCTTTGGTCCTATTAAAGAGAGTTGTTGTTTTTTAAATAATTGTCCAATTACCTTTGGTCCCTTGAAAAAGAAGCAGCTAAAAATTAAAGAATTATCATTCCTAAACCCTTATTTCAATTAGGATGTGTATCCTCACATTAAAGCTTAAAGTTTGCACTTTAAGCTCATATTGATTACATAACTGTATCTTGGAAATTTTTGGTAAACAGCTAAAATGACAACACTTGTTTCACTGTCCAAATATTTCTGGATCTAACTGTGTATACTTCACATTTAAATTGCAATACCAGGAAGGAAATGTTGTGGAGTGATGGAAATCACAGTATTTATGGACATATTAATGATATTAAAATGATGAAAAAACATAACAAAATTTTTCAAAACATATCGGGTTTAGACAAGGCATCTTTATTATAAAACCGTTGACTTTGTGGTGTGCTCACCCAACTCCAATCCTCGAAGGCCACAATCAGGTCATGTTTTCAGGGTTTCCTTAAGGTGCTGTCACACAGCACGATCCAGCGATGTCGGGAGCAATGTGCGGGTGCCCGCTCGCTTCCGACATCGCTGGCCAGCTGTCACACGGCATTGCTGAGGCCGGCGACACCGCAGCGATGCGGTGTAGGCTGGATCGCGCCGCCAACAGTGTCAGACGGCGCGATCCAGCCTAATCGCTGGTCACAGGTTGACAGGTTTATGAACATGTTCATAAACCTGTCAACCTGCAACCAGCGATAATTTGCAGTTGCGTCGCACTGTCACACAGCGCGACGCACTTGTGATATCGCCCGCGACATCGCTGTTACGTCACTTTTCGGCGATGTCGCGGGCGATATCACAAGTGCGCCACGTGTGACCCCACCTTTAGTATAGTACAGGTGATAATATAATCACCTGCACTGCTAATGATTTCAACCCCTGTCCAATGATAAGGAAGTCTTGAAAACCTCCACTGTTAGCTGCCCTCGAGGCCTGGAGTTTCTCACTTCTGCTCTAGGGACTGGTAACGGTAGGAATAGTAGGTGGCAGGTGCAGACATATTATTGGTGTAACCTGTGCAGCTACACAGGGGCCCAACAGATTATTGGGCCCCTCTCTACCTCCAAAGCAGATGGAATTGTGCACTTTTATGAATTCTTGGACTACAAAGGACCATATATTTTTTAGTTTGTCTGTATCTGCTGGTGGTTGGTGGCTATAGGAAAGGCTTAGAAAATAACATTAAAGGGTTTTTCATGATAACATTTCTTCTCTACTTTGTGCTGCTAATGCTCTAAATAAAAGAGACAGTATTCCATCTTACCAGGTCCAGACACTAGCAATGTACAGGTACTGCTAAGCTTCCTGGTCTGGCACCTGTGATACAAGTGTAGTTTGCCATCTTTAGTTTTCAATTTGATCAAGTAAAGAAAGCTTACTGTAGAGCTAAAATGTTTATTTGTGAGTTAAAATGTAAAATGATCTTCAGTAAACCATCATTATCACGTGACAGGAAAACATATTGTATTAGTGTTTGGAATGACAGACCTGGTGCTAACATTCATTGGTCTGTGATGATTATTCTTCAGGTATTCAGTACACTGAAATACCATTTTCTGACTATTGAAATTATGGTTTAAAGACATCCCATATTTCATCATCACACTGAATAGAATCCCAAAACGTAATCCTTGGGTTACAATTGATAACGAGGTTTTACTAAATCTCTGTCATTGGAGAATATGATATTTTAATATTTGCAATTTTCAAAATGGCAAGTTAAACTCGGAGAAGGTATCTGGCCAAGATCTTAAATTACAGCATGATTCCAATAGAAATGTATTATACAAAATTACTTCTGAGAACAGATGACATAATTAAATGTTTCAGTGGCATAAACTATGTAATAATTTAAGAAACAGTCACTTTCTAAGTGAGGTAATGCAGGGTAATAGCAAAGTGAAAAGATCTTTAATCTAGCGAGGTGGACAGTAACAGACAATTGACCTGGACTTCCCATAAACCAGCAGTCGTGAAGCTGATGGGTTGCTGGTACAGTGTGCTAAGATTGATTTACTTATTGAAATGCTGCTTCTGGAGATTCAATTTATTTAAATTATGAGTGTGATCATTGCTACAACTATTGCTGAAACTGCATAATAAGTATTTTTTTTCTAGCAAATTACTACTCATGTGTTAAGATCTTAGGAGTTAGCACATTGCACAAAAGTAGCTATAAGTCTAATTTGCATGAGAATAACCTCATTCCAGAGCAGGCTTCATAAATTAATAGAATATAATGCTTTAAGTCTACACAATAACTTGCACAGCAAAATTTACTTAACCCGATATATGTAGAGTAAGACATTTTTGTCTGACTGACTTCAAATACTGGATACATTAAATATGGAATATCACACATGGAGCATTACAATGAATTCTGAAGTTAGACACATGTACAGTTGTGTTCAAAATAATAGCAGCGTGTTCAAAAACATGAGTTAAGCCTCAAATCTTTATAGTGCCTTTTATCTCCATACATTGGGACCATTGCCGACTGTTTTCTAAATCAAAATATGAAGAGAAATGTATGTATTTTAACTACTTTACAGAAAATAACAAAAAATTTACATTGGGCTGTTCAAAAAAAAAATAGCAGTGTCTGCATTTGTATTTACAAACTAAAATACCTTTCTTTTTTTAGGATTTAGCATTCCTGTGAATCACTAGCCTATTATTTAGTTGTATATGCACAGTTTTTTTAGAACTGCTTCACATCTATGTTGAAAACAGTCAACCAACGTCTGGAACCTGTCAACTGTTACTCCAGCCCAGAATGCTTTGACTACATCCCACAATTTATTTAAATTTGTTGGCTTTGCCTTAGAAACAGCATTTATTATGTTACCCCAGAAGTGTTTTATTAGATTAGGGCCCGGGGATTGGGCTGGCCATTCTATAATCTCAATTTTGTTGGCCTGGAACCAAGATTTTGCTTGTTTACTAGTGTGTTTAGGGTCGTTGTCTTGTTGAAACACTCATTTTACGGACAATTCCTATTTAGTGTAAGGTAACATAATCTCTTCAAGTATTAGAAAATATGTAAACTGGTCCATGTTCCCTGGTGCACAGTAAATAGGCCCAGCACCATACTAAGAGAAACATGGCCACATCACGATCCCTGCATCACCATGCTTCACTATCTTCAGGGAGTACTGTGGCTTGAATTCAGATTTTGGGGGGTCGTCTGATAAACTATCTGTGGCCTTGGACCCAAAAAGAACAATTTTCCTTTCATCAGTGCACAAAATATTTCTCCATTTCTCTTTAGACCATTTGATGTGTTCTTTGGCAAATTGTATCCACTTCAGTACATGTCTTTTTTTAACAGTGGGACTTTGCGGGGACTTCTTGGTAATGATCTTCACACAGGCGTCTTCTAACTGACACAGTACTCACAGGTAACTTGAGACTGTCTTTGATCATCCTGGAGCAGATTATTGGCTGAGCCTTTGCTGTTCTGACTATTCATCGATCTGTTCGAATGGTAATTTTCTTCCACGTCTCTCTCTGGTTTTGCTTTCCATTTTAAAATAAGATATCCCTCCAGGGAAGGATCCAGCCAAGGGGTGGCTCCTTGCGGAGAACACCACAACCACCATGTTAAGTGGCCCTTTTAGTCAATATCCAGCTCT